>RJWJ010000268.1:262380-284892 GCA_004363605.1 Indri indri
CTCTTGCCTGATTGCTGTGGCCAGGACTTCCAGCACTATGTTAAATAGAAGTGGAGATAGTGGGCAACCTTGTCTGGTTCCGGTTCTAAGTGGGAATGCTTTCAATTTTTCCCCATTCAGTATGATGTTGGCTGTGGGTTTGTCATAAATGGCTTGTATCATTTTTAGGTAAGCCCCATCTATGCCTATTTTGTTAAGCATTCTTATCATAAAAGGGTGTTGAATTTTGTCAAATGCTTTTTCTGTGTCTATTGAGAGAATCATATGGTTTTTGTTTTTGCTTCTGTTTATGTGGCGAATTACGTTTATAGATTTGCGTATGTTGAACCATCCCTGCATCCATGGGATGAAGCCTACTTGGTCATGATGGATTATTTTCTTAATAAGCACCTGGATTCGGTTAGCTAGAATCTTGTTGAGAATTCTTGCATCTATATTCATAAGGGAAATTGGTCTGTAGTTTTCCTTATTTGTTGCGTCCTTTCCTGGTTTGGGTATCAGGGTTATGTCGGCTTCATAAAATGTGTTGGGGAGGAGTCCATCCTTCTCGATGTTTTGGAATAATTTCTGCAGGATGGGCACCAGTTCTTCTTTGTAGGTGTGGTAAAATTCGGGTGTGAAACCATCTGGTCCGGGGCTTTTCTTTTTTGGAATGTTTTTTATTGCTGTTTCAATTTCAGTCCCTGATATTGGTCTGTTCAGGAATTCTATTTCTTCCTGGTTGAGCCTAGGGAGGCTGTGTGTTTCTAAAAATTTGTCCATTTCCTCCACATTTTCCAGTTTGTGTGCATAAAGGTTTTTGTAATATTCATAAATTATATCTTGAATCTCCATGGCATTGGTTGTAACTTCTCCTTTTTTGTTCCTGATGGAGCTTATTAGAGATTTTTCTTTTCTGTTTTTCATTAGTTTAGCCAAGGGTGTGTCAATTTTGTTTAGTTTTTCAAAGAACCAACTGTTTGTTTTATTAATCTTCCATATAGTTTCCCTGTTGTCAATTTCCTTTAGTTCTGATTTGATCTTATTAATTTCCCTTCTTCTGCTGGGTTTGGGGTCAGTCTGTTCTTCTTTTTCCTGTTCTTTGAGTTGATTCACTAAGTTGTCTATTTGTGATCTTTTTGATTTTTGGATATAGGCATTTATGGAAATAAACTTTCCTCTCAGGGCTGCTTTGTCTGTGTCCCACAGATTTTGATGACTTGTGTCACCTTTGTCATTTAGTTCAAAGACTCTTTTGATTTCCATCTTTACTTCCTTGTTTATGAAGGAATCGTTCAGCAGAAGGTTGTTTAATTTCCATGACTTTTTGTAGAGATGAGAGTTTCTGCTGGGGTTGATTTCTGTTTTTATTCCACTGTGATCTGAGAAGATGCATGGTATGATTTCTATTTTTTAAAAATTTTTTGAGACATGCTTTGTGTCCTAGAATATGGTCAATCTTAGAGAATGTCCCATGAGCTGATGAGAAGAACATATATTCAGTGGTTTTTGGGTAGAATGTCCTGTAAATGTCAGTCAGGCCCGTTTGTTCTGGAGTTCTGTTTAAGTCCGTTATTTCTTTGTTAATTTTCTGTTTGGAGGATCTGTCCTGTGCTGTCAGTGGGGTGTTGAAGTCTCTGACTATTATGGTGTTGCTGTCTATCAATTTGTTTAGATCAAGTAGAGTTTGCTCTATGAATCTGGGTGCACCTAAGTTGGGCGCATACATATTTGGAATTGTTATGCCTTCTTGTTGAACTGTACCCTTCACCATTATATAGTGACCCTCTTTGTCTTTTGTTACTTTTGTTGATTTAAAAACTAAGTTATCTGAACTCAAAACTGCCACTCCAGCCTTCTTTTGGCTTCCGTTTGCTTGAAATATTGATTTCCACCCCTTTACCTTTAGTCTAAATGCATCCTTGCAGGTTAGATGTGTTTCCTGAAGACAGCAGATACGTGGCTTGTTTTTTTTAATCCATTCGGCCAGCCTGTGTCTCTTTAGTGGGGAGTTCAAGCCATTGACATTTATTGAGAGAACTGATAAGTGGGGTGAATTACTGTTCATTCTGTTGGGTTGCATTTTGTTGCTTTGTTTTCTCTGTTGAGCTATTGTAGAATCTAGCCTTTGATCTTTAGCTTTTGAGTGGTTTTACATCCATGGGTGTTTATTGTGGTGATCTTTGTGTAATTCTGTTTCAAGTACTTCTTGGAGCGCTGGTCTTGTCTTGGTGAATTCCCTCAGTCTTTGCTTATCTGAGAATGTCTTTATTTCTCCTTCCTATACAAAACTTAGTTTTGCAGGGTACAAGATTCTAGGCTGGGCATTATCCTGTTTCAGAAAAGTGAGAATGGGGCCCCAGTCTCTTCTTGCTTGTAGGGTTTCGGTTGAGAAATCTGGAGTTATTCTGATGGGGTTTCCTTTGTATGTTACTCGTTTCTTTCACCTTACATCTCATAGAAGGGCCTCTTTAGTGGCTATTTTGGTCAATCTGATGACTGCATGACGTGGTGTCTTCCTGTTTGCATTGAATCTCCCTGGGGTCCATTGAGCTGCTTGTACCTGTATATCTAGATTTTTAGCAAGGCCTGGGAAATTCTCCTCTATTAATTCTTCAAATAGCTTATCCAGCCCTTGAGTGTTTTCTTCTTCACCTTCTGGAACCCTATCACCCTCAGGTTTGGTTTTTTCACATAATCCCACATTTCTTGTAGGCTTATTTCTTTTCTCTTAATTTTCTGCCCGATTTCTGTGACTGACTTATTTAATTGGAAGGAGTTGTCTTCTATCTCTGAGATTCTTTCTTCTGTTTGACCTACCCTGTTCTTGAGGCTTTCCATGGTGTTTCATAGTTCCCTGAATAAGTCCTTCATTTCCAGGAGATCGGTTTGATTTTTCTTTAATATTTCAATTTCTTTAGTGAATTTTTCTTCCAAGTCCTGGATTTTTTTTGTGGTTTCTTTGTGTTGGTTATCCATTTTTTCTTGCATGTCATTGAGTTTTCTTACAATCCATGTTTGAAATTCTTCTTCTGTCATTTTAGGGTTCTGAGTTTGGTTAATGTCCATTGCTGGGGAGCTGTTGTTCCTCTTTGGGGGTGTGCTTTCCGTTTGAGTCTTCATGCTTCCAGAGTTCTTTCGCTGGTTCCTTCCCATCTGGATCAGTTGTTCCTTCTTGCCTTTAGATTTTCATTTGGATAATGACACTGCCTCTTTAGTCTCTGAGCCAGTAGGTGGTGTTTGTGGGTGAGATTCGACCACACCCTTTATGATGAATCAGTAGATGCAGTAAAAGGGTGTGCAGAGTGACCTCCCTGTTGGTAGGTGGCACTTGCTGGGAGGAGCAAGCTGCAGTGCTGTTTTTGGGTCCTGTAGCCAGCTCTTGTTCCTCTGGAGAGGCCCTGTTGTGCCTTGGGTGGTGGGTGGGGCCCTGGGACTTCCAGGTGTGTCCTTATTCTCCACCTCAGTGGGGGCAGGACTGGGAGTGAGTCTGGGTGGGGTTGGGTTGGGTAAGCCTGCCCTCAGGCTCCACAACTGCTGTTAGCAGGGGTCAAAGGTCTGCTCTTTGCTTCCATGCAAAGCTGCTGGGAGGGGCTGAAACGGCTCCACTCAGCTGAAAGTCTGGGCTTGGGGGTGGGGCTGTCCGAGACCCACACTCTGGAGCAGGTCTCGCTCCCCTCCACCCTCTCCCTCTCTGTGGCCTCTCCCAGGTCTCTGCCAGCAAGCGGGACCTCAGGCCGATGGATCTCCCCTGGCTGTGACGGGGGCTGGGAGGTTCCCTACCCAGGATCGCAGCCTGAGCTGGGTGCACAGCCCTCTTTCGGGAGGAGGGCTGCCGCTCAGGCACGCTGATCTGCCCCTGAAGGCACACTCTCCTCAGTAGGCTCTTTCACAGATCTCTCCTCCGTGCCCCAGAGCAGTGCGATCGTGACCTGGGTGTACAGGGTCTGGTCTGCAGGCCTGTCCCCTGGGCCCTGGAGATCAATCCCTGACCCTGCCAGGGGGAGGGGTGCTGGTCTTGAATCACCTGTAGGGTGCCCAAGCTTGATCGATTTCACTCCATCTCGGGATTTGCCCCATTCTCCCGGAGGCCCCAAGCAAGTAGCACCTGGGAGGGTGGCAGGTAGGGGGCTCGCAGTCTGAGTACCCCTCAGTCTGCTGTAGGGCCCCAAAAGAAAAGGTCCTGTTCCTTGGAGGTGCCTCCATGTGATGGCTAAATTGTCTCTCTGGGCACCCACGGGTATGGAAGGGGAAGGAGAGAATGGAGCACTATGGCATCTGCTGATAGGCTTGGGTCTGCGCCCGGGGAGGTGCCCCAAGGGGACTGGGAGCCTTGTGCCCTGTCTGCAAGAGGCCACCGCTCACCGGCGGCAGCCGTCTCTGGGCTGGTGTCTGTAGGTCTCTCCAACCTCTTAGGAGCCCACCAGCAGTCCGAGATGCAAGGGAGGGGGAAGTTAACTGCTCCACCTACCCTTGTCGCTGGTCTCCAAGCCTCTTGGGACCTTTCTCCGTCCAGTTATCCTCCGCAACGTCTTCCTGTGGAGTCTCCTGGAGTTTCAGGCACCCTTCCTTCCGACCCTCACCCAATCTATGTTTCTCTGCTAGTTTATTTTTTTCCACTTTCTTCTAAAATCTGTCTTTTTTGCAGAGACGCTCTGACTGGTGGCTTTTCTCGCCCACCATTTTGGCTCCTCCCAATTCTCAAATTTTTGGCCAGTGACTTTTTATGGTGACTTCGTAACTTGGATTTTGTTGGATTTTTCTTATTACCTCTAATAAAATTTAAGATGATTCTCTTGAGTTGTCTAGATAGGCAACCACAGTTTTCGTGATAATAACAATTTTCCATATGTGTACCTCATTTCTCGTCCTTGCCTTATTGCATTGGCTATGATTTCTAGTATTATATGAAATAGTTGTTATGAGAATGGACTTTCCTTGTGTCATTTTTTTAATTTAGTGGACATGTTCCTAAAGCAGGGATCGGCTGATGATAGCCTGTGAGTCCAGTCCAGCCTGCTACATGTTTTATAAATAAAGTTTATTGGAACACAGCGATGCTCATTCATTTTTGTCTATGGATTCTTTTGTGCTACACTAGCACAGGTGACCAGTTGCAACAGAGACTTTCTGGCCTGTGAAGCCTAAAATATTGACTATCTGGTTCTTTACAGAAAAAGTTTGCCAAATTCCGTTCTAAAGTTTCAACATCATCAAGTTTGTTGGTCTATCAAGTTACAGAGATTCCTTTATATTCCTGGTTTGCCAAGTAGTTATTTTGAATAGTTTTTTTGAAATCAAATGTTTTAGGGCGATGTTTCTTCTTTTTTTTTCATTGATAGGTTTGTTTTTTATCTGACATATACAAAACTAATATAATGAATACCATATACATAATACCCAATTTCAAAAACAAAACACTACACATATAGTTGAATTTACCTGTGTACCCCTTGCTGAGTTCATACTCTTCCTCCTGCCCAGAAGGAATAATTATCCTGAATTTGTTTAAAGATGAGTTTTTCTAAGAGTTTTACAGTTCTAGTTTTTATATTTAGGTCCTTGATCTATTTTTGAGTTAATTTTTGTATATGGTGTGAGGTAGGGATCCAGTGTGTGGACATCCAGTTGACCCAGCACCACTTGTTAAAAAGATTATTTTTTCCTCATTGGATGGTCCTGGCACTCTTGTCAAAAATCAGTTAGCAGGGGTCAGGGGGGTCAGGGTTTGTGCCTGGGGTCCCAGCTATTCAAAGAGCTGAGGTGGGAGGATTGCTTGAGCCCAAGAGTTTGAGGCCAGCCTGGGCAACATAGTGAAACCCTGTCTCAAAACAAATGAACAAAAATTTGGGAAGAGGAGGGATGAACAGAGGTTGATTAATGGGTACAAACATACACTTAGATGAAAGAAATAAGACCTCATGCTTTATAGATCAATAAGGTGACTATTGATTATTGATTATTACTTTATGATCTATTATACATTTCAAAATACCTAGAAGAGAATAATTTGTTCCTAGCATAAAAAATATTTAGGGTGATATCCCAATTACCTAGATTTGATTGTATGAATGTATCAAATTTTCACATGTCCTCTGAAAATACGTTATATGTATTATGTGTTGATTTAAAAAATTCATTAGCCATACATGTGTGGGTTTATTTCTGGGTCCTCAATTCTATTCCATTGATCTATCTATGGTTAGTAGCTTTGTACTAAGTTTGAAATTGGGACGTGTGAGTCCTCCAAATTTGTTGTTCCTTTTCAAGATAATTTTGCCGAATTGCATTTCTTTGCTATTCCATAAAAATTTGAGGATTGGCTTTTCCATTGCTGCAAAAAATGTCTTTGGGATTTGATAGAGATTGCGTTGATCACAGGTCACTTCGGGTAATATTGCCATATAGATGAGTTTTTATATATTTGCTGTTTGTGTTTGTCCCTAACTAATGTGCATTTTCACTATATGTTTTAAAGTGTTCTGTGATGGAATTACACTTTTCTGATATTCATTCATGTTGTGGTGCATAGTTCTAATGGCTTCACAGTCATTGTTGTATAGTATTCCATTGTGTGCCTGTATCATAGTTCTTTATACAGTCTTCTGATGGATATTTAAGTTGTTTCCAATATTTTATTTTTTTTGGAGAGACAAGTTTTCACTTTGTAACCTAGGCAGTTTTCTCATCTGTCCAATGGTGCATTGTTACAAGGTTTAAATAAGACTGCATGGTGAAACATACAGTAAGCACTCAATAAATGGGGATGGATATTATAGTCCCTGTGGTAGGACTAACGCAGCTGGAAAGGCTCGGTCTTGGTGATCATGTCTATGGCTTAAGGCATTTCCTTAGGGGCTCCTTCTTCCAGAAGTTGTCTGCTATCACCTCCCCCCACCATGTAGCCATGAGCATCCCAAGGGGTCAAGGTCACACACACACATACATACCCACTGACTTTCCCAAAAAGTTCTTTTTGACTTGTTCCCAGTAAGGAAGGCAAGATAGGTACTATTCAGAAACTGTAGCCTCAGTGGACTTGGGGTTTGGCTAGAGTAATGGACAGGAGGCTTAGGCAGCCCAGAGAAGGGAAAATAGGGATAGCTTCTTAGAGGGGGCTTTTAGTATTGGGCCTTGAGGATTGAATAGGAGTTCTCTAGACAGTGTACCCTGTTGGTAAAGTCTTGGATGATTCAAGTAGGACTAGGCTTGGGTTAGAGTTTGTCTTTTCTCTCTTTTTTGTTCCACAATTTGTCACTAAGAAGACCTTCCTTCTCCCCTACTTCTTGAATTCAGAACTCAGACTACTAAATGTAGTTTTATATGGCTCTTCTCCATTTTTTCCCCCACTTTACTGTCTGCCCTTCCCACTACCCCACAGAGGGAGAGTGAGGGATTTTTCCCATGCCAGCTTTGCCACCACTTCCGCTGTCCCTTCCTCTTCAGTGTCCTTCCTGACTCTCCCATACTCACTTATTAAAAAGAAAATATCCTCCACCTATCATGTGTCTTATCCCACTTTTCTTTTCTTTTTTTTTTTTTTTTTTTTGAGACAGAGTTTCATTCTGTTGCCCAGGCTAAAGTGTCGTGGCATCAGCCTAGCTCACAGCAACCTCAAACTCCTGGGCTCAAGCGATCCTCCTGCCTCAGCCTCCCAAGTAGCTGGGACTACAGGCATGTGCCACCATGCCCAGCTAATTTTTATTTTTATATATATATATTTTTTGAGACAGAGTCTGGCTCTGTTGCCCAGGCTAGAGTGCCGTGGCATCAGCCTAGCTCACAGCAACTGCAAACTCCTGGGCTCAAGTGATTCTTCTGCTTCAGCCTCCCGAGTAGCTGGGACTACAGGCATGTGCCACCACTCCCAGCTAATTTCTTTCTATTTTTAGTAGAAACGGGGTCTCACTCTTGCTCAGGCTGGTCTTCAACTCCTGACCTCGAGCAATCCTCCTGCCTCAGCCTCCCAGAGTGCTAGGATTACAGGCATGGGCCACCACGCCTGGCCTATCCCACTTTTCTGATGTTATTTGTACTTTCTCTTTTTCTCAATTGTACTTGCCTAAGATTTATTTACTTGTGGTGTTTTCAAAGTTTTTGATTTTTTAGTGTAAAAGAATCATGTCAAAGATGCCCAGTTAGAGTTATTTCCACTTGTATCTTTATTTTCTTTCTACTTGGGTTTACTTTATTCTTTTTCTAGATATTTGAATCGAAAGTGTGGTTCATTTATTTTTTAAAAAGTTATTTAAAATTTTTCTTGTTTTCTTATATGTATTCAAGGCTATGGATTTTTCTCTGAATACTACTTTGGCTGCACCCCACAGGTTTCATTACATAATATACTATGCGAACTGTTGAATTTTAAAAACTTCGTAACATGCATGTTGATTTCTTCCTTAACTCATGCCTTATTTAGAAATGTGTTTTAAAATTTCCTATTGTAGGCCTTCCCAGGAAAGGCTAATCTACCCCTCTGAGCCAAGACCACGATATCTTAATACTTGTTTCTTAGAATTTGTGAAAGTCTCACTGCTGATTATTTTCATAAATGTTCCATGTGTTGGAGAACTTAGGGCAAGGGAATATATAGGGTTTGGTAAACCTATTTGACTAAGCTTATTAATAGTGTTAGTCCTATCTTCTACAGTTATTTTTTTTGACTACTTGGCATGTTGGTTTCTGAAAGGGGTAACTCCATTCTTTCCCAGCCTGGGCGTCTGCCCTCACCAAGACCGCCCCTTCTCCGAGGTCTTGGGGGGATCTTTTATCTCATCTCTGGCTGCTATGCCCGAGGGGTAGGGGATTCAGGCAAGGGTATAGACATAAAACGGCTCACCTTCAGTCCCCCCAGGGTATGACTCGGGCTCAGACTGTGGGTCCGCCCATTGAGCGTGGGGAGAGAACAGTGCTCCTGACCGTGCAAGAAAGTACCAGGAGTCAGTTCCTCCTCGGCCCTCTGGACGCGGCGGCACAGTGTGGTTTTTTAGGGCTGTGGGTGTGACTGGCCAGGTTATGAATCCCGGCTCCACGTCAGACTCATTGTGTGACTGTGGGTTGGTGCCTGCCCCATCCTGTGCCTCAGTTTCCCCTCTGAGCGCCTGGCCAGTTGCTGCGTGATCTTGGACAAGCAACACCACCTCTCTGGGCCAACTTGGCAAACATCAGCTCCCCAGCACCCCTCCCCACCACGCCCCAGGGACGAGACAGGGGACAGGCAGGGCCACGACAAAGACGCCACGATGGGGGTCGGACGATCTTCCTTTAATACAAAGTCGATTTATCTACATACACAGAGGTGGGAAAACCACCCAGCTGCTTCCTCGTGAATAAAGTGTTGAAAGGAACCGCAGATCTGCTCTCGTACAAAGAAAAAAAACTCACTTGCTCAGGGTGGGGAGGGGGGAGTCCCCCAAATCGCCCCATAGTCCCAGGGAAAAAGGGTCCCTGATGCGGGGCAGCACACGGCCACTGTCCCTTACGTTGGCCTCTCACTGGGGGGACATGGAGCTCGGGCTGCTGTGGCGGGGGGCTCCGTGTCCCCCCCACGGCCCCGCCCTCAGAACTATCCTTGATATGTCTGAAAATTTAACTTAGAAAAAAATGACAGGGGAGGGGGGGGAAAAAAAAAAGCAAAAAGCCGCCAGGAACAAAAAGGACGTCCCGTTCTTCCGCGTGAGTGGGGGCACAGCTTCTGACGCTGGGACGAAATAAAAAACCAGGGACAGCCGTGGGCCCGGCGCACGCGCTTGCGAACGGAGCTGTCACAAACAAGGACGCGTCCTACCGTGAAAAAACAGACTGTCTTTGAACAGAACATGAATAAGCGAAGTTGTTCCTTGTAAATTCGGTGACTGGCAAGTCTTTTGTTTGTTTCTTCTTTAAAAAAAAAAAAAAATGAAAAAAAAATACACTATTTAAAAAAAAAAAAAGAAATGTCACGGGATACGGTTACATGGAGTGTTTTTAAAAGAAAGCTGGAATCTGTCTCCCCCCGGCCCAGACCTCCAGGCTGCAGGGCAGGGAGGAGTCTCCCAGGTCCCCAGGGAGGACCAGGGGTCAGTCCATGGTCTGCGCCCCGCCCTCCTCTGGTTCTGGGGTGCACCCCTGTTTGCTCACCATCCCCCCGCCCCCCCACCCCGGAATCTCCTGTTTTGGAATCGGAAGGAAATGAGGAATGTGCCAAGTATTTGAAGGCAGGCAGCCGGTGCCAGGGAGGTCGCTGGGTCGGCGGGGCCGTGCGGGGGGCTCGAGGGGCGGCATCGTCCCCGGAGACTGCTCAGAAACGCAGCCTTCACCTCTTCCTGCCCTGCCCGCTGGGGTTCCAGGCCTCCAGGGGTCCGCCCGGGAAGGGCAGAGGCATCCAAGGCCAGTGGTGTCGGGCTGGGGGGGGACCATGGCTTTAGGTTGCATAGTGGTCAAAGCTTCCAAGGTACTCCAGCGCCGCCTGGTAACAGAACTGGTATTCATCCTGCAGGAGCAGAGGGGAAGGGGGGGGACCCCGTCAGTACCTCCCTAGCTCTAACGCCTCCCAGGGCTCCCTACTGCCCTCAGGAACAAGCCTCTCTGGGGGCAGAAGACCGCTTTAGCCCCTAGATCCTTCTCTTGGGCGGGGGGAGGGTCCCCAAATGCAGCGAGCAGTGCTACACCTCCCTGCCTACCTGGAGCCCCTACTCACGTCTTAGAGCAATCCTTCCACTGGGAATTGCTCTAAGAGTCTAGGACTCCAGCTCTGGGCCTCAGTTTCCCCGTCTGTACATTGGCTGGACTTCAGAATCTGTGGTCGGGGGGGGTGGGGCAGGGTCCAGGCTGAGTCCCACAGTGACCGGGACTCTGGCACCGCAATGGACCCATCTCTGTCCACTCCAAGGCACACAGCTTTGGACGTCAGTCCGTCATGGTGTCAAAAGGGCTGACTCGTCCCCTTCCGGCCCAAAGTAGGAGGCGTCTGTGGACCTTTCACCTACAACGACCCCGAGGGTCTAAGGTGGCTGCGCCCATCTCGCAGAGGAGAAAACCGAGGCTCGCGGCCTCCGTACCTCCGTCTGCACCATGGCCGGCCGCTGGGTGCGCAGCATCTTCACGGTCTGGAAGATGTCCACCACGCCCTCGTACCGCATCCGCTCCAGCACGATGCTGAGCGTGATGAAGACGCCCGTCCTGCCCACGCCGGCGCTGTCGGGGTGACGCAGCGGGTCAGGGGCGGGTGCCCCGGAGCCCCGACCTTCCCCTAAACCCAACTGCCCAATCCCTGGGGCTGGCTCCACCATGCCTCAGTTTCCCCAGCCGGACGGGGGCCCGGGAGGGGCTCACCTGCAGTGGACAGAGATGGGGCCGTCCTGGCCGAACTGCTCCTTGGTCTTGTGCACTTGGCCGATGAAGTCGATGAAGCCCTCCCCCGACTTTGGCACGCCCTGCTCTGGCCAGTCTGTGAACTGGAACTGCCGGACCGTCCGGGACTGGCCGTCCTGGGACGGGGAGAGCCAGGGCTTGGGGTTAGCTCCACTCTCACGTTTCCTGCGACGTGCTCACCCCGACGACCCACTGTCCCTCTCCGTCACCATCCAATGACGCCACTCCCGACATCTCCGATCCCAGCCAACGTGACATCCAACACCACCATCCTTCCCGTCCCACGGTGCGCCCAGCATCTGCCCTTCCCAGACCCGTTCTCTGCCGCCACGATCCTGTCGTCGCTGCAGCCCAACCCCACCCGCCATCACTGACTCGTCGTCTTCCGCACCCCAGCAGTGCCGCCGTCCCCCCTGCAGCACCCATGGCCCCACTGGACCACAGTCAGCCCGGGGCCGCGACACTCTCCTCCACCTACGCGGTGGTACGCGCAAGTGGCCGACTGGTCAACGCGCTCTTCCTCCCAACTTGCGATGCCCGGAGGTGGTGTGTTTGCGTCGACCGCCCGGCAGGGAGCCCAGTCCCGATTCCAGCAACGCGACCCTGCACTCACCCGGGCGTCCGTGACCTTGAACTCCCGCAGAATGTACTGAGGCATGTTGTATTCTGCCATCGGGTCCACCACGAAGTACTGGTATCGGGCAGAGCGCTCGGCCGGCCAGTACTGGTGACACTTCTCCTGTCCAGCAGACGGAGGCCATGGTCAGCTCTGAGTCCCGGCCTGGCTCCCGCCCGGTCCCCCCAACACCGTGGGCCCCGGCTCACCCGGCCCATCTCCCGCAACTTGGTGAGCATCACCACGATCGTCGAGTTGTTCTCCCACAACATCCGCCAGAAGTCCTCCGTGGTCTCCGCCAGTGGCCCCTGCGTCGCGATGTAGGCCTTTTGCTGCCTGCGAGGTGGGGCGTGTGAGCCCAGGGCCGGCGGGAGCCCCAGCCCCACCCTGGACTCCACAGTAGCTGCCCCTGGCACAGACCCCATTTCCCTCCCAATGATCCCATTCCGCACGCGGGGAAACTTTCAAACTCCTTGACGAAGCTGCGAGACTATCCCTGATATCTCCTGACTTCCAGCCTCTCCCTCCAACTGCCATATGACAATCAAAAATGTCCCCAGACACCAAATATCCTCTGGGTGGCAGAACTGCCCCAGTTGAGAACCACTGATACTGAAGAACAGATGGAACCACCTTATGGACAGCAGCCATCAGTTAAATACACATCCAAAGATTTCCCTCTACCCAGCCCTGACTGCCCAGGGCTGGCAGTGTCCCTCCAGCCCTGCCTCCCCTAAGGCTGGCTGTCTCTTGGGAGCAGCGATGGGATCCTTCCAGAGCCCCTGAGGTGGCCACGGCAAGGTACCTGTAGCCATCAATGAAGCTGGCGTTGATGTAGTCAGAGCCCTCCACGCCCCGGATGGGCTGCAGACAGACCCGTGTGCTCTCGTAGGGCATGATGTTCACCAGGCGGTTCTTGAACTTGTTACAAGGCAGATTGGCACTGATGAAGCGTGACGTGTGGGCCTTGGAGTTGGCCAGCCGCTGCGGGGACAAGGGGGCCGCCACTGGGATGGGGAAGCCTGGGCTTTTGGCTGGAGTGCTTGTCCCCAGTGCTTGGGGCGAGCCTGATCTCCAGCTCTCAGGGCCTCCTCCTCCTCCCCGCCCGCGACAGCCTCCGCCCCGCGGGAACCTTGAACTCGAGCTCCATGCCGGTGACGTGCTCGCCGGGCTCCACCTGCGCCAGCTTCTGGATGTAGGCGTACAGGCTGCGGGCGGGCACCTCCGTGTTGCCACAGCCCACGGCCTCCAGCAGGGCCTCGTGGATGAAGCTGTACTGGTCCTCGGTCTGCACCATGTAGTTGCGCTGGGACCGCATGAGTGTCACGTGGCCATACACGTCCACTGTCTTCTCCGGCTTGATGCGCTCCAGCATGGCGTCGATGACGATGAAACAGCCCGTGCGGCCCACGCCAGCGCTGCGGGGACAGCCACACGGCATTCAGGGAGCGCGGGGGACGGGGGACGGTGGGGGCCGGGCGGGGGGACCTACCTGCAGTGGACCACGACGGGGCCGGCGTCGGGCGGGTTGCAGGTCTTGACTCTCCGCAGGAAAGCCAGGAAGGGCGTCGGGTACTCGGGCACGCCGTGGTCTGGCCACGCGGTGAACTGGAACTGGCGGACCTCGCGCTTCTCGCTGGAGCCGTTCTAGGGACCGCAGGGGTGGCGCCTGTCACCACGGCCCGTCACCCACATGCTGAGGACGCCTAAATTCAGACCTCCAAGCCACCATGTCCCGCAGGGCCTGACACCCAGCAGGTGTTTCCATGCGGGGGTCTCGCGGGCGCCTCCCCGCCAACGTGGCCAACACTGTGCCAGCTTCTTCCCAAACCCACCGGCCCAGCTCAGCTGAGGGCAGCTCTGTCCTTCCAGGCGCTCTGGCCGGACCTCGGGAGTCACCCTCACCTCCTTCCACCCCACACCTCAGACAGTACTGGTGACTCTGCCTCCAAAATCTACCTGCTTCTCCCCTCCATGGAGGCTGTCCTGGTCCCCGGCTCCTGTCCTCACCCCTCCAATCTGCCACCCCCCGGCTGCCACCCAAGGGCACCTGTAAGTCAGGACCCATCCCTTCTCTGCCCATAACCCTCCATGGCTCCCACCTCCCTTGGGGTCCAAGCCCAAATCCTCCCGATAGCCCACATGGCCCTGCACAACCTGCGCCGTCCCCTCCTGGCCCTCCCCCTACCCCCTTTGCTCCAGCCCCACGGGTCTCCTCACTGCGCCTCCAATATGCCAGGTGCAGTCCTGCCCCAGGGCCTTTGCACAGCCCATTCTCTCTGCCTGCGTCTCTGCTTGAAATGCTGTTTCCCATGCTCTCCCCATGGCACCCTCTCTTCCAGGTCCCCTGACATACACTCTCTTCTCTGCTTTATTTTTCTCCTTCTATGTGTAATATTTCCTGTCATTTCACGTTTGTCGTCTGTGTCTTGTGCACTACACCGTAAGCCTCACAGGGCAGGACGTTTTGTCTGTCTCGGTCCCTGCTGTGTCCTGATGTCCAGGTCAGCGAGTGACACACAGCACGTGCTAATGTGCGTGAATGACCCAAGAATGCTTACTCCCTCCTGTCCGGCTACACGGCTACACTTCTGCTGGCACTGGGGCCAAGTGTGTGGTTGATGTTGGATGACCAGGTGGAGTGTCGGGGGCATACCGTGGGACCAACAGCACCTGCCCTCCTCATTGTGACAACAAGTGTGCCTGGATGTTGCTAAGAAGTGTCCCCTGGATGGCAGAATTGTCCCAATTCAGAACCATTGATAAAGAAGAACAGATGGAATTGCATTATGGACAGCAGCCATCAGTTAAATACCTATCTAAGGATACTCTCCGCTCCAGCCCTGACTTCCTGGGGCTGCCAGTGTCTGTCCAGCTCTGTCTGGAGACTCCTTGAGGGCAGGGCTGGGACCCTGCTGAGGCCCCATGACAGGCCCAAGCCGGTGAGGCCAGAGGACAAGTGGGCAACGAGGACATGGAGCGTGACTGAAGAGGACAACAGGTTTACTGCCAAGTTGGGTTCTGTTGGCTTGGTCCTCCTAACAGTGCTCCCTCTGAGCCTCAGTTTCCCCATCCGTGAAGTGGGCTCCGTGAGAATGGGGTCAGCCCGGGTGGGCACGCTTTGTTTTTTCTGTCCCGCAGGGAGCTCCCCGGGCAGACGCCGGGGTCCTCTGTGTCCTCCCAACACACTTCCCCACTGCCACCCCCGGCCCAGCCCACCTTGTGCAGGGAGAACGTCCTGACGCAGAACGTGGCCAGCTCGATGGTGTCCAGCAGGGTGACCTGGATGAAGCCGTAGGTGTCCGTGCCTCTGCTGGGCCAGTACTGATCGCACTTGATCTGCGCAGGGCAACAAAACGGGCCTGAGCGTGGCCGCGGCTAGCCCCGGGTGGGGGCACCCGAGGGCCGTGGGGTCCGGGCCTCACCCGAGACTTCTCCTCCAGCCGTGTCATCATGACGATGGTGGCCGACCGCTGCTCCCACACCATGCGCCAGAAGTCCCCGAAAGTCTCGGGCAGCGGCCCCTGAGTGGCAATGTACGCATTCTGCCGCCGGTAGCCGTCCACGTAGTTGGCGTTGATGTAATCGCTGCCCACAATGCCTGCGGCCAGGTGAGAGCCAGGGGTCCACGGGGGGCTCCGTCCCGCCGGGCCGGCTCAGTCTGGCCTGCCCCTTCCTGGAAGCTCCCTCAGAGAGCCCCAAGAGTCCCCCAGATGACTGTGGGGCGCGTACTTCCCGGTTTCTCCCCCTCGGCACTCTTGCTGTCTAGGTCCAGGTCATCCTCTGGGCTGGGTGGGGGTCCCTGCCTCTCCCCAGCGCATGCCAGGAGCACCCCCCCAGTGTGACAACCAAAAACATCCCGAGACATCGCCAAACGTCCCCTGGGTGGGGGAACTGTTCTGATGAAGCCCTCCTGGCATAGAGGAACACATGGTGCCCAGTGATAGACAGCAGCCATCAGTTGAATACGTATCTAAAGATACCCAGTGGCCTCCACCTGATTCTACGACCCGAACCAGGCCTCAGTGGCCGAGAGGAGGTCAGTGTGTCACATGGCGTGATGAAGGGCCAGGTAACCCTGGGGCAGTACCTTCGATGGGCTGGAGGATGACGCGGGAGTGGTCGTAGGCGATGACGTTGGCGTAGCGGTTCTTGGGCTTGTTCACTTCCAGGTTGGAGTGTTCCCACGTGAACTGCTGTCCGGGGTCGATGGACTACGCGGGGAGGAGACGCAGGTGGGTCACGCGGTAGGTGCCCGGGAGCCCGGGGCGATGGCCGCGGGGGTCGGGGGCCGCTCACCTCGTACTCCTGGGAGAGTTTGAGGCTGTCGTTGGCCTTGAGGCGCTCCGTGTGCTCCGCCATGTCGCCGATGGGGATGGGCGGGTGGCTGAGCATGCCTGCGGGAGACAGAGCCTGCCGTGTGGGCCGTCACGGGCCGGCCGGGGGCAGGGGCGCTCTACGAGTGTGAGTCTGTGACGGACGGACGCGCTGCAGTTAGAAGGGGTGGCCGGGGCGTGGCTCAGCGGGAGGGGAAGAATCGGGGCATCCGAAGGTGGCAGGTTCGAGGCTGCCCCGGGCAGAGCCCAACACCCACGGAGGTGGGGGCTCGGGTCACAACGTTGGCCTGTCCTGGTGCCCCCAACCCAGCTGGGAAGGTCACCCTGGAGGATGTCAGACTCCCAGTGCCTTGAGGCAAGAGGCAGGTGAGTAGCAGAGAAATGAAGACGCGGTTGTGGCCGGCTGGGCTTCAGAAACCCTGTCCCCTGGGGGGCGGCTATGCCTCTTTCTGTCCCTCTAGGAGCAGAGGGGCCAAGCCGTCCCCCGTCAGGTGGAGCCGACGGCCTGGGTGGGGAGGCGCGGTGTGTGTGCGCGTGGGGCACCCATGGGCCCCTGACCTCTCCTGGGGCCCGTGTGCAGGCTGTTAAACCAGCGAGAGGTTTCCAGGCTGGCTGGCAAACGGCCAACGTCATGGGCATCCCCTGACTACGCGTGTGTCCCCGCCACGCACGCTTGACACGCGGTCACAACCCGCCACTGAGCGCCCAGAGGACCGAACCCACCCTCCCCGCCACCCAGCCCTCCTCGCCGAGCCAGCGCGGGACAGAGACAGGTGGCAGGATGGAGAAACCAAACATGAAAACAAACGTGGCGAAAGGAAGCCGAGAACAGAGAGACACAGGAACTAACTTTCCAAGTGAAACCCCGGCTCCCTGAGGGGGCTGCTGAGGCCTGAATCTGTAAACAGCAAACAATAAATAAATGAAAACACGCAGGGGGGCCCCCACCACCCGCCTCCGCCTCCCCCTCCCCTCGCTGGCCGGCAGATGCGGAGGGCAGAGCACGGACTCCAAAGCTTTAGGGTCTTGTGCCACGTGACCCGCACCCCATCCCCCACCAAACAGCCTGGCCTTGGGTCCCCTGTTGAGGCCAGCAGAGGGGATGCTGGGAGAGAAGGATGCAGGATGGCAAAGGAGAAACTGGGGGGCAGGGGAAGGTCATATGGGCCCATGCCATGAGCTTCAAGGACAGCAGCCATCAGTTAAATACACACACTTACAACCCTTAGTTGGATGGAAACAGAACTGACGTTAAGCTTAGTCCAGAAACAGAAAAGAGATGGGAACGCATTAGGGGTGAATTATGAGACTGCGTGAGCCCTTCAGGAGACTGCAGCCATCAGTTAAATACATGTTTAACATTCTCATCTGGATGAAAACTGAAGTGACAAGAGCCAGTCCAGAGAGAAGAAAGAGAAGAGAATACACTGGGGGTGGGGAGGTGTGATATATGAGACCCTGAATGATCCTTTCAGGAGGATGGCAGCCATCAGTTAAATAGAAATGGTTAAAATCTTCATTTGGATGAAAACAGAAGTGACATGAGCCAGGCCAGAGACAGAAAAAAGAAAGAACATCAGGAATGGCACGTGACACTGCGCATGAGCCCTCAAGGAAGACTGCGGACATCAGAGAAATACAAATGTTTAAGAAACCTCCATTTGGTTGGAAACAGAGTCAATACGAACCAGTTCAGAGACAGGAAGTGGAGACCAGATACAGGTGGAGGGACAGATGTTACCATGCTGTGACCCCATACGGAGAACAACCGCCGTCAGTAAAATGAAAAATGCCTTATTTGGTTAGAAGCAGCTGGCATGAGCCCATTAAGTCTGTGAATCATCGTACGCAAGGACGAGACCTTGGTTCGATTCTCCCGCCAGGAATGGCAGGTGACTTTAGCTGAATCCTGTTCCTCTACAGGGAACTATGAAGAGGCAGGGACAGCATGAAACCTTGCCACCGTGGAGGAGAGAGGTGCAGGGCGTGAGGCAGGTGTAATTTCTGCACCTCGCCAGGGAGTGTCGAAAATGGCCAAGGCAAACCTTAATTCCCACCTCCAAGGGACCCTCAGACTAGAAATACAGACAGAAGCGCAGCTTTTTCTGCCAGAAGAAATGAGGGGTGGGGTTATTTCTGGGTGCGTTTTCTTTTTTTTTGTTTGTTTTTTTGTTTTTTTATTTTGAGATATTCTTTAGGTTCCTGGAGAGGACAGCAACCATCAGTTAAATGTAAATTTTTTAAAACATTTTTTTCAAAAACCTAAACATAGAAAGTTACGTGTAAATTTACAAAGCCTCACTGGGTTGTCAGTAGAACCAACCCATGAGAGAGTTCCAAGCCCAGAGCCATGGAGGGTGGGTGGTATTTGGGAATCGGAAAGTTAACTGTCCCAGGCATAGTTCAGAGGGGGCAGAGGAGGGTCCCCCAAGGTGGCAGCTTCCTCGTCCCTCCAGGTACCTCCCCCCGGTTGGTGGTGTCCCCCACTCCAGGAATGGGCACATACCTGGCGTCTGGAAGTTGATGCGTCTCATTTCGACGGGGTCCTTGGGGTGGTGGGGGGCGAGGTCGGCGTTGTTTAGGAGGCATTTGGTGCGGGGTTCCGAGTCCTTGCGTTTACTTCTCAGGGAGGAAGCGGGAGAGTCGGTGAGGACCAGTATGTGCTCAAAGACACGTATGCACATGTGAACACACCCGGGCCCCGGGAACGTACAGTGGGAGGGGGACCGCGTACACGTACGACTGGGGCTCCCAGGACCATGCACAGGTACGCGTATGAGCTGCAGGGCCGCCAGGTGTCCCTTCTCCCATGGGCACGTCACCACCCTTCCCGTGCCCCTGCCTCAACCTCCCGAGGGCAGGGTGGGGTCTCACCTGTCAGGTTTGCTGCTCCCGAAAGCAGACACAGGCGAGAAGAGGGGAAGAGAAGAGAGGTGAGGGTGCGCTGGCCAGAAATGGCTCGGTATGTGACTCTGAGTGGCTTTCTTAATGGGGCCCATCCTTCCTGCTTGAACCCCAGCCCTGCCATTCCCCAGGCTGTGTGACTTTAACCAAGCGGTTTAACCTCTCTGAGCCTCGGTTTCCCCGTCTGTCCCACAGAGGCCATCAGTGATGATCTTTCCCTGAAACTTCCCAGTCCGTCTCTCTTCCTCCTCCAGGAAGCCCTCCCTGCTAAATGCCCTTATATCAGCTCTTCTAAAGTTCTCCAGCAGCCCCCGTATTCTTCACCTTTTACTGGGCAGGGCTAGGGCACCTTAGAGAATTTGGGAGACAGAGCTGGGAGTCCCCAGTGGGGAAAGGACTATGCCTGAGGAGGCAGAGAAGAATTAAGGGCTATGAGACTCTGTGGGCATTGAAGCTGGGGCTTTGAGGGATGTATGGGAGTTCGAGAACTAGAACTACATAAGGTGTGGGGGAGTACAAGGGGCTCACTTCTTGTAAAGCAGGATGGCAATGACGATGCAGATGATGAAGACCACGGCCAACACAGGTCCGATCACCCAGATGAGCCCCTCCTCTCCATCCACGATGGGCTGGGGGTCTGGATTATCCAGCTGGAAGGGGTCTGAGAAGGGACTGGCTGCGAAGGTCTGCAGGAACAGGGGCACCTCCATCAGAATCCATCTTCCTCAAACACAAACCTGTGCTCCTCCCCTGCTTGAAAACCTCCTATAGTTCCCTAGAACTCGGACCCTGGTGGCCTGTATGGCCTGGTCCCTGCCAATCTTTGCTCTCTCCCCCTACCCTCCTCTGCTCCAGACACTCCGAAATCTTTTCTGTTCCTCTTGTATCTGTACATCTTTGCACACGCCAGTCCTGAGATGCTTTTTCTTTTGTTGAACTCCTACACATCCCTCAAAGCCCCAGCTCCAACATCCCTTCCTCTAAGAAGCCTTCCCTTTAGGATTCCCCCCATCAAAAGTCCTCCTTTCTGCCCAGCTCTGACCACAGGGAGCTGGATCTGCACGTGGCTTTGAGGTCAGGGTCCCAGGGACTGAGGTCTCTGTGGGGTCTGCCTCATTCAGAAGGTGTGTCTGGATGTGGGAAGACACCACTCGGCACTTACGGGCTCACTCTTCTGTAGCACAGCGAGCACAAAGAGGACATATCGGTGGCCAGGCTCCAGGCCCCGGTTGTCAAAGCCACCATACTGCTTCTGGTCACCAGGATGGAACGTGGATGGCAGCACAGAGAATCGGGCTGCGATGTAGGGCCGGGGCACCTCCAGCTGGCGTGAGTGGCGCAGGCTGCGCCTCTGTAGCCGTGAGATGTCCTGGATGAGCTGTGGGAACAGAGGGGTGGGTGGCTCAGAGCTCAGCTGGGAGCAATTGAGCACAGGACCATGGTGACACATCTGGGCCCTTTGGCTTGGGCCCCAGACCCTCACCTCCTCCAGATCCATGTCTTCCGGGCTACCTAGAGGGGTCAGGAACTGGCCCCCACGAGACTTGCGAAGTGGCACCATCACAATGAAGTAGCTCCTATTGGGAGATGGAAAAGAGTTAGAGGGAGCTGTCTATACCTTCTACCTAGAAGGCTTACCTCATGTAGTTCTAGTCCTTGCACTCCTACACATCCCTCAAAGGCCCAGTTTCAATGCCCACATAGTCTTATAGCCCTTAATTTTCCTCTGTTTCCTTAGGCAGTCCTCCTTTCCCCACTGGGGACTCCTAACTCTGTCTCCCCACCAGTCAGGAAGCCCAGAACCAAATCCTCTAAGGTGCTCTAGCCCTGCCCAGAAAAAGGTCAAGAACATGGCGGGGTGTTACAGAGTTTTAGAAGAGCACACATAAGGGCATCTAGTGACAATGGCCCATAAGAAACCCTGAATCTTCAGGAAAACCTCACAAGCTGGGGCTGATACGATCCTTGCTTAATAGGCAGGGAAACTGAGGAACAGAGAGGTCTTGTAGCCTGCCCCAGTCATTGTGCGGCCAGCTGATGGGGGTGATGAGTTTGGGGCGTGGGGATGAGCGTACTGGACGGGCACAGGGCTCTGGCCGTCGGGCAGATACACCATGATGAAGCCGTCGGCGTCGGGCTTGGGCGCAACGCTGGGCTTGCCGCTGAGCAGGTTGAAGGCGGTCCAGGCGGTGACCGTCTGCTGGAGGCCACCCAGGCTGCTGCCGCGGTTGGTCAGCACGAAGTTGTAGAAGGTGTGCGGCTTGAGGTGCGTGATCAGCTTCTTGGTGGTGCGGCCGTCCACGTCCAGCGTGAGCCCGTTGTACTGGATCTGCGGGCCGGGGCTGGTCAGTGGGGCCTGAGGGGCTCAGAGCCTGGCCCGGGCTGCAACTCTGGGCTGAGCCCTGATCCTGCTGACTCCCGACCCCAGCTGAGGCCCCAACTATACCTAAATCCCAGCAGAGCCCCAACCCTAGGAGGAAACCCAACTCTGACAGTGCCAATCCTGCCTGAGCCCCGATCCCAGACTGAGCCTCCATTCAAACTCAGCTCCAATGCCAGGCTGAGCCCCAGCTCTGATTCCTAATATTGACTAAGCCTTGATCCCGAGCCAAGCACCCTCTTCAACTGAGCCCTGATCCCAGACTAAACTGCATCCAAACTCAGATCCAATCCCAAGCTGAGCCCCATCCCTGACTGATCCCTGATCCCAGATGTAGCACCAAACCCAGACTAAACCTTGATCGCAGGCTGAGCCCCAACTCTGATTCCTAATATTGACTAAGCCTCGATCCCAAGCTGAGCCCCATCTTCAACCGGAGCCCCGATCCCAGACTCGCCACTAATCCCAGACTAAACCCTGATCCAAGGCTCAGCTTCAACTCTGATTCCTAATATCAACTCAGCCTTGATCCCGGGCTGAGCCCCATCTTCCCCTGAGCCCTGATCCCAGACTTAACATCAACCCCACATAGAACCCTCACCCTGACCAACCCCCATCCCCTGACCCTGCCAGGCTGCTGGCTGCGCGGTGGCACCTTGTAGGGCGTGGGCGAGTTGTAGTTGTCGGGGAACTCCCAGCTCAGCAGCACCGACGTCTTCATGATCATTTTCACCTTGAAGTTCTTTGGCGAGACTGCAGGGGTGCGGCCATGCAGGGAGAGAGCAGAAGAGAGGCTCTGTGAGTGCCCGGCGCGGGGCGGGGTCGGGGCGGGGTGGGGTGGGGCGGCCCAGGCGCTCCCTGTCGTCCGCTGTGCCCGTGCCCACGGCCTTCCTGCCTGGCCCTGGCCCGGCCCTGCCTGCCCTGTCCCAAGTCCCTGCTGCGGG
>RJWJ010000268.1:284992-302702 GCA_004363605.1 Indri indri
GCCACTGAGGCACGTCCCACCTTTGCCAACGCCGGAGCCTCGGGGTCTGGACTCGCCTTGAGCGTCCACGAGGAAGCAGAAAAGCGACCACTTACCTGGGCGGGGGACAGGGAGGGGGCTGGGGTGGGGTGGGCGCGAGGCCCGTCCGGCTCTGGTGCGGGGGTCGCCGCGCGCCTACCTTGGTCCCGCAGGAACGTCCGGTAGCGGACGGGGGGGCTGAAGGGGCCGGGGCCCCGGCGCGTGTGGGCTCGCACTTGGAGGTCATAGGCCGTGTCGGGCTTGAGGCCCCGCAGCGTGAGCACGTTCTCGGCGCCCGGCTCGGCCGCCGCGGGCAGCTCGGTCTCTCGGGCGGGGCCCAGGGCGCCGGCCTCCCGCACGGCCACCGTGTACTTGACGATGGCGCCGTTGCGCTCGGCGGGCACGGGTGGCAGCCACCGGAGCAGGACGGTGCCGGCCGACGCGTTGCCGGCCGCCTCCAGGATCTGCGGGTGGCCGCGGGGGGTGTCCTCCGGGATGCTCAGGGCCTCGGCTGCCTCCTCGCCCAGGCCGCTGCGGCTGCGGGCCGCCAGCCGGAACACGTACGTGGCCCCCTTGTGCACGCCCGACGCCGTGTAGTGGTCCTCAGAGGGCGGGAACTCCAGTGTGGCCAGGGGCGTCGAGTCCTCGCGGCCGAACTGCAGGCGATAGCCCAGCACCTGGTCCTCGGTGGCGCCAGCCGGGGGCTCCCAGCGTGCCAGCAGGCTGCCCTCGGGGGTCTGCTGCACCGACAGAGTGGGGCGGCCCAGCACTGTGGGAACACGGGACAGCTGTCAGGGCCTTGGGGACACCCGCCAGGGCACAGGGTGCAGTTGCAATTTTAATTATTATCTTTGAGATGGCATCTCGCTCTATTGCCTGGGCTAGAGTGCAGTGGCGTCATCACAGCTCACTGCAGCCTCCAACTCCTGGGCTCAAGCGATCCTCCTGCCTCAGCCTCCCGAGTAGCTGGGACTACAGGTGCCACCACCATGCCGGGCTAATTTTTCTATTTTTTTGTACAGGTGGGGTCTTGCTATGTTGCCCGGGCTGGTCTTGAACTCCCAGCCTCAAGCAATCCTCCTGCCTCAGCCTCCTGAGTGGCTAGGACTACCACGCCCAGCTATTTTTTTTCTATTTTTTTGTAGAAATGGGGTCTGGCTATGTTTCCCAGGCTGGTCTCAAACTCCTGAGCTCAAGCGATCCTCCCACCTCGGCCTTCCCAAGTGCTGAGATTGCAGGTATGAGCCACCACGCCCAGCCCGGGGTTGCGATTTTTCAAAGTAGGTCTTAGGAAGCCCTTGCTAGGAAGCAAAGACTTGGAGGAGGTGAGAGGAAGCTACCAGGAGATCTGGGGGAACAGTGCTCCAGGCAGAGGAGACAGCCAGTGCAAAGGTCCTGGGGTAGGATGGTACTGGGTGTGGACAAGGAGAGTGAAGAGATAGAGGACTCAGAGAACCCAAGAGGGAACATCTGAAGGCTCTGCAGCAGCCCGCATGTGTCTGCCTCCCCCTTCAGTGAACAGCTCGGTCACCTCCTGCCTCAGGCAGGTGATTCATACCCACGGGACAAAGTGTCTAAAACCTCGTTCTGTGCGTCTCACAGCCTGGGTCGTAACTGATGCCCAAGAGAGGTCCCGAGGTTGGGCACAGAAGGAAGCGGGAGAGCAACACTCTGCAAATGAACGCAGACCTCGCCCCTGGGGACTCGCCCACTACCTTTAACGGCCTGTGACCGCTGTGAGCGCCCAGGGCAGGGGGCAGCATACGGAGGGGGTTCTGCTCATTAGCACGCGGGGCTCTGAGACGGCGCCCCTGAGAGGAGGGGAGTGTCCCGCTGGCTGGAAGGAGGGAGGGAGAGATCACAGGCGGCTTCCTGGAGGCGGCAGCGCTGGAGACACAGCCCAGGCAACCGCTGCACAGTCAGCCGTGCGCCAACAAGGGTTCCCAGGGAAGGGGCGGGCGGAGGGAGGGGGCCACAGGGGCCTCTGTGCTGTTCCTTCAACATGCCACGCCTGTGCCTGCGCGGTGCCCTCCCCTCACGTCTTCACGGCGCCCCCTTCATCCTCGTTCAGCTCAACTTTGGCCAGTGGGGGAAGAACCCAGCCCCCTTTGACAGGAGGGGAAACTGAGGCAGGGCCTCCAGGAAAGCCATCTTCACATGGCGCAGTGGGGGAAGACGGGCACACCACCCCGAAATAACAACCTGCCCGGGGTGATCGCAGCCGTGATGGGGCGAGTGTGGGATGTTACAGGGGCCCAGCGGGGTGGTGGTGGTGGGGTAGTCAGGGAAGGCTTCCCGGGGGAGGTGCAGCCTGAGCAGAGACC
The DNA here is from genome assembly GCA_004363605.1 of Indri indri. Taxonomy (NCBI): domain Eukaryota; kingdom Metazoa; phylum Chordata; class Mammalia; order Primates; family Indriidae; genus Indri; species Indri indri. Next base: position 287,335 of record RJWJ010000268.1, read on the forward strand.
TAAAGGAGGAGGAAGAGACAGCCAGCCGGGAAAAGGGTGTGGGGTGACAGTGTCAAAACTGCCTGTTAACCGTCTCTGCAGGCTCCCCCTGAGCAGCCCCTGCACCTCTGCTCTGCCACGTCCCCTGCCCGGGGCACCCTGTCCCCTCCTGGGCTCAAGAACTTTGGGGATACGCTCTGGTCCCCACGGGGAGGGCTGGGGGGGGTCTCGTACCTGCTCCCTTGGTCACGACCACCTTGGGTTTGCTGCGAGCGCCGTCGCCTTTCATGGTGTAGGCGGCTACCGTGACGGAATACGCGGTCTCGGGCTGCAGGTTCGCGATGACCATCTCCTGTGGGGACGGGGACAGTCAGAGCTAGCACCGAGGCTGGAGCCGGCCCTGCCCACCCCCGGCCCGGGCCACGAGACGTTCACACGAGCTCATGCAGAGACCACGGTATGTCACACGTCCATGCTCAGAGGGGCACGTGCAGCCTGACTTGTCCTACCGCCGTCTGCCTGGACCAGCGGTCCCCTCTCCCCTGGTCCCGACCCACACCCTCGCCACCCCATAGGCTCTTCCCTGAAGCACCTTTGTGTACCCTCTGCCCACAGCCCTCCATGGCTCCCACCTCTCTCAGGTCAAAGCCCAAGTCTTCTCTGTGTCCCCCAAGGCCCAGCATGACCTGCCCTGTCCCCTCCTTGCCCTGATCTCCTTTCTCTCTCTCTTCCTCTGCTGCAGCCACACGGGCTTCCTAGCTGTGCCTCCAACATGCCAGGTGCAGTCCTGCCCCAGGGCCTTTGCACAGGCTGTTCCCACTGCCTCTGCACGCATTGGTGGGCTGGAGATGCCCTATACCAACTCAAGAGACTGAAGGATTAAATTCTTAGGAATTGTGTGAGCTCGTTATAAAACACAGCTATCCTTAAAAATTAAATTGGGTAAATTGACAATTGGACAAATTATATTAAAATAAAAGGCAATAAATACTCAAAACCCACCCCTTCCTAGTTATTTTATTTTTTGGGACAGGGTCTTGCTGTCACCCCAGCTGGAGTGCAATGGCATCATCACAGCTCACTGCAGCCTCCAACTCCTGGGCTCAAGTGATCCTCCTGCCTCAGTCTCCTGAGAAGCTGGAACTACAGGTGCGTCACCATGCCCAGCTAATTTTTTCTATTTTTTGTAGAGATGGGGTCTTGCTATGTTGCCCAGGCTAGTCTTGAACTCCTGGGCTCAAGCGATCCTCCTGCCTCAACCTCCCAAAGTGCTAGGATTACAGGCATGAGCCACCACGCCCGGCCTCTAGTTATTTTACTACTTTCACTAACATCTGTGCTCTCGAGGTCGCCTTGTCTATTGTATGTGTATGGTGGAAATACCGTAGGATGACGACCTACTGCACGTGAAACTGACGTGGCAGGAGTATTTACACCATGGAAATGGGCAGATGCTGCAAATCAGGACTGCTCCCTCCTGCCACCCAGAGAGCTGATGTTTAAACACTTACGTCCCTGCTAAACCCTGTCCCCATCACATTGTAACTACATGTCTTCGTGTTTTGTTCTGGTTAACGTCCCTTTCCCCTACTAGAATATGTCCCCCATAGGGGGAAGGGACTCAGGGAAGTCCTGGTCACTCCTGCCACTCCTCCCCAGCACCTCGCACAGGGTCTAGCGTACGGTCTGTAGCTTCCTGCCCGTCCAATGCGTGACGGCGCACACGCCTGTGCGTACCCTCACGGCATCACCCGCGTGCCCACGTCTGCAAGCATGCACACACGCAAACACTGTCCCGCATGCCTGGGAGCTGTGGGGTGGCCCCAGGTCAGGAGGATGAAGTGGGGGGACAGGGACGCACGAACAGAGGGTCTCCTGCCCCTGAGCCTCACACGCCGCCCCCCCGCCCCAGGGTCTTGCCGGAACCAAGCAGAGGGTGGAGCTGGAGCCCAGGACAGAGGCCACGGGAGGGGGTGGGACCAGTGCCAATTGAATGTCACACTTGGGGCTCTTAGAAGAGCCTGTGGCTCCTACGTTAGGGGCAGAAAGAGAGCCCAGAGCGAGGCAGTGACTTGCCCAAAGTCACACAGTGACTCCTGTCTCTGGTTTAGGGCCTTGAGGGGCGGTACCCGTGGTATCGCAGACGTCCTTCCCCCTCGGGGCCCAGTGAACCCTCCCATCAGAGCGGAGAGACGTTTCTAGGCCAGGCAGGAGAGGAGCAGGAAGGCTGAAGGACCGGGACCCAGGAGGCCGGAGTCCAGGAGCCACTGAGGTGGGGGGCTGACGCAAGACCCCCAGGTCCTGGCCTCTGCCTGGCGCCCAGGTCCCCCCTCCCGCAAGCCCAGCAGGTGCCCAACTCGGGTCTGGCGCATGCAGTGGTCAGAGCCCCCGTGCCAGTGCGAAACCGGAGGCTGAGCTGCCAGAGATGATGGGGGGTGGGCGCACGGCGGGGGAGGGGGCCCAGAGGAGGAGACCCTTTCACGGAGGGGCGTGCGGGAGTCACAGCACGGCACGGTCCCCAGAGGGAGCACGGTGGTGGCCGGCGGCGGCGCTACTTACATATTCGGCCGTGTCATCCGTCTCCCACTGAGCGCGGGAGGAGGCGGCAGGGGAGAGAGGACGCAGGTGAGCGGGGAGGCCAAGGTGCGCGAGGGAAGCAGCGAGGAGGCGGAGCTTGCGGGGGCCCCGCCCCCTCCCGAGCCCCGCCCCGCCCCGGCCCCGCCCACCTGGGCATCGGCCAGCATGACGTCCTTGATGCGGGGCGGCCCGCGGGCCTCGGCGCCCTCCATGCGCACGTAGTGGACCTGGTAGCCGCGGATCTGGCCGTGCTGCCGGCCGGGCGCGGGCGAGCGCCACAGCACGCGGATGGCCGTGGCGTTGAGCGCCTCCGCCTCCACCTTCCGCGGGGGCGCGCTGGGCACTGGCGGGCGGCAGGGGAGGGGAGGGGCGGGCGGGGCCGTTACCGGGGCGCCCGGCCCTGCCCCGGGCAGTGCCACTGCCCGATGCGATGCCGGGGTGCCGGGCGGCTGCCGGTTAGGCGCCGGTCAGGGAGGGCATGGCCTCCTGCGCACACCTCCCACAGCCCCGGGAGGGGGCCCCCGAGGGCGCGCCCCGTTTATGGGTGGCCAACTGAGGCCCCCCCAAGAGCCTCAACCATCTGCCCAGGGCCTTGTGACCGGAGCAGGCCATACCCACAGTGCCTCCATCCTTAGGGCATCATCCCTGCCAGACAAAGGGGCTCTTAGCATCCTCATTTCACATTTGGGGAAACTGAGGCCCAGAGGGTTGATTAGGAGATCACAGGGTTAGCAAGAGGCAAAGAAAGCCTCTTTGAACCAGGCAGTGCAGCTCCAAGCTCCTAGATACTCCAGCAGGCAGGTGGCCCACTTGGCACTAGGGATCCTTTTCAGCCTGCTCCCGGGACCCCACCCACCCCAGGGTTTGGCGGGAAGAGATGCTTCATTTCTTCCCCATGCTCAGGACATAAAGGGGGCTGTCCGATGAGCCTTCCAGGCAAATGGCTCAGAAAGGAAACCAGGTTCCCAGGATCGGGAAGACAGTTTGCATTTCCCCACGGTAAACTCAGCTCGGCCTATACCATGTGACTCAGAACTGGGACTGTTGCCTCGCTTTGCCGGCTCTGGACTTCCTAGCTTGAAATTGGCCATGGTGGGAACGTCTGCACCACAGAAACTGGCCAATGCTATGAATCGGGCTCCATCCCCCAGGGCGCTGGTTAACCACCACGAGCACACTGCGGTCTTCCTACCATCCAGGTAGGACGGCTCAGACGAAGGAAGCTCCAAATCCTAGATTATCCCAAGAGTCTAAAACTCAGGTTTCCTGGGGTCGAGGGACTGTCATTTTGTTGCAGGTGCTATATGCTGTTTCCTATACCTCATTTCCACGTTTGACAAAAATACAGCGCTGCCAGCTAAACCTTGCAGGCACCAGGCTCTGGGAGAGGATGCCACGAAGCTAAGGCTGCCCCATCTAGAATCACCAATTCCAAGACCAAGGAGCCCGCGATTTCCTGGGGAGGCTGCTGGCCTCTCGCAACTGTGGTTTCTACCTTTGGGCCACCAGCCCCGTTTTCCAGATGCAAGGCTCCAAGGCGGGGGCTGGGCTGGGGCCTGCGGGGGTCCCGGGCCGGGGCCGGTGCTTACCGTCTTCGTCGGTGCGGATGACCACGGGCGAGCTCTCGGGCCCTGGTCCCACCTCTGTGTGAGCGACAGTCGTGATGCGGTACTCGGTCCACTTCTCCAAGGCCTCCAGCAGGATCTGAGTGGTGGTCGGGGGGATGTCGTTCACCTCCTTGGGTTCCGGGTCCTCTGAGCCCAGCGATCGGTAGCGGACGCTGTAGCCCACCAGGGGCCCGTTGTGAGTTTCCGGCGGTGGCGGGCGCCAACTTACCAAAATGGCCGTGGAACGCATGCTGACACATTTAACGTCTTGAGGGGGGGCTGACGGTTCTATTGGAGGGGGGAGAACGTGGGGGGGTGGGGAAGGGAGGTGGGATGGGTGGGGAGGGGGGCGGGGAAACAAAAGATGGGAAAGAGAAAATAAAAAAGAAGATGATAACAAACAAAACAGAACCAAACCAAAGAGAAGTCGAACCCAGAAGAAGCGGGTGTCAACCAAAGGTGAGATGGGCAGATGGACGGGCGGGTGGGATGGTGGCCGGGAGGGCTGGCCAAGAACGCTGCACTCCCCACACAGGGCTGCACCTACGTGGCGCACAGCAGGTCTGAGGCACAGGGCAGCTATGGTCCCCATGGAGCACACGATAAAGCCCTATCTATTAGACACCACTACACACCAGGCACCATGCCAAGAGAAAGAGCAAATGAAGCCCATTTATTAGGTACCTACTACGTGCTAGGCATTTGCCAAGGGCTCACGTGATAACAGTAAAGCATCTATTTCTTGAGCACCTACTGTGTGCCAGGTACCATGCCAAGGGGAATAGCAATTGAAGCCCATTTATTAGGTACCTACTGTGTGCCAGGCATCATGCCAAAGGAAAGAGGAAAGAGCAACTGAAGCCCATTTATTAGGTACCCACTATGTGCTAGGCATTTGCCAAGGGCTTCACAGGGTAACAGTAAAGCATCTATTTATTGAGCGCCTACTGTGTGCCAGGCGTCATGCCAAGGCAAATAGCAATTGAAGCCCATTCATTAGGTACTTACTATGTGCCAGGCTCCATGCCAAGAGAAAGAGCAATTGAAGCCCATTAGGTACCTACTACGTGCTAGGCATTTGCCAAGGGCTTTACAGGATAACCGTAAAGCATCTATTTATTGAACACCTACTGTAGGCCAGGCACCATGCCAAGGGGAATAGCAATTGAAGCCCATTCATTAGGTACCTACTATGTGCCAGATACTTGCCAAGGGCTTCACAGAATGGTAAAAGCATCTGTGTATTGAACACCTACTATGTGCCAGGCATCATACCAAAGGGAATAGCAGTAGAAGCTCCATTTGTTAGGGACCTACTATGGGCCAGACACTTACCAAGGGCTTCACAGAATAACAGTAAAAGTATCTATTGAACATCTACTACGTGCCAAGCACCATGCCAAGGGGAATAGCATTAGGAGCTCCCTTTGTTAGGTACCTACTATGTGCCAGCACTGCACCAAGGGCTTCACAAAATAATGGTAAATGTATCTATTTTTTGAACAGCTACTGTGCATCAGGCCCCATGCCAAGGATAACAGCAATGGAAGCCCCATATATTAGATACCTTCTGTGTGCCAGGCACCATGCCAAAGGGAATGAATAGCATTAGAAGCACCATTTGTTTGGGACCTACTATGTGCCAGCACTGTGCCAAGGGCTTCATAGAATAATAGCAAAAGCATCTATTTGTTGAATACCTACTATGTGCCAGGCACCGAGCCAAGAGGCATAGCAACAAAAGCTGCACTTATCAGGTACCTACTACATGCCAGGCATCATGTCAAGGGCTTTATACAATAACAGTAAATGCGCTTATTTTCTGAACACCTACTGTGTACCAGGCATGGCACCAAGGGCTTTATAATATGATAAAAATGTCATAAATTTTTTTTTTATAGTAAAAGCATCTCTTTACAGAACACCTGTGCCACCAGGGACCGCAGAGGCCATCCCAACGGCTTACTTCAATTAGGATCATTCTCTTGGCCTCATTTAAAGAGAAAATAATGCCCTTGTCTTGAGCACCTACTGTGTGCCAGTTAGCATGCCAAGCACTTTCTAGAGTAATAATAAAAGTACCTGTTTATTGGATACCTACTGAGTTAGGTACCAGGCTCAGGACTTTACAACCCATATGGAGCACCTAGATCATTTTCCTGTTTTTAGTCCCTACAATGCACCTGGCATCACACTACCCGTAACAGATCAACAGCAAGTCTCATTTATTGAGCCCCTACTATGGGAATGGTAATAACTCTCTAAAGATAAAAATAGCAGTTGTCATTTATGTGGCACCTACTGTGTGCCAGGTACTGTGCTGGGGACTTATTGAAAAACAGTTAACAGTTCCCACATAATAAGCACCTACTGTGTGCTAGGTGCTGTACTAAGGGCCTTGTAGACTCTCAAGAGTTCTCATTTGTCAAGCACCTATTATGTGCCAAGCACTGTGTTAAGGGCTTTATTGGATAACAGTAATAGCCCCCCATATATTAAGCACCTACTATGTGCCAGGCATTATACTAAAGACCTTATATAAAAATGGCAATAGCTCTTACTTACTGAGCATCTACTATTTGCACACATTGTGCCAAGGCCTTTGCAGATGATAATTGTACATTTTAAGCAAAAACTGTATACCTGGCATCATTCTAGACCTTTTCAGACTGACGATAAGTGCCCGTATGAGCACCTACTGTGTGTCCAGCATCAGGCCAACCTCTTTATATCAAGGCCACTTACTGAGCACTTACTGTATGCCAGCCATCATGCCAAGAGGTTTGCAGAACAATAATCCACGTTTTGGGTACCTACTATGTGCCTGGTACCAGGTTAAGTATGTTAGAAACTATTAACAGCTTCCATTTACTGAATGACAACAACTATGTAGTCAGCACTGCGCCAATCCATATTAAGGTTTAAAAGAGCAGCTGCATTTATGGGGCACCAACTGTGTACCAGGCAGTACACGAAGGACTTTGCGGAATAACAGTGGTAGTTCCCACATGGTACCACAGGACAGCTGCTGTACTAAGGGCATTGCTAATAATTGTCAACTTCACGGTCTGCACACCTACTGTGGGGGGCACCACCCTAACCCCATTTTCCGTGTATGACCTCATTGAATTCTCACAACCCCCACCCCAGGGGGGTTGGAGCTGTCACTCCCCACCTCCCATCACAGCAGGGGGAACCAGAATCAAAGCCTGCCTGTTTGGCAACCATCACAGCCCCACCCTGGAAGCTTTGCATATACGACCTCTCTAAATCCCTCCCCAAACCCAGAAGCGGGCCCCACTTGACAGGTGAGGAAACTGAAGTCCGGAAACAAGAAGTTGCCTGCCCAAGGCTCTGAAGCCGGGATTCGAACCCAGACTTAGCTGCTGTCCCTGGGCTATTTCATTTCAGCATGAGGCTGGGAGTTCAGACCTCAGCCTGTAGCAGGTGGGGACGGCTGGAGCCACACTCCCACGACTCTAGGGTCTGCCTTGCCTGGAGGGAACCCCAGAGAGATCACAGGCCTTGCTCATTGGGAAGACACTTGAAGCTGCCACTATCACACCAGCCTCATACATTTGCTGAATACTCGTTTACTGAGTACTTACTATGGGCACACCCCAGAGAAGAATCAGATATCCCTGTCCTGAAAGACAATGGGCTACCAGGGACCCCAGAGGCCACCCTAGTAGATTATTTCAACTAGAATGACTCTCTGGCCTCACTTAAAGTGAAACACTGGAGACCCCTCCTGCTCCTCCAAAACTAGACACCAGCAGGGAGGGGGGTCCCCATCCCCATTTCTTGACCAGCCACCCCCACCAAAAGTGCCCGGGGGAATCAGGCAGGAGCGGAAAAACCAACCAAGGAATGTGCTGGAAGGAATGGATTTGCTGAGAAAGGGGGAGAAAAAATAAAACCAAAACCATAATAAAATAAGAAACAACAGTGATGGTGATGATGATGAGAAAAACCATAATAAAAGAAAGAAAGACGCCTTTCCAGAAAACTCCCAGTCTGGTTACCTACCTTCTGCTCTTCAACTGCTAACTTATAAGACTTTCTTACGAGGGAGGGAACGGCGGAGTGCTGAGCTACTGGGCCAGACCGAACTCTTGGTGGGTCTCCGGGTGCAAGCGGGCCGGTGGCCCTGCTCTGGCCCCAGCGTGGGCATGCTGCAGTTCCGGGCTGGCGCCGACGAGGCAGGAAGGCGGAACAGTGTCTGGGAGACCCACGGCTGAGTGGTCTGGCCTCCACCTACCCTTGTGTTCAGCCTAAGGAGCCCGCAGCCCCCGGGGAATACGCCTGGCCCTGAGTCTGGTCTTTGCTGCCGGTTCTGCTGGAACCCACCCATCTCAGGGTGAGAAGCGGGGAGCCCCTTCTCCCCCACTCCCTGTCCTGGGCCGCCCCGGAGGTTTGCGTGGCTGGGCCGAAGCCTCTTTCTAGGAGACCCTGGAGGCCACGTCCTTCACAATCCGGCCCAACCTGCGTGGCGTCTCGGGAGGGGACCAGGGTGGGCGTGGGCAGAAACACAGACACGCGTGTGCAGCGTCGTGTGGCAGTGGCACGTGGTTTGAGAGAGTCTGGGGACCGAATTTGGGCTGTGGACCGTCTGCACAGCCTGGAGCGGTGGAGGTGGGTGGGAGGGCACGCAGGGTGGGCCGTTTTTGTGAACCTGCTTGAGACCAGCGTGTACTCACCTTCGGGGCACCTCTGCCAGTCTCTGGGGTGGCCGCCCACGCCACGGGCCACCCTCACTGACTCCACCTCACACAGACACGCCCAGACACCTTTGAGCGGCTGAGCGCTCCCATCGGCTCGGCTCGGGGGAGTGGGGGGAGGGAAGCGGGCCGGGGTGGCGGTGTGGGGGGCCGTGTCTCCGAGGCCCCCGATCCCAGCAGCTCAGACGCCCCGGCCCGAGCTGACATCACCCTCGTCTGACCCGAGACGCCCCTGTGTACACACATCCGGGGGGCTTGAAGATTTGGACACCGTGGCTGCTTCCGGAACAAAGCCTGGGGTGGCTTCGTTGTGACTGACTGGGGGAGGGGAAGTCGGGGGAAGAAGCACAGAGGGACCACGACAGGAGGCCACGCCGGCTGGGGCCACGCCAGGCCGGGCTGAGCAGAGGGGAGGGAGGTGGGTGAGGCGGGGAGACAGCGGGAAGGGCCTGCCCAGCCCCCAGCGTGGAGCAGGCAGGGATAGCGGCGGTGGCGGTGGCCGTGGCACAAGGGCCCCATGTGGCCCAGAGCCAGCTGCCAGGTGAGGGGTGACTTCTTGGTAACAGGGAGGCCGGGCGGGCACAGCAAAGAACTCCAGGGATTCGAGAGCCCCGAATGGGGACATGCCAGCCCCCTCGGAACCTAGTGTCACCTGATTCCGCCCCTCCCCCGCCCTTGGCAACGGGGACCTCATCCTGGGGTGTTGAGAGCTGTGCTCCCTGCCCAGGGGAGGTGGGTGTGTCTCTGCGTCCTCTGCTCGCTCTGAGAACAGTGGGGTGTGAGCTGTGACGACAGCCTCACTGTACCCCTCGAAATGCCTGTGAAATGGGCTCAACGGGGCAGTCCAATCAGCCCCACATCCCGGAGGGGATGAGGAGAGGGAAGACTCGGCCTGCCACATCTCCTGGACTAGGGGCCAATCGGCCGCTCGTCCTCGTCCCTGGGCCTCAACCCGGGTCACCAGGCCTGGGGGACACAGAGAACCCCACGGTGAGACTCTCACGGCACTGGTGGGGAAACTGAGGAACAGCGCGGGCGGCTATGTCGGAGTCGAGGAGCAGAGCGGAGACAGGCCCCGAGGCGCCCCCACCCCTGCGGCGGGCCCCACCTGGGTCGGTCCACGGAGGGGCCGTCTGCGGCCAGGCCGCGGGTCCCCCCCGCAGGGAAGGGCGGGTCGGCGAGACACCTACTGGACTGCAGCGTGCGCTGCCGCACCACCGAGGTGAAGGCGCCCAGGCCCTGCGGCGAGCGGGCCGCCAGGCGGAAGGCGTACTCCGTGTTGGGCTTGAGGTCGTCCACCACGAAGGAGGTCGTCGGGTCGAAGGTCCTTCCCACCTGGGGGCGGGGGCAGAAGGGGACGGGGCAGAGACAGACAGAGACGTAAACAGAGACCACGAGAGAGAGAGACACAGAAAGGCAAAGACAGTGAGAAACAGAGACAGAGAGACACCAAGACAGAGAATGAGAGACACCAGTGAGGACGGAGACAGAGAGAAACAGAGAGAAAGAGAGACAAAGACACCAATAAAGAGTGACCGAGAGAGACAGACACAGAAGAGACAGAGAGAAAAAGTGGGTCAGAGGACAGTGGGGACGGAGACGGAAGACCAGAAGGCAGTGAGAAAGGGGAAAATCAGCAATAAATGTGGCGGGAAAACGGGGGAGAGACGGCCGGGGACAGTGTCAGCTGACAGGCAGGAGGCCCCGTCCTGTCCCTCCCGCGGCAGTGGCGCCTCACCTCCCTGCCGTGGTCGCCTTCGCGGAAGAGCAGCTCGTATTTGATGATGCTTTCCTGCCGCGGGGGGCTCCAGGACAGCGCGATGCTGGTCTCTGACTTGGCCTCGGCCCGCAGGTTCATGGGCTGGCCGGGCACTGGGGGAGACAGGTGGAAATGGGGGCGCATCCCCATGGGGGGCAGCCCGCCAGGAGTCCTCGTCCTCCCTAAGAGAAGCCCAGCGTTGCCCTAACGAAAGGGCTGCTCAGCTCTGGCTGTCTCCAAATTGTTCTCATTTCTCTTATGCTCCTGGGAAACCGCCTGTCCCCTGTTGCTGTCACCTGTCCACCTCAATTCCCCACCCTCTCTTCTTCCTGTGGGGAAAAAAAAACTTTAAAAATCCCCCTTTCAGCTGGGTGCAGTGGCTCACGCCTGTAATTCCAGCAGGAGGATCGCTTGAGGCTGGGAGTTGGAGACCAGCCTGGGCAACATGGCAAGACCCCCATCTCTACAAAAAATTTTTAAAAATTAGCCAGGCATGGTGGCGCATGCCTGATGTCCCAGCTACTCGGGAGGCGGAGGCAGGAGGATCACTTGAGGCCAGGAGTTAGAGGCTGCAGTGAGCTATGATGACGTCACTGCACTCCAGCCTGGGCAACAGAGCAAGACCCTTGTCTCTAAAAAAATTAATTAAAAAAAAATTACAAATGCTAGCAAGAAAATATTTTTAAGCACAGTGCAGGACCCATAAGCCAGCCCAGCCGCACGGCCATGGCCCCCTGGGATTGTGTGGGCCCACCTCACCTCCCTGCTGCGTCTTGACTTGGATGGGGTCCGAGAGTGGGCCGTCGCCCACGGAGGTGAAGGCCAGCACCCGCACGGTGTAGGTCTCGTCCTCCAACAGGCTGCCCACGGTGGTCAGCAGGCTGTCGTCCACGTTGTGTTTCTGCCAGTTGCCCACGGGGTGCTCCGGCTCCATGGTGTAGTAGACGCGGTAGCCACGGATTAGCCCGTTGGGTTCCACTGGCTCCTCCCACTGCACGATCATGGTGGTGGCGCTGAGCATGCGGGCCTGCACGTTCCGCGGCGCGCTGGCCGGGGCCTGCTCGCCCGTGCGGGTGACCACCGACTCGCTGGGGGGGCCCTGGCCGATGGAGTTGACAGCCGACACCCAGATCTCGTACTCTGAGTTGGGGCTCAGGCCGCCGATGCTGTAGCGCGTCGTGGTGATGTCCTCCTTGATCTGATACGGCCCATCCTGGCTCTTAGATTTGTATTCAATGACATAATAGGACACAGGGTCCGGGTTGCCTGAGTCCCACGTGATGGTGATGCTGGTGGCTGTGTTCTCTGTCACTACGGGAGTCCCGGGGGCTTTGGGGAGAGCTGTGGGCAGGAGGCATCATCGGGGACATCGGTTGAGACCCCTGAAGGCTGTGTGACTTTTGGTCACACGATTGCCCTCTCTGAGCCTCGATTTGCTAGGCAGGAACCACGGGCCTAACACTTCCATCTCATTATCTCCAGCAGGGGGTCAGCAACCTACAGCCCCCAGGCAGACTATTTGGCACTTATATTTTTAAATAAAGTTTTATTGGAACACGGCCACGCTTACACATTGTCAATGGCTGCTTTTATGCGACGATGACAGAATTGAGTAGCTTGAGGCACAGATGAGATTCCCCCATAAAACTGAAAATGTTTACTCAGGCCCCAGGCAGCATTTGCCTACAAACGTCCAAGCCTCAGGAAACGACCAACAAACTGGCTGATGCCGACACTGTCCATGGTCCTAGGCTAGGTTTCACAAATGTGTCCTGCAAAGTGCCAGGCAGTAATTATTTTCAGCTTTGCAGGCCGGGTGGACTCCACTGCAACTCCTCAGCTCTGCCACGGAAGCCCGAAAGCTGTCATAAATGGGGCCTGAATGAATGGGTGTGTCCGTGTGCCAATAAAACTTTATTTATAAAACAACAAGTGGAGGGCCGGATTCGGCCTGTGGGTAGTTGCCTGCTGGCCCCTGCTGTAAAGGCTGAAAAACATTTGAGGCCACTGTTCTCTGAATCTCACCACAAACTTGAGATACCAGGAGAATCTGTAGGAGCGTCGACACTCCCCTCTTTATTCTCTCTGGATGCTGTGAGTATTTTGCATGTTCTGTTCCATCTTCCCAGAACACTGTTCCTCATCCTCTTCGTCTGGCTCACTTCTGTTCAACCTTTAGGCTGAGACATCCCCTTCCCTGACTTAACTTTCCTGGGAGGTGACACCTTCACTCTGGGGGTTCTGAATGCTTGGGTGTGTCCCCCTCCTTCAGTTCTAATCAGCCTGTGTCACTGCTGACTACACGGGTGTCTCCCCCATTGGACTCAGAGCTCAACAAGGCAGAGGGCCTGACCCAGAATAGTTTGTCACCAACAGATATCGGTTCAAAGGACAATCATCGTCTTCACAGCCACGAAAGACCAAAGCCCAAACTGTAAATTCAGGGCTGTCCCAACTCCGCCTCCCACCTGTGCCTGGAGTCGGGGACACACTCCAGCCCGCCCTGCCACCCTGAAGCCCTGTGGACCCTGCTTACATTTCACCGTGATCTGGGCCACCGCCTCGATGACACCCAGGCTGGACATGGCCACGCACGTGTAGTTGGCCGAGTCCTTGACATCCGTGAGTTCTAGAACATTGCGACCCACGGGCATGTCGTCCTCGGGAGTCAGGTCCTCAGCCCCCTGCATCCACTTGACGTACGGCATGGGCGAGCCCACGGCCACGCAGGTGATGTTCACGTTGCCACCTGGCATGATCTCGTGGCTCATGGGCAGAATGGAGAACCGAGGCGCCACGCGGCGGACTGGGGAGGGGGGTGGGCGGCGGCGGTGGCGGCGGCGGGAGGGAAATGCACCGGGTGGGAGGGACGGTGGGAGACAGAAAATGCGGAGGAGAAAAAAAACAGAAAAAAAAAGGAAAGAAAAGCAGAAAGAAAGAAAGAAAGGAAAGAAAGAAAAAAAGGAAAAAAAAAAGGGGAAAACAATTTAAATATAAACAAGGCCGTTTCTTTTCCCCCAATTAATTTTTTTTTCCCCAAATGAAAACGAAACAAAAAAACCAAATTAAAAAACCAAACTCCAACACAAAGAAAACCAAAACTTCAAAGGAAGGTACTTCACAAACAATATATAGAGAGATATATTGATATATATTAAAGAGACATGAAGCGTTATCTCATAGCAACAGGGTTTCATGGACCAGAGTGGCTGGTCACAGCACAGATAGGGACACAAAAATTTATCAGCTGTTTCTCATCTTTGCTGACAGACGTGGCTTCGGGGAGCAGCCCCTCCGTTTGCTCCTGAGCGGGAGCAGTCACCGCGGAGAGTGCTGGAAGATTCCGGGCTGCAAGTGTCAGGGTTTTGGGGTGGCCAGGGGAGGTGATGCTTAACGGGAGGGGACGACCCAACCCCTCCCTGGTTCTCTGGGGGCGATGAGGACGTCACACCGCAGCTCTGACACCAGGAGGCAGAGGGAGCCTGAGACCTCGGTCCCCCAACTGTCGTCCCGCCTGGTTGACTCAGGGGCCCCGCCCGCTTCCCCGTGGCCCTCGAGGAAAAGATGAGAAACTCTAATGAAATTTTTGTGGTTTTTGGGTATAGAAACCCTTCTAAAAGCTTCTGTCGGATCTGACAAGTTTCCATCGATAGATGCAGCTCTCAGAGTCACAAACGTCATGCAACATAGGTTCAGAGAGAGAGAGAGAGAAACAGAGAAAGACAGGGAGGGACAGAGAGGTGATGCGTTTCGGGGCTCGCCAGTGCACACTGGTGTGGGTACCAGAGAGAGGGGACAGATGAATTGAGAGACAGAGACAGAGAGAGGGACAGAGAGAGAGAAAGAGGGGGGGAGGGGGCCCACTTCAATGCTGCATATTAATTCTAGCGGATGTGACCCAATGTGACACGTCACATTGTCACATCGCAGCCCTGGCAGAATAAATAGGATATTAATAATAATAATTAATTACAATAACGAGGGGATGAACTTGAGCGTTGAAAAAACAGGGACATGTTCTGTGCATTTCTTAGCGGGGAAGGGGATGCAGCCTTCTGTCCCCAACTCGGGGGGGCTACGAAGGCGGCAGGATGCATTTCGGGGGCTCCATTTTCGGAAGTCAGATGGGTTTCCGGGGTCGGGGGGAAGGGGCGGACGCTAACGGGCACCTGAACTTGCAGAAGGCCCCACCGGCCCCACGGGAGATGTCTGACGGCCGAGGGGAGGACTCGGGTTAGTAAATGTCGCTAGCCTGAAAAGGGTCGTCCCTGGGTGACGTCTTAGGACCTAAGGAAGCGCGTGGGTGAGTGCCCAGCGTCGCGTGGGTAGAGGGGGCCTGTTTCCACCGTGCAGGCGACAGACCGGAGGCTCGGCGATGCTAAGTGACTCGCCAGGGTCACCGTCCCCACCCGCCTCTGATTTTCACGTGGTATTAGGGGTGCAGCCTCGGGGGGTGGTTTCCGGGGGGGGGTCTGGTCTACTCTACCCAGGAGGGGACTCCAGGGGATGAAGGAAGGTGCCCGATCCCCTCCCTTCCAGCCTGGGTCCCTCGCTGGAAACTGGAGCCCCTGCTCCCTGAATCCAGGCGGGTGGCTCAGCGGGCGTAGGGGTGGGTCCTGGGAGCCCGCAGCCCTTCGGAAAACGAAGCCCCGCGAAAAGTCCAGAGTCATGTCGCGTTGGACACAGGATGGAGGGAGTGGCAGGTGCCGCCCGAGGGGAGGAGTC
>RJWJ010000269.1:0-301896 GCA_004363605.1 Indri indri
TAAAAAAAAAAAAAAAAAAGATGATATCCAAATGTCCAAAAAGATGGTCAATTTCATTGATCATGAGGAAAATGCAAATTAAAACCTCAATGACTCATCAGTACATGGAAAAGACAGAATAACAGGGTTGGGGAGGATGTGAAGTGACTGGAACTCATATACTGCTAGTGGGAGTGTGAATTGATAAAATCGTCATACTGATATTTTTTGGGCGGTGTTAACTAAAACTAAATCTATACCTACCCTACCATTTAGAAAAGAATGTACACGTTTGTACTAAAAAACATGAACAGGAATGTTCAGTGTCACTTTACTCATAATAGTCCCAAACTGAAACAATCCATAGACAGATAAATGTCCGTATATAGGTCAATAATTTGTGACACAGGTATACTATCCATTGATTTATAAATTAGGAACTACTGTTAACATTCAAAAATATGGATCAATCTCACAGACATAATGTTAAGAGGGAAATCTAGACAGAAAAGAATGCATACTTTGTGATCCATTTATTTGAAGTTCAAAAGTAGATGAAATTAATCAATGTTGAGGAAGGTCAGAATAGTGGTTACCTACGTGAGACATAATGCCTGAGAGGGGCAAGAGGAAGCCTTCTGTGGTGCTGGTGGTGGTCTATATCTCCACCTCCGTGGTGGTTGTAGGAGTGTGTTCCCATTGTCAAAATTCCTTGAGCAGTGCCTTTAGGATTTTATGCACTTACCTGTATGGATGTTCTATATCAATAAAAAGACAAAACCACAAATCCTTTGGAAACCTGAATTTCAATATCAAAACATGTTTTCACCCTGCTTTATAATATAAACTATAGCATGATGTTTTTGCAAAAGTTCTGTAAGTTTTAGAAACTGAAAATCCAACTCATATATTATTCAAAAATGATAAGAGTTTAGTGTCAATTCTTGTTCATGATTTTACAAATCAAATAGATATATAGAATGCTTTTATTAGAAAATATCTGCACAATACTTTGATAACTAATTAATTGGTCTTCTGTGCTTTGGGATTTATTTTATTCACTGTATGAATGGATCTGGGAAGACCAGTTACAATTATTGTACCAACTAAGGCCAAATTAGGCAATAGACTCTCCTGGTGTTCTAATATTTTGAAGTGTGCAGAGACTGTTTGAATGCCAAATAAGGCTTTTACAAAATTTGGGGACTTCATGATCAAAAGAAGCCAAGATTAATACTCATGGAACAATTAACTAACAGAAAATATAAAGGTGAATCATTATCCCTGAGAGGAGATTGAGAAGTAAAGAGAGCAAGCCAGAAGGGTATTTTAGAGCTTTGGTATTCCTCTTTTGAAATAATAATATATATATTCTATTTTAAAATTCTCACAACAGCTCTGAAAAACATTGTTGTTATCCTTCCATTTTGCAGATGTAGAAACTGAGACTTAGAGAGATTAAGTTGCTGGACTAAGGACACCCTGTCCATGAGTGGCAGGGCCATGATTCAGACTTAGATATGGCCAACTCTAGAGCCTGTGCTTTTATTCACAACAGTATTTCTCAAAGTAGGAATCAAGCATGCAGATCATGGGGGAAGGCTTGTCAAGTGTTGATTCCCAGGACAGGTAGAATCCCTGGAGTTGGAGTCCATGAGTCTTGATTTTTCTTAAGGGCCCTGGAGATTGAGAACCACTACTCTTTGCTGTCATGACTTTGAATAGGACTATCTTATCCACACCCAACCCAGCAAGTGCCAAGTTTGCCCAAATATCAAATAATATAAGGCAATAATGCTTCTCGAGTGTGTACATGCTGTCGTTGTCTCATATAATCCCTCTCCCATCCACTATTTTTGCACCTGAGATTTTCAAGGGTATCCTTTTTCAACCATTTTCAAGCTGTTGATATGTTGAATGTATACAAAGGAAGCACTGTGTTTGACTACCAAGAAGAATATATGCCTATTGATTCTTTCCACTACATTCTAAATATTAAGTGGAAGCAATAAATTCATCTGCAGGAATATTATTCTGCCTACACAGTTTTCTGTGTTGAACCCCATGAGACGGGTAGAAATACTAAATATGGTGTGGCATGTGTTTTTTTCAGTATAAGATATGATACAAAAAGCGATGTGGAAATGATCAAATAATATATAACAGCTGATTCTTTTAGCATTAAAGAAATTATTTTAGGATGTTTCCTTCCCCAAAGCCGTACTTTCTCAAAAAAATGAAGAAAAGATGGGTAAAAGCATTAATAGAGGTTGTTAAGACTTGAATCTTCCTTTTTTTCCCCCTCCCAGTTGTTAGAAAAAAAAATCGAGTATCACGTTTTAAAAATTTCTTGGTAGCACAGGAAGAGAAAAACAACAGTAAATAAGAAGCTTAGTCTTTGGGGTGTGAGGTGCCACGAGACCTGGGTTCAAGGCCACCCCTTCCACCTAGCATTATGACGCTGGGTGAGTCACTTCTCATCTCTCTCTTTAGTTTCCTCCTTTCTAAGTATAATAATAATGGAACCTATTTCATGGGACTCGGAATTACATGAAATAATTGCGTTGTGCAATGGATAGCACAGTGCCTAGAACATAGGAAAGCATGTAAAAAATCGTTAGTTATTATTGTATAATAATTGTTGGTGTCTATTTGTTCTATGATAGTTGCCATTTATGTTTTAAGGAAAATTTTCTTTTATAGAAACTAAATATGAAATACATTTTTACAAGTTTCATTAGTTCAGGAACTGATGAAATAAAAATAATAAGAGGCCATTTAACATTTCCAGACTTAATGTGATTTTAAGAGCTCCGCTGTGCCAGGTGTATGCAGCCTTTAAAAAGTTCCTTATTTTTTCCTGGATTGTGCTGCCGTGGAGGTTTCTTCTGTTTTCTTCGTGAAGCCAGAGTTGCTGGTTTCTTTTCTGGGGATTAGCAACTCCCATGCCACCCAGAGATAAGGTTTGAGAAACAAAAATAAAGTTGTCTTGTGGTATGGAGGAAAAGTTGATGGAAACTAGCTAGCTTGTCAGACCAATGTGTTTTCTGAAGATCTTCTAGCTCTGGGGTTCCTATATGCAGAATTAGTGCAGTGATTTTTTTTTTTTCTCTGCTGAAAAATATACTTTCCTCCTTATACAAAGAATGTATATTTGGTATAGGAAAATTGAAAAAATAGAAAGGTAAAAATATGAAAACAAACAAACTTCTAATTCTAATGAAAATTACAGTTAGCACTTTAGATTGTTTGACTATGGATTTTTTCCCCCTTCTGTGAAGCTATATATAATCTTTCTTGTCAACAAACAAAACTGTGTATAGAGTTTTATATTGTCTTTTCTCCCTAGGGTAGTATCATAGATATTTCCCATCATTGTATATTTCCCAATTTAGTTACTTTTTTTATTGGCATCTAAAAATACATTTCAAGAGAATTAGAAAAGCCTACCTACCACTCAGGTGTGATTTTATTATATTTTAGACTTAATTTTTTACTTATTCATTTAGTTATCAAAGTTTTATAATGTGCCTATTACATGCAAAGTATTAATTAGATTATAACGTTTTGAGGGCAGGGACATTGGTGGTATTCACCTCTACCCTGGTGCCTAGAACTGTGCCTGGCAGGTAGAGGTGCTAAGCAGATATTGAACAAATGGTCATTGAGTAAACACATTAGTATTTCTATTAGATCTTACCCCAACCAGGGGTCGAAGTTAAAAAAAAAAGCCACACTACTGTCATAAAAGTATATCTTAGCCATTTCTGGGGTTGAATTCTGAAGTGTGGGGGTGACAAGTTTGACTCAGTGAATAGCTTTTCTTTTGTTCCAAGGTCTGGGGGAAAGAGGACCCAGACTCAACTTGTTTTGTGGTGTTTGTGACGAAAAGGATCTTTGCACATGACATTTGTGTGTGTGCATGTGTGTGTGTATTTAGAAATGTGCTTTCAAAGCTCTTCACATGTACATTTATTCTTTGAACAGAAGCATATTTGCATTTGGTCTGCTGAGATCTCTCAAATGGCTCCTATAACCTCCCCTCTAAGCTCTCTCCTCAGTCTTCCAAATACTTCCTCCACACACAGTGCCCTCATAGTAACGTGCTTCGGAGGTAAACTCTGGCTGGAGCTAGGCAGAAA
Organism: Indri indri; assembly: GCA_004363605.1. Lineage (NCBI taxonomy): Eukaryota > Metazoa > Chordata > Mammalia > Primates > Indriidae > Indri > Indri indri. The sequence goes on from RJWJ010000269.1 coordinate 4,122, forward strand.
CTATGGTTTCTAATCTGCAAAGGTAATTTCCTCTCTCAGATTTAAGATTAAAAAATAGTTGGGGCCCAGGAAAAAGGTCTGTCCCATAAGGAAAATGACTTCTTCCCTTGTGACATTTTCTTGTTGAAGGAGAGTTAAGAGTAGGAATTGGCTGGGAATATGAGTAGTGGAAGCAAGTGGGTGTGGAGGTGAGAATAGAGTGGGACCCAACCCCAAACTCTTTTGGGTCAACTCATAGACATGACCATTATCTGTGGGAAGTCCTACAGCAACAGATGAAGGGTGCATCATGGACCCTGGCTTTTGGCCTCATCTATACCTATAAATATGCTTATTATATTACACCTTTTAAGTTTGTCCAACAGGGATGGACATAACTTGTAATGTTTCTTTGTTAGCTCAGTATTATATTGTTTTTAGGGCTAAATCCAGAAAGAGAAGAGCTGCCTTTCCTGGTTGGGGAAAATGGCCTAACAGCCATTATATTCCTAATATTTTTAAAAAGGTTTTATATATTTTTATCAGAGTAATACTCACACATGTTTTTAAAAATTATTTGTACAGAAAGGCTCATTATGAAATGCAATTGTCCCCAGCTCTGCCCCTCCCCATCACCAGAAGGAAACCCTTTTAACCATTTCTGTTCTCAGGTGGTTACCTCAATATTATCTCAATATCTCTAAGTGATATTCGTTTCCTACTATTTTTTAATTGATCCACTTTGCATTGTCAACTGCCAACTCCTCAAAAGGACCACCAGAAAAACCTGTTGATCAAGGAAAGCTAAGTTTATTAGACTTGCTCCAGTAGGAAGAACACCTTCACAGAATCTTAATAGTGTCTCAGAGGGGGGAAGTCAGGGAAAGATGTTTATAGAGTTTACAGTGATTTTAAGGCAAGTCTTGCGAGGCATAAAGCAATTGAAATTGGGCTGAGTTTATGGCATACTAATTTTTGATTGGTGGGCAAAAGGTAAAATTTTGAAGCAAATGTTGGTGTTAGTCTTGATAAGTAAGCTGTTTAGTTAGTTCAGAGTCTTATCTTCCAGGAGCAGGTATTCTTTGGAGCAAGCAAGTTATTAATATTCATCGTTTGGTCACAGTATTGTTTAACACAGAAACACAAAGCAGGTTTAGTGTGGGTTCTTAGGACTGTGTTGAGTGATTTCTTGCTATGATCATGATGATTGAATTAGATTATTTATATCACCCCCCCTTGTCCTCAAAACTAGTTCCTCCAAGGACCAACTCTACTCTTTCAAACAAGAAACATAAACTTCCTATTTTCGTTTCATCACCACAGATAGTGTCTCTTTACCATGCCCTCCCCTCCCCTCCAACTTTGTAGTGTGAATTTGTTCTATGATTCTTCATTACAAGGAACCTTACATTTCTTTAGTTTGCCAGATTAAACTACTTAACTCAGACCTCACCAATCTACTAGGCATGGTGTCTAATCAGTTCTTTTCGGCACCCCCTCCCTCCAGGGCTGGAAAATGATCCCAGGGACTTAATGCATGTCCAGAAAAACCAGTTGGTGGTGACTGTTGTGTTTCTCCTTAACCTGCATTCATTTGAGGGAGAGTAGTTCTGAAGGCCTCTCTTCCATGCTGACTTGGCTACTGGAATTTCATACCATCTTTAAAAAACATTAAGGTTGGTGCTTAGTCTGTAGGGACCCATGTGGGTCTCTCCATTAAAGAGAGTGAGTGGGGTGAGTGGAGTGAGTGGGACTCACTTCATTAAAGGTCTTGTCAACTCATAGAGTTCTGTGTGGGGGAGGGGCATGGGTTTTCACCTACATTGAGCCCTTCCATTCCCTGATTTTGGGGGAATCCAGCTTTCTATGGGTTCAGGGTACTTTTCTTCCATTCAATTTTTGAAAACCTCCGTCTCTGGCCCAACCAATCCTAACATTCTTATACATGTAGCAGTTAAGGACACAGGTTCTATAATCGGACTTCTCAGGTTGAAATCGTTACTCTTCCCAGAGCTATCTATGCCTTGGCTCCCTAAGCCTCAGTTTCCTAGAAAATGGGAATGACAATAAATCTATTTCATGGGGTTGTGGTGAGGATGAAATAATTTAGTTGTCATAAAGCATTCACTGCACCATGCCTCTGGCACTTAGTAAACCTTCAGTAAATGTCAGCTATTATTGTAATTATCATTATATTGTTCTGAAATTTGATGTTTTAAAAACAAAGTCTTCAACTCTCCCTTGGAGCAAGGGAGGCTAAGTTCTCCAGGAAACAAAGCCTTGCCTCCTCCCTAGAGAGGAGAGGAGAAAAATACTAGGAAAGTTAGAGATAGATGATTTTTAACTTATTTACTTGGTCACATAAGAAGCTTTGGTTTTAAGATCATAGAGGGGCTTCCCCAGACCAGGAATTGGGAAACTATGGCTTGCAGGGCCCCTTGCCTGATTTTATAAATGCAGTTTTATTGGAGCACAACCATACCTGTTCATTTTAAGTTTTATTGTAGCTTGAAAGCAGCCATAGACTATATAAATCTATGTATGACTCACAAACCTAGCATGCTAAATATTTGTCCCTTTGAGAAAATGTTTGCCGATTCCTGCCCTAGACCATTTTAGGTGGATTTAGAATTTTAGTTAATGTCCATTAAAATAAAATGTGCATGGGTGAGAGTGTGAAGGTCAAGGAAACTAATCTACTCACTGCATCACTACTCTGTGACACTCAGCTTTCAAAAAGGAGGAGGACATAGACAGGCCCTTCATGTTGTCTGAGCATGAAAGAGAAACAATCTGAGTGTCCCACCTGCCTTCCATGTTTGTCGTAGCAGGCCTCCCAAAAGTTCCTTTGGGTTCTGCCCTTAGACTTAGGTAAGAGCAGAGCCCAACTTTTAAGGGACCACACATCTTATAAATATTCAAGCACAAAGTTTTTCTTTTCACTCTTCAAAGAAAGTTGAGTAAACATTTGAGTGAACAGCACGGAAGGAAGAATGAGCTTTGAACCTAATTGGGGCCCCACAGCCTGAGCTTACAGGGCTGAGGGTGTTCATGCATGGGGTCAGGGGTGGGAGGGAAAATCACAGCCTCTGTGCTGGAAACCAGGGCTGCTTTTGTTTCAAGTTGGCTTCCCCAGTCACCCTAAGCAGATGTCTGGATAGACCGAGTTCCTCAGATAACTGCATAGTATAGTTTCTTTAAAAAAAAAAACAAAAACCAGCTTTATTGAGATATATTCATATGCCATACAATCTACCCATTTAGATGGTTTTTAGTATATTCACAGTTATGCAACCACCACCAAAATCAATTTTAGAACATTTTTATCACACCAAAAGGAGCCCGTGTACCTATTAACAGTTGCTCCCTATTTCCTTCTAACCCCTCAGCCCTTGGCAATCACTAATCTAATTTCTGTCTATATAGAGTTACCTATTCTAGACATTTTATATACATGGAATCATGTGGTAGGTGGCATTTTGTGACTGGGTTCTTTCATTTAGGATAATGTTTTCAAGGCTCATGTAATAGAATGGATTAGTGCTTCATTCATTTTTATTGTCAAATAATATTCCATTGTCCACTTGTCAGTTAATGAACATTTGAGTCGTTTCCACTTTTTGGCTATTATGAATAATGTTGCTGTGAACATTCACATACAAGGTTTTGTCTGGATGCGTATTGTCACTTCCTTTGAAAGCAGCCATAGACTATATAAATATATGTATGACCCATAAACCTAACAAGCTTAATATTTGTCCCTTTAAGAAAATGTTTGCCAATTCCTGCCCTAGACCATTTAGGTGGACTGAGAATTTAAGTTAATGTTAATTAACATACATTTAAATAATGTACATTGAAATAGGAGTGAAATTGCTGGGTCATATGATAACTCTATCTTTAACTTTTTGAGGAACTGCCAAACTATTTTCCAAAGTGGCTGCATTATTTTACATTCACACCAGAAGTATATGAGGTTTCTAATTCTCCACATTTTTGCCGACACTTGTTATTTTCTGTCTTTTCAATTATAGCATTCTAGTGGGTGTGAAATGATACCTTATTGTGGTTTTGGTTTATATTTCCCTAATAAGTAATGATATTAAACATCTTTTCATGAGCTTATTGGCCATTTATATACCTTTTTTGGAGAAATATTTATTCAAATCCTTTGTTTATTTTTAAATTGGTTTATTTATCTCTTTATGATTGAGTTGTAAGAATTTTTTATATATTCTAGATATAAGTCCCTTATCAGATATATGATTGTGTAGGGGAGGAAAAAATCTTTTTCCTTCTATCCTTTTAGGTTCTTGGCTGGGCTCTGTAACAAAAGACAGATTAATAAGAGAAAAACAAATGAAGTTTATTAACATGTGTATTTATAAATATAGTGGAGAAACTGGTTAATTCAAGGAGGTGGCTGGAACTAGGGCTTATATAGCATCTTAACAACTACAAAAAGCAATACATTTTCAGAAAAGCTACAAGACAAAGGGAAAAGACTTTGAGTTTCCAGGGCAGCAAATTGTGGGAAGATAAATATATGAGAGACTAATGGAAGATAAGGGTTAGTCAGTAAGGTTAGTTATTTACAGTGCGCTAGTGCTGTCTCTGGGCTGGTAAGGGTCTAGGGTTGATTAACTTCTGTACAAATGTGTGTCCTGCTTTTAGGCAATAATGGGAGAGAAGAGAGCTTTTCTTATATCTGCTTCTTCTTAATTGCCTTTAGCTCAAAATAGTCCTTATGTTAAAGTGATGTATTTTGAGGTGGTAAATTCTGCTGTCTTTCAATTGCAGATATTTTCTCTCATTCTGTGGGTTGTTGTTTCGTGTTCTTGATGGTGTCCTTTGAAACACAAAAGTCATAATTTTGATGAAATCTAATTAACCCGCTTTTCCTTTTGTCATTTGTGCTTTTGGTGTTGTATCTAAGAAGGCTTTGCCTAATTCTGAGGTCATGAAGCTTAACTCTTAGGTTTACTTCTAAGAGTTTTATAAGTTTACCTCTTAAATTTTATGTCTGTGATCCAATTTTAGTTAAATTTTCTGTGTGGTAAGAAGCAAACCTCACTTTTTATATGTAAATATCCCAGCACTATTTGTTGAAAAAAAGTACTGTTTCCTGTTAAATTGTCTTGGCACTCTTGTGGAAAATCAGTTGACTATAAATGTGAACTTTTATTTCTGGATTCAATTCTATTCCATTGACCTATGCTTTGGGTTGGATAGTTGACTCCTCCAAATCTCATGTTGAAATTTGATCCCCAGTGTTGGAGATGGGGCCTAATGGGAGGTGTTTGGCTCATGGGGATGGATCCCTTATGAATGGCTTGGGGCTGTCCTCATAGTAATGAGTGAATTCTAGCTCTATTAGTTTCTGAGAGTTCCCCCAGAGCTGGTTGTTAAAAAGAGCCTGGCACCTTGCCGCTCTCTCATGCTTCCTTTCTCACCCTTTGATCTCTGTGATTTCTGCACACAGCAGCTCCCCTTCCCTTCTGCCATGAGTGGAAGCAGCCTGAGGTCCTCACCAGATGTAGATGCTAGTGCCATGCTTCTTGCACAGCCTGCAGAACTGTAAGCCAAATAAACCTCTTTTCTTTAGAAGTTACCTGGTCTCAGGTATTCCTTTATAGCAACACAGATGGACTGAGAAAATCTGTATCTATCCTTAAAGGCATATATCACACTGTCTTGATTACTAAAGTTTTGTAGTTAGTCTTAAAGTTGGGAAGTATGAATCCTCCAACTTTACTCTTCTTTTTTCAAGGTTTTTTTGGCTATTCTGAGTCCCTTGCATTTCCATATGAATTTTAGTATCAGCTTGCCAATTTGTGTAAAAAAAGCCAACTGGGATTCTCATAGGGATTGCGTTGAATCGGTAGATCAATTTGGGGAATATTACCATCTTAACTATATTAAGTCTTCCAATACATGAACACAGAATGTTTTTCCATTTATTTAGGTCTTTCATTTCTTTCAAAAATGTTTTCTAATCAGAGTTTACATTTTGCACTTCTTTTGTTAAATTTAAGTCTAAATATTTTATTCTTTGTGATGCTATTATAAACAGAGTTGTTTTCTTAAATTTGGTTTTAGATTATTTATTGCTAGTGTCTAGAAATACAATTAATGTTTGTATATTGATCTTGTATCCTGCAACCTTGCTGAACTTATTTATAAGTTCTAATAGTTTTCTTTAGTGTAGTAACCACCCAGAAGTTCTGGGCTTGAGCCCAGGTAGGGCTTTCACCCTGCCCTTCCCAGCATATTTGTGCTGCCATGCAGTCTGGCAGGTTTTTAACATTCAGGCTGGAGCACTATTCCCAGATATTGGCTACAGGACCTTGGATGGGATTGGGGTTGATTTCTAGCTTCTAAATATTTTGACAAGTCATGTGGTCACCAATTGCACTCTTTCTCTTGGTCCACAAATAACAGAGGTGGATTTGTTTTCTATGTGACTTTACTGTTTCACCACCCCCACCACTAACTACCTGCTTCTAGTTTCATGCATTTTATTCTGTTTTTTAGATATTCAACCTTTTGGGTTAAGGCCTTATTCCTTTAAGACTCTTTTATCAGGGACAGTTTGCTGAAATGAGGCTGGATGACTGATTACTTGTCAGGCACAGTATAAAGTAAATGTGATTAAACTAAGAATGTGTCTTCTTTTAGGTGGTGGTGGTGGGAAATCATGATCACAGTAGCTATAACATCTGCCAAAAATGAAAGATAAACTTTGTTTCCTAAGGTCTTAATTCAGGAGAAAGCCAGGCTTTTCTCCAAAATGATTTTCCCCATTTTTCCTATCCATTTTATTTTCCTGTTTTTATTATTTTTATGATGTATTAAATTGAACCATTTACTTGCAGTTTGCTAGTTAAGACAATTTCCTTAGCATTTGCTGAATGATTTGGCAGGCTAGACGTCCTAGAGCTAAATTGTAAAATCCCATTAAAACCTAGTCATATAAAAATAAAAGATGCTGCCTGGTGCACTCCATGACACATTATGGTGAGGTCTCATCACATTACAATAACAAATGCCCAAATGAAGTGACTACTGTGTAATAGAATATGATGAAGAGAGAGAAGTGTATTAGTGATGCAGCCAACTGCATTTAATTAAATCCTATGTCCAAATTAGTTCCCTGATTGGCATGTAAAAAGAAAACATGTTTACTCTGATAGTTTAAGTAGCATGGTTATTGTTTTAGCACACAGGCTTTTTAGCTTCTCTCTCTCTCTCTTTTTTTTTTTTGTCTTCTAGTGTCTTGCCACCTCAAGGATGAAGTAGGTATTACTGAAGTCCCTCCTGTCTCAGGTGAAAAAGAAACAGGCTCACATTGGGTAAGTAGCTTGCTCAAGTCACCAGCTACTAAAGAGCAGAGCTGGAATATAAACTTAGGTCAAAAAGATTCCAGAGTCCATGCTCTTTCATCTATGCTGAAGATTGGTAAGCTATGGCCTATAGGCCAGATCTGGCCAGCCGTGTGCTTTTTTACAGCCCAAGAGCCAGGAATGGTTATTATATTTTTAAGTGGTTGAAAAAATCAGAAGAAGAATATTTCATGATGTTTGAAAATTATAAGGAATTAATGAATGAACATTTCAACGTCCATATATGAAGTTTTATTGGAATGCAGCCGTATCCATTTATTTATGTATTGTCTACAGCAGCTTTTGCATTACAGTGGCAGAGTTAAATAGTTGCAATGGAGATTATTTGGCCTGCAAAGCCCAAAACATTTACTATTTAGACCTTTATAGAAAAGATTTGCCAACTTTTGATCTAGCCATGGTTCTTAAACCAAGTTAAATTTAAACATTTAATGTTAAATTAAACATTCAGCTGAAGGTTGGGGCCCAGGGATCTGCATATTTAAAAATAAATTCCCAGTTTTATTTTGAATACTTCCCAAAGTAATTATTATTATTACTGCCTGACATCATGATTATTTGTGTATTTCTTCTCCTTCCTTATGAATCCTTGAGGACTAGGACCATGCTGAAGTATTTTTGAATGAATAAATGAGAGTGGAGTTCATACTAATTCATTAGGCGTACACATCTGAGTGTCTACTGGATGTCAGGTCCTCTTCAGTGATAAAACAGAAGACCTATAGTCTGGGAGAAGACAAATCAAAGGGCCAGGAGAAAGCTACATGATAAGAGGCCCACATTAATTGATTAGAATAATACTTGCTATGCATAATGATAACTCATAAGACCTTTCAAGTTTCCAAGAATAAATTATTTTGGCTCCATTATAGTATTAGATGTACTTATAGAATTTGAGAGTTTATATATTAGTAGTGCAAAAATAAGCTATAAATATGTAGCTGTTATTGGAATTTGGGGACCAGATAACAGGGTGTTAACTATGTTTAGATTGGAATGGTGAATTGATGTGAATCTATAAGACTCATTTGCATAGCTGTTTTCTGGCTATTGGAAAAAAAAAAAGACCAGATGGATGTCATTATGCTATATGGAACCAGATAAAGAGGACCCACTTAACTTCAATAGGACAGTGTCTAGAGATTAATTTTAGCACTTGGTATCATTGTGACATTACAATGCTGTGTTGAATAAACCTAATGGATTTAAAAGTATTTTTTTAAACTTTGACTTAATTATAATTTTTTAAACTAAGTCTCCTTTTGTCAATATGCCAAGGTAGCATATTAGAACAGGAAAATAAATTTTCAGTTGTAATATTATCTCTACCTATTGGCCATGGAAGAAGCAACTGTTACCACATTACCAAAGCAGTTTCAATTTTTGAGAAATACGTTCCATGAAGAGCAGAAAGTAGAAAATTATAATGCTATTAGGAAAAAAGTACCCCAATAACTTAAGAAATACCACTTTTCTGTGCATTTGTATATTCATTATCTATGGCTGTATAACACATTACCCCCAAATTTAGCAGCTTAAAGCAACAAATATTTATTATCTCATAGTTTCTGTGCGTCAGGAAGCTAGGCACAGATCGGATGGGTAACTGGCTCAGGGTCTCTCGCAAGATTATATGGCTAGGGCTGTGGTCATCTGAAGGCTCAACTGGGGCCAGACAGTCTCTTCTGAGCTCACTGACATGGGTGTTGGCAGGATCCAGATTCTCAGGTGTCATTGGACTGAGTATCTCAGTTCCTCGCTGGCTGTTGGCCAGAGGCCTCCTTCAGTTTCCTGCCACATGCACCTCTTCATAGGGCCACTCAAAGCTGGCTTCTACCTGTATGAGCAGGAGGAGAGCAATAGAGGGCAAGATGGAAATCCAAGTCATTTTGTGACCTAATTTCAGTGGTGACATTCCATTAATTTTTCTATATTCTCTTCATTAAAAGTGGGCCACTGGGTCTAGCCCTCAAGACGAGGGGCTTACACAGGGCATGAATACCAAGAGGAGGTAAACCACAATGTTCATTATTTGTGATTATGAAAGTAATACAGACATAACAAATTCAACCATTAAAGAAGAAACATTCATTGGTAAAATATTTATTGAGTGCCTATTATGTGCCAGGCATGAGGGATATGACAACATTCAAAACAAGCAAGGTTCCTTGCCTACATGTAGCTGACTTATGGAGGAAATAAACGATTTAGAAAGCGTACTATAGTGCCTGGTCCATAATAAGGCTCTCAAAAGATGTTAGTTATTTTTATTTTTTCAGGGTAGACATCCTGTCATAGAAACAGAAATAAGCTCCCTAGTCTGTAGTCTTTCTCTCAGTTATGCTCATAAGAGGCAATTCATAATATTTTGCAATGCTACACATTCATAACTGCCTTTCTCACATTTGTGTTGTTAAAGTGGCCTTTGTCAGAGAAACAAAATAAAAATAAAAACCACTAAAGAGTACCACAGAAGTAGCTGTCCTAGTAGTTTTCCTGGAGTGCCCTGCTGACCATGGTACCATTTTGTACTCCACATACCAACTTGACCTAACATCTTCCAGCTCTAAATTATTTTAATTGGTTTTTTTTTCTAGATGCATCTTTCGGTCTCTCAAGTGCTCTTGAAAAAATGGCTTCTTGAACTACAAACAAGATTTCAAATGTGTGCCTGGTTATGCCAGTATTCTCCAGTTGCTTTCTCTAATTAATATTCCATATCTCGAAAACTGTCTCAAGATTTTAATTGACTTTTGTCACCTCCATCTCATTCAAGTACTGTGCTGGCCATCCTTGTACATTATTAATAAACCATGAATACTGTGAGTTTTTTTCCCCCTGCCTGATACTTAGTTCTTTCTTGAACTTCGTTGTGAATGGCAATTGAAGGATAATTTATTGTACTGGGCTTCCAACACAAGTATGATCAGCTATAGTTTGCTGTGCTAATTAGGAAAAAACTGTCAATCAAAGAAGTTACTCACTTGAGAGAACAGACATAGCTTATTTGCCTTGTACTTAAACTCCTTCAAATAGTATAGAACTAACTTCCCACACCATCGAAAGAAGTATACTAACAAATCTGAGTTATAAAATATTTTTATAGAAATATTGATTTAGTCCTCTCAGGTATAAAAATGGGTTTCCAAAATATAGTAAAAGGATAAGAATTTTGATGAATAGAGTGATTGTTTATTAAAATGGATTCCTTGAAAGCATTCTTCAAAATGTTTAACTTCTTGTGGTCATCATTTTTTCTTGTTAATTTTACAGATTCTGCCATCTGAAACTTTCTTCCGTCCCCTTTCCGATGTATCAGAAATTTCATGTGGGTTGCCACCAAATCAGCCTCATTGGTGCAGTGGTATGTCTAGCTGAAGCCTGTTGATCTTCTCTGTGGATTAGGACTTGCAGGTATGGAACATCCATTTGTGGCAGTGTTGAGTTCTCTGAGTTCAAACAACATTTTTGTAGTGCTTTTTTTTGAAACAGGGTCTTGCTCTGTCACGCAGGCTGGAATGCTGTGGCGCAGTTGTAGCTCACTGCAGCCTCAAGGTCCTGGGCTCAAGCAATCCTCCTCTCTCAGCCTCCTGAGTCACTAGGATTACAGGTGTGAGCCACTGCACCTGGCTGTGTAGTGCTTCTCTTCTTAAGTTTATGTATCCATCTAAAAGTGGAAGCACATTCAAATTCTACTCAGATCACCTAAGTACTGTACATGGACACTGCTATGCAGGCAGTTACTTTCCCTAATGAATGAAAAGAAAACATATCACAAAGAATCCAGCCCCAGGAAGAGCAATTGCCAAAGGAAGCATGCCTAATACCTTTAGGACTACTTTTTTCCTTCAATTATCAGAACACTGTAATCTAAAGATAATACAGGCACAAGAACAAATATTTTGGGTTTATTATCTTCCAAGCTAGGTAGTTACAGCTACAGGAAAGTGGATGGATGTTAAGGAAATTACTGGATGTTTTAGGGTATGGCAAACTGGTCTTCCTCCTTACTCCAAGCACACTGTGGGCCACCCAGTAATGATATTTTCCTGTGGCCTCTGACATATTTACTATACTTATGTTAGGGCTTTTTGACTCCAAACCCATAACGTCTCTAAAATAACTATTCATCCATGTGCCAGTCATCTGCCTATTTCCATGCATACTTGTTCCCTACCTCCTTCTACTCCGCAGTATCCAGGATGCTGATCCTTGCAAATGACATGTCCCTGGCTCCCTTGTCAAGTGACTTCTGGCTGGGTTTGGCCATTGGGAGGCACTGAAAGGGCGCTGGAGGGAGAGAGGAGGGGAGAAGCCAGGGTATTTTTTCTTTATTTTTACCTGGGGTGGTGGGTGGCTACATTTCCTTGATTGATTCAAGCCTTCAGTGGTTCAGTTCTTCCCTCTGTGGTCCAGTCGCCCATTGGGCAGCTTCAGCTTCCAGGCCCTGTTAACATCACTTACTCTTTGTCTGCCTCCAGTCCTAGTGTAATAGCCACTTCTTGTTATTAACAAATCTTTGGGTTGCCTCACTGTACTGTTTGGCTTTTCACCTCATCCAACCTTTTGTAACTAGTTCCCTGTATTAAGTTTTCTTTGTAAAACTGCCTGACATGTACACTTCTGCTTCCAAGAATATGGAATAGACATGCTTAACCCTATTCCTTCTGCTAAGTATAACTAAAAATCCTGGACATTACATATAAAACAAATGTAAGAAGATTTTGAAAGAGGGACAGAAAAAGGCAGAGTGGCTGGGGACATTAGGACCCAAATAAAAACATGGGGGTAGGTCTCCTGGGTTTTCTTTTTCCCTCAGAGATCTGATACTAGATACTGGTGAAACTGGCAACCCCAAACTGCCAATGGGTGCAGATAAAACAAGCCCCAACAGAAGCCTGCTCTCTCTAACCAAAGGCCAGGAAAACAGCAAGATAGAACAAGCAGTTTTAGAAAACAACTGCTCCGCAGTAGTCAAACACCACATGAAAAATTGTGGGCCCATCCCTACCCCTACTCCCACCAGCAAAGACTGAGTGGGCAGCCTAGGGTCCTGTCTGCGCCAGGCTGCAGCTGAGATGCCAGATGCCAGAGCTGCAAAATATATGAAGCAAAAATGATAGAGCTAAAAGGTAGCATAGGCGAGTCCACAATTATTGTTGAAAATTTCAACACCCCTCTCTTGACAACTGATAGAACAACTTGACAGAAAGTCAGCGAGGATGCGGAAGAACTCAACACCACCATCAACCAACAGAATCTAACAGACATTTACAGAACAGGCTACCCCACAACAGCAGAATACACATTCTTTGCAAGTGCCTATGAAACATACACTCGGATAAGCCATATCACGGGCCATAAAACAAACCAACAAATTTAAAAGAACTGAATCTCGTGGAGTGTGTTCTTCAACCACAATGGAATGAAGACTAGAAACCAATATCAGAAAGATAACAAAAAAATCTCCCAGCTAAATTGAAATCTAAACAACACACTTCAAAATTATCCATGAGTCAAAGAGGATGTCTCAAGGGAAATTAAAAAAATACGTGAAACTGAATGAAAATACAATATATAAAAATTCGCAGGACACATAAAAAGCAGCACTGAGAGGAAAGCTTGTAGTGCTAATGCTTACATTGGAAAAGAGGAAGTCTCAAATCAAGAATCTAAACTCCCACTTTGAGAGCCTAGACTGTTGAGAAAGGTCAAGGCAGGGTTAAAGGAAACCAGCAAGGGATGGTGAAGCACTCAGGTTTAGCAGCAGTAGAAAGTGCTAGCACAACTTAGGCCTGAGGGCACAAGAGGAGAGAGTTTTTGCTGAAAACTGGTGTGAACTGTAGCTCTAGGATAAGAAGTCTGGCAGGAGCTTGGTAGTTGTTAGAGTAATGTAGTCACTGCCAACTTGCAGAGAGGGAGCCAAGGATTGCATAAACATCCTGACTTCTCTTTCTTTCTGCCCTCTGATCTCTTGTGGTGCTGCCCATTGACTGAACCCATTAGGAAGCCAGAGGGCAAGGAAGACTTGTTGGTCCAGAAGGGCCTCCCAAAGCACAGAACAGGCTGGAGAAGGGTGGAGGGTGAGTTTGAAGGGACAACTGGAGAATTTTCAGCACAGGTTTTTTCAAAGTTATTAAATAACTTCAACCGGTAGCCAAATATTTTCTAGAAATATCTCTGAACTCCTTTAATAAATTAGAGAGCCATTTGTAATGATCAAATTTGTAGGGATTTGAATAGAGATGTTATATTTTAAAGTGTTCGAGATATTTGGAAATAATTGCCTCACTTAATAGCTGCTTTACTCCCAATCCACCCCATACTATGTATAATCAACAGTCTATGAAGGAAATATTGCTAAGCAGTAGTAGATATCAGCTTGGGTTTAGAAATATCGTAAGTAGACTACTGTTTGACTCTTGGCTCTGCCCTTTTCTTGCTGAATGACCTTGGACAAGTTACTTAACCTCTCTGAGCTTCTATTTATTCATCTGCAAAACATATGTGATAATATCTATCTCCTAGAATGGTTGCGGTAGCTAAGAGAATTAAATGAAAGATGCATGCGAAGGCACCTGGTAGGCACTCAATACATTCTGATTGAATTTGAATCACAAATTCCAAATTAGTGGCTTCAAAATTCGTGAGATAAGGCCACAAGTTAGAATTAAGAGTGAATTTTTAAAAAGAGAAGAAAATCTGTGTTTAGACTGTTAATGTCATCTATCACTCAATCAACAATTATGATAATATGATCAGCAAACTGTTCTCTATTGATGGATTTTCACCATGTTTTGCGTACAAATGTGAAATCTTACTAGGCTCAGCTTGTATTAGGAATGCAATGAATTTCTTAATTACCTGATAAACTGCAAGTCCTCCCCCACCCCCCTGCAAACAAAAACAAAAAGCAAAAGCAAGTCCTTTGTTATAGGATGCTGGTTACATCGAGACCCTGTACTTCACTCATTTAGTCAAAGTTGAGCATTATTGGTGAATATTAGCTATAGGGAAGCTTAAGGTTCATCTTTTGCAGCCCCTCTCAAACAGGTTGCCATGGTAATGCTGACAATCATAAACTCTTAACAGAGACTACTAAGGGTGTGGGGGAAAAATAAATATTGCAGATAGAGTTCCGATCCAGGAATATTTTAATTTCTGTGGTATTAATATTAGGTTTCCTTTTCATTTGCATGCTCAGATTTGGTTATTATAAATGCTTATTAATTTTAGCAACCTTTGTTTCTATTATCTTGTTATTGACATACTTGTCAAGAACAAGCCAGCTGTACAGTTCTAATAGGCAGGTATATTTTATACATAAGCATTACCCTGCTGGGTCAGAGAGCCATGCTCCTTGATCTTGCCTGTGACAGAGCCCCAAGAATCCTATCAATTTCCCTTCCAAAGCAAGTTTAAGACACCTAAGGATCTGCTATCACTGGATGTATTTTTTTTAACAAAAGAATAAGGGGTTATCTATGTTTAAATGGTCAAAATTTTTAGCAGCAGAATATTCCCTCTCTGCACACGCACATACACAAAATCTTGGGAAACCTACCGTATAATTATAAGCACCACGAGAGCAGGACCCTTGTTAGTTCTGTTTGCCACTATACTCCTAGTGCCTAGAACAGTGGCTGGCACATAACAGATGCAGTACAGGACTGTGGTTTAGAGCAGGAATCAGAAAATTCTTTTTTATAAAGGCCCAGATAGTAAATATTTTAGGGTTTGTGGGCCATATGATCTCTGCCACCTCTACTGTTGTAGCAAAAGTAGGCATTGATAACATGTAAATGAACGGGCGTTGCTGTGTTCCAATAAAACTTTATTTACAAAAACAGGTGAAGGACAGCATTTGGCCCATGGGCTGTAGTTTACCAATCCAATTTGCCACCTCTAGAACATGGGCTCTGCAGCTGCACTGCCAGGTGTTTATCCTGGCACTGCCACTTACTAGCGGTGTCATTTTGTAATTAAGTTATTAATATGGGGAGATATTAAGTTCTCTGTGCCTCAGTTTCTTCATCTGTGAAAAGGGGTTAATGATAGAGTCTTTCTGATATAGTTGGATTTTGTCAGGATTTGTGAGTGAATATGTGTGAAGATCTAGGACAAGGACCTGTCTTGTATATCAGAATACTGTAACAGCAGTATTCATTATTATTATGGTTTGCTGAATGGACATCAAATAGAGAAATCAGTCTTTACCAGTACAAAACACAAGTATGACTTCAAATATATAGCATTTTACTTTCTTTAAAGGTAGTCAATGACAAGCCGGGGAACAACCAATGTGAAATTGTGGACTTTGGATAAGTGTTACAATTTCCTATTGGTCCTAGCACACTATTTACAGTCATGTGCTGCGTAATGACATTTTGGTCAACAATGGACCACATATTTGACAGTGGTCCCATAGATTATAATGGAACTGAAAAATTCCTATAGCTTAGTGACATCGTAGCACAAAGCATGTGCTTGTGGTGACACTGGGGTAAACAAACTTACCGTCGTATAAAAGTCTAACATACACAATTATGAACATTACATAACACTTGATAATAAATGACTATATTACTGGCTTATGTATTTACTATACTACACTTTTTATCATTACTTCACAGTGTAGTCCTTCTATTTATAAAAATTAGTTAACTGTAAAATAGCCTCAGGCAAGTCCTTCAGGAGATGTTCAAGAGGGCATTGTTGCGGGAGATGACAACTCCATGTGTGTTGTTGCCCTTGAAGACCTTCCAGTGGGACAAGATGTGGAGGTAGAAAACAGTGATATTGATGATCCTGATCCTGTGTAGGCCTAGGCTAATGTGTGTGTTCGTGTCTTTGTTTTTAACAAAAAAATTTAAAAAGTAAAATAAAAAATCTAGTAGAAAAAAGCTTATAAAGATAGAAAGAAAAATATTTTTGTACAGTTGAATGATATGTTTGTGTTTTACATTGTTATTACAAAAGAGTCAAACATTGAAAAAAGTAAAAAATTTTTAAAGTAAAAAAGTTACAGTATACTAAGTTAATTATTTAAGAAAGAAATATTTTTGGTAAATTTAGTGTAGCCTAAGTGTACGGTGTCTATCAAGTCCGTGGTAGCGTACAGTAATGTCCTAGGCCTTGACATTCACTCACCACTCACCACTCACCCAGAGCAACTTCCAGTTCTGCAAGCTCCATTCATGGTAAGTGCCCTGTACAAGTGTACCATTTTTTATCTTTTATACTGTATTTTTACTATACCTTTTCTAAGTTTAGATATGTTTAGATACAGAAATACTTACTAGCATGTTACAACTGCATACGGTATTCAGTATAGTCACATGCTGCACAGGTTTACAGTCTAGGACCATAGGCTATACCACACAGCATATGTGTGTAGGAGGCTATACTATCTAGGTTTGTGTAAGTACAGTCTATGATGTTTGCACGGTGACAAAATCTCCTAATGATGCATTCTTCAGAACATATCTGCATTGTTAAGTGATGCATGACTATATTTTGTTCTGATTTCACAGTATTAGGAAGAGCCTAAAAATGGTTTTAAATGGTGGTGGTGGTGTTAATCATCTCTATCTCAGGAGACTCTTCAAATAAGCAGGGATAGTAAAAGAATTTGAAATCTAAAGTTTATATAAAAATGAGTTAATCTGAATGTACAAATTAATATAGTAGGTGTAAATTTGGAATATAATGTATTTGTGTGTGCATACTGGTTTTTTAACATTTTATTTAAAAATATATGCATACTACAAAATGTGAGTCAGTTATGTATAGATTCTCTGGATGCCTTATAAATGGACACATATATGTACATAGATGTCTGTATAAGTATGTACACATGCACAGATACACACAAAATGGAAATCAGTTGTGCGTAGGTTCTCCAGATGCCTTATGGAATTTTCACCTTCTCTCCAGCTTGTCCTGTACAAAGCCGTGTTGTGTTGTGGCAGGTCATAGTTGCTATTCGCTCCTGATGGCCTCTGATCTGTCCTCCACACAGTAGTAGTTGGAGTGATCTTAAAATATGCATCAGCTCCTGTCACTGCCTTACTTAATATGCTTCCTTGGCCTCTCTCAGCAGGAATGTCACATCCAAGCTCCTAACTGCACCCCACAAGGCTCCAAGTGATCTTGTTTCTGCGTAATCTCAATATCACCTTTTGTCTCTCTTCTCACTGTCTGTGCTTTGGCTCCCACCAGGCAGGTGAAGTAGCTGAGGTTCCTTTCTGGCCTTTCAGCACATCGGGCCCTCCCGCTCTGCGTGAGTTCTTCTCCTTTGCTCACCCTCCCTTGGCCTGAGCCTTCCCCGCTGGGGTCTTGCCAGACTGGCTCCTTCTCTCAGCCTCAGGCCTCATTTAAGCATCACCTTTTCTGATGTGACCACCCTGGGTAGAGTGGCACCTCCTGGCCCCCATTTGCTTTATGTCATCACCTCCGTTTGCTCTCTTCATAGCATTCATCATTATCTGTAATTATCTTCCTATTCCCTTAATCGTTATCTTTCTCCCCCGTGGAATGGCAGTGCCTTGAGAGTGGGAGCTTGAACATCTTGTACTGTTGATCCCTTTCGCCTAAGACAGCCCCCAGTACATACCATGTAAGTATTTATGGAATAGATGCCTCCAGGCCTCCCAGCTACATTATTTGCAGGGCCCAGTGCAAGATGAAAATGCAGGTCCCCTTGTGCAAAAGTTATTAAGAATTTCAAGACGGCAACAGCAGAACGTTAAACCAAGGGTGGGGCTCAAATTCCTCCTCTGTAAAATGGTAAAGGTGGTAGCAGCTCTTATCCGGTGCTTGGGAGCATGAAAGGTGATCACGCAAGCACAGGGCTGCGCTGCGGTGCTCTGCCTGAACACGGGCTCTGTACACAATAGTATTACAATTAATTAGCAGCCTCCCCCATGTGAGGCGAAGCCCCTGCAGCACTAATTTTCCAGCATTCTTCCTCTCTAAATAACCTCCCTAGCAACTCTCCCAGGTGACTAACCCAACTCTATCAAATAGGACGGGAATGTGGGTGTAGCTTGCAAATTATTTTGACACATTCAAGGTATGGACAGACAGCATATTTGGCTTGCTGAAAGGAATGTGTCAAATGGAGTTAGGCTGTTATGAAAACTCGTTTGACAATAGGTAAATCATGTCACCCTTCTGAGCCCACCAGTGACACTGGAATGATAAATAAGATCTGCCACCCACCTCCTTGGCAAGAGGGAGGCGAGCAGGAATTGGATTAAGAAACCAGTCGAACGCTTTGATTTTCTTGGAGAGAGGGCATAAGCAGACACTGCTTGCTAGAATACGTGAGTATTGTCAGTCACCCTGTTTACTTAGTCTGGGACTTTGGTTACCATGTGCGTTGTGTAACAAATCAATTGTAGCTTGAATGGAAACTGTTCACAGACTCTCACATCTTGATTTATTTTTGTGGTACAGCCAGCAATCCAAGTTAGCTTAGAAATGCAGAGAGGAAGAGCAGCATGTCTTTGGCATTTATAGAGAGGTCCTGGGTGCTATGAAACTGCGTGGTCTGGGAGATGTGGGCTGACTCCCTGGGGAAGGGGATTCACCCTTCATTTGCTGGGGGCACGCCCTGCCTGGGGAAGGTCCGAACACTGATTTTATCAGTGATTGCTCGTGGAAGCTGCAATGAAGTGGAATAAGAACATCTGTGAAGCATGTATTATATGTGAGGAACTCTGCCCGGTGTTCTGCTTGCTCTGAGGGGTTGAATACTACAGTGATTAAGGACATCGGCTCAGGCTATTGCCCTCTGCTTCCTGTTCAGGTTGGCCGATAGGGGTTTCCTGCTGTAGCTGGGAGGAAGGGAGGAGAGTGAGGTTAGGGTATTTATTTCGCAGCTTCCCTCACTGCGAGGTTGCCTTGGGTTGACTGTGCTCTTGATCAAATATCACAGCGTCTATCAAGTAGCCGAGACCATCTTTATGCAACTCACTCCTTGTCCCTGAAGGCCTGCGGTTGGTGCATGATAGCTCTCCTTCTCTTAGCCTCAGGTTCCCGCACTCTCCCTTGTAGTCATCTACATCTAACCTACGCCTTTTTAAGTAGCCTGTCTACAAACAAGCCCTCCTCATAATGCTTTAACTGGAGCATGCTATTTTTTTTTTTTTCTGTTAGGATCCTGGCTAATATTTGGGGGTATTCAGAGTAGCTGCCTCCTGTGGTTGGTGTGAGGATTAAATGAATTTACATATATGTAGAACACTTAGGAGAGTGTCTGGCACATAATTGAGATTTGGATTAAGTCACTTGCCCAAGGTTACACAGTGTGGTGAACATCTATCTGGTGGTTGCTTCGCCAGTATCCGTTCATCTTTCCTCATCTCATCCATCCTAGGTTTGAACTGGGAACTTCTAGGGGTCTGCAAAAATTGATTCCACCTCTGGGATCAGCCCATGCCTTAAGCTAAGCCAAACAGTACATTCCATGCTCCTCACAGCATGAATAACTTAAGAATAGGTGTGTGACTTAATCTAGTCCAGTCAGTGTCGTTCTCAGGACTTTTGTTGGAAATTCTGGAGCACAGTACCAGGCATTGGGTGTGGTTGCAGTTGGCCTGGCTGGGAGAAACATTTTATCATTGACCTTGTTTTAAATTGGCACTGCGTAGTGATGATAATCATTGACCCAATTTTGTTTGTTTTGTTATTGTTTTAAAATTCTCTGGAGATAATGTGACTCCTTACTGTCTGCACCCAGGGTGGATAGCTCCTACCTCCCTGTTCTTGGTTCACCACTGTACTGATGCTATGAGTTCCAGATGATAGGCTGGACTCACACAAGGCTGCCACGGGAAACCAGTCTGAGGGTAAAGCTACAAAGAGAAGAGCAGAGCCTAGGAAATGGCAGAAATAGAGTTGGAGCCCTGTTTAAACCACAATCAAAGCCCTCCCTACCACTGGACTTTTCCAATTATATCAACCAATAATTTTCTTACTGTTGAGCTTTTTTTTGAGACCAAAAACATTCTTTACTGATAGGCCTGGATGGAATTTGGATTTGAAACCAAGTCTTTTTCTGGCTGTGGAGACTGACAACATTTTAATCCACTCATTTCCCTCATCATTTGACTTTTAAAGATTAAACCACACCTCATTTTCCTTTGGGTGAAGTTTTTTGTGGTATACTTTAGTATGTGAGTTTCTGCCAGGGGTGGGGAACCTGTGGCCTTGGGGCCACATGTGGCCTTCTGGATCCTTGACTGCAGTCTTTTGACTGAATCCAAATTTTACGGAACAAATCCTTTTACTAAAAGGGGTGCAGCAGAGAAAAGTGAAGGTTTTCTTGTCTTCTTTGGTGCTTAAAAAAGAACAATCTTGAAATCAGAAGGCCGCGGTTGCCCTCATTTGGCTGACCGTGGGCAAGTCATTCTCCGTCAAAGCCCCTGCTTTTCCAACGGCAAGGGGAGGAGGTTGGAGAGGATATGTCCTTTCTGATTCTAACATTCTGTGAGGATCTGCATGTATAATGCAAACCAATCTCTAAGTTGGTACAGCCTCTTTGGTCAAAGGCTAATGCAGATTCGTGCCAATTAAAAATAAAAATGGAGCAACCCTACCCATTAGTATAGAGATGTGGGTCATTTTTTCCACCTTACATTAATTTCCTCTAATTCCAGCTTCCTGAAATTGTTATGCTCCACATTTTTGCAGTTTAGTACATATTCTCTTATAGGGTTCCTGAATCATCCCCCATTTGAAAGTCTTATCACCCTAGAAAAACAGTAGGCAAGTTGAGGGCAAGGCCCACTCTAATGGTTTCAAGTGCTGCTAAATCTAATCTCTGTCCCAATCCTGTCTCCTGCATGTCCCTGTGGCACTTTCAAAGCAACTTTTCTACAGATAAACCTATTTTTGTTTCCTCTCTGAATCCTGTCCTTCCTCCTGTGTTCCTCATCTCAGTGAAAGCACCACTATTTACCCAGTTGGTGAAATCAGAAACCAGGAAGTCTTCCCTCCTGTCCATTCGGTCCTGTTGATTCTGTTTCCTTGATGTTTTTTTAAACTTTGTGTTAGTTTTCTAGAGCTGCTATAACAAATTAACACAAACTGGTTGGTGTAAAACCAGTGAGAAATTTATTTTCTCATAGTTCAAGAGTTCAGAAGTCCAAAATCAAGATATCAGCAAGATTGGCCCCTTCTGGAAGCTCTGAGGGAGAGCTCTTCCATGTTTCTCTCCTAGCTTCTGCAGGTTGACAGCAATCCTTGATGTTCTTGGCTTGTAAATGTATCAGTCCAGTCTCTGCTTCCATCTTCATGTGGCCTTCTTCTCCATGTCTCTGTGTAGCCTTTTATGTTTCTCATAAGGATATTCTCATTGGATTTAGGGCCCACCCTAATCCAGCATGATCTCATCTGGATCCTTACCTTAATTCCCTCTGCAAAGGCCCTATATCCAAATAAGGTTACATTTTGAGGTCCTAGTTGGACATGAATTTTGGGTGGAGGCATTATCCAATCGACTATTAATATAAAGCTTTTCATTCTTCACACTCTTAAGTTCTGGCCCTTTCTACAACAGCCTCCTGACAGTAATCTTTCTGTCTCCAGTTTTGTTTTCCTCCCACCCCCGATCTTCCCTTTACTTAATTTTCAGGACTTTCTAGCCCTTCTCCCCTTTTTCCTTATGCACAGAGCCCTGGATGGTTAGGGACAACAATGGGCCCCGCTGCAAGTTTATGTACCAGCAGTTGTTGCTTTTTGGGATGAGTGGCATATTCTGGCCAATAAGAAATCAGTAGTAAGATAGGATTTCTGAGAAAGGTAGGCAGATTTGGCTAGTACATAACTTTTGCCCTTTGCCTCCCCTTTCTCCCCACCTGGTATGCAGATGAGATGCTGCAGTTGGGGCAGCCGTCTTGTGAACACAAAGGTTAAGTACATATTAAGGGTGGCCAAGCAAGGCTAGAGGAGGAGCCTAAGTCCCTCATGGCACTGTGGTGCCTTTGCATCAGCCCTAAACTGCCTACCCTGGGAGTCACTGTTTTATCAGAAAAATCAAAATTTTTATTTGTTTAAGGCACTCTTTACAGGGATCTGTTACACTCAAACGCAGTTCCTTACTGATTTCGATACATCTCCAACATCATCCTTTACCTTCTTAAGTTCATGTACTAAATTCTGGCCATACTGATTTACTTCCTGTAAAAACAGTGAAAGCACCATGTTCTGTTGTCTACCTCTGGGCCTTTGTAGATGATGTTCCCTCTGCCCTGGAACGCTATTCCTTTTGTTCTGGGCCCTGCTAACTTCTATTTATCTTTGAAACTCAAGTGCCACCTTCGCATGGAAGCTTTCCTAACCTTCCAGGCTGGATTTAGCATTAATATTTTTATCACTCTGTATACATCTCCAACCTAGTTTTTTATTTTTCTGCCTAGTAGTACCCTGTTTTCTTGTCTGTCTCTCCTTCAAGTCCCGGAAGGAAGGGATCAGGCCTTTCTTTTTATGCCCAGTGCCATGCACAATGTGAGGCACATAACAGATATTAAATACATGTGTGAAGGAAGGACAGCAGGATCAAGGGTGAAATATAGTGCCAAGTACATGTAAGTGGTATTGAGGAAATCCTATTGAATTAGATGTACATGGACCACATTCCATCCTTGGTTGTGTATGTGATTATAAAAACCGTATAGAATAAAAGCTTGATATGATACTACAAAGCAGATTGACCATCCATTATTCAACACATGTTTATCAATGGACTATTATACCTTTTTTGAGGGCTAGGTCCTTATTTTACTCACACTCACATTCCTAGTGCAGTGTCTGGCAGTTGAAAATGCATGATAATGTATTTATTTTTTCTATTGGACAAAGGTGAAAATCAGCACTGTGGGTTTCTAGGGGAAGGAGAGGGTTGAGGAAAAAATCCCAGAGGAAGTCGCACTGGAGCTGGGTGAGGGCTGGGACTCCAGCGGCAGCACCAGCATAAGCCAGGGTTTGAAGATGGGAAGGCATAAAAGTGTAGTGTCGAGAGCTATGCGATGGAATTAAAGAAGAGGGATAAGCCTTGACTTGTGAGGTGGGTCAGATCCTGGGATCTTAGAATGACAAACCCTCTGGTGCTCTGTCAGTCTTGTACCTGGAGCAGAGGTTACTGTGGCCTCTTCAGTATCTGTTCGCCCCTTTCTTTTAATAACAGAACTTTGATTTTTTTTTTTTTTTTTTGAGATAGAGTCTTACTCTGTTGCCCGGGCTAGAGTGCCGTGGCGTTAGCCTAGCTCACAGCAACCTCAAACTCCTGAGCTCAAGCGATCCTCCTGCCTCAGCCTCCTGAGTAGCTGGGACTACAGGCACACACCACCATGCCCAGCTATTTTTTTCTATTTTTTTAGTAGAGATGGAGTCTTGCTTTTGCTCAGGCTGGTCTTGAACTCCTGACCTTAAGTGATTCTCCTGCCTTGGTCTCCCAGGATGCTAGGATTACAGGTGTGAGCCACTGTGTCTGGCCCAGGACCTTGATTTTTAGCTGGGCACATTTCACAGCCTCCTTTGCAGCTAGGTATGCCCATGTGAATAAATTCTGGTCAGTGAGATATAAACAGAGATGTCACACAGGACTCCGGGAAGTCTATTTAAAAGGACGGGTGTGCTCTTCTTTGCCTTTTCCTCTGTTGACTGCTGGAATGAGGTTATAACACAGATTTCAAACAGCCATGTTGGACTAGGCATGTCTGCAAGGATGGATGCAAAAAACCTGGCTCCAGATGACATTATAATTATTATTTTTGAGGCCAGCCTGCCCTCAAGTGACTTCCTCCTACAGGAAAGAGAAATAGGTTCTTTTTCCTTCGTTACTTGGGGGTTTCCTGTCTCATGTAGGTGGACCTAATCCTAATTGATACATCACCCAACTTTAGTATCATGAATGTTGGGGAGCCAAGATGAATTTTCCATGGGCTAACTGTTAATCCTGGGCATGTTCAATTTCTTGAGGGTTCTCTCTTTCTAGGACTGGCTATGGAATGAGACCAAGTGTCTCCAGCCCCCCACCCCTTTGCTGCCGCTGCACACGGTCCCTTTCTGTTGTAAGGATGTTAATAGCTAATCACCATGGGGAAATCAGTCAGGAAGTAACAAACATGACAGTTATTAAGTGTTTTTACACCATTGTCACAGCTGCAACTCCCCCTTGAGACGCCTTAATTCATTTTCTTGGAATTTATCAGGGAATTTTTAGTTATTTATTGGTGCATAATAAATTACCCCAAAACCTAGCAGCTTAAGACAGCAAACTTTCATTATTTCACAGTTTCTGTGGGTCAAGAATAGGGATGTGGATTAGCTGGGTGCTTCTGGCTCAGGTCTCTCATGAGGTTGCCATCAACCTGTTCACAGCTGGGCCTCATTCATTTGAAGGCTCATAGGGAGGTCGGGAGAATGCATTTCCAGCCTCACTACGTGGTTGTTGACAGGCCTCTGAAGATCTGCTTCTACGCTTCTTTGCATGGTTGCTGGCAAGCCTTCATTTGTTTCACCACGTAGACCTCTTCACAGGCTGCCTGAGCATCCGTGTGGTGTGACAGTGGTAATCTAAAAAAGAGAAGGAGAGAAAGAGAGAGCATGCCAGAAAGAGACTAATTCAGAAGCTGCAGTCTTTTTATTATCTAATCTTGGAAGTGACATCCTGTTACTTCGTGCCGCATTCTACCCTTTAAAAGCAAGTAAGTACATCTGGCCTGCCATCAAGGAGAGGGGGTGACATGGGGCATGCTCATCAGGAGGTGGGACCCTTGGAGCGTCTGATGGGTTGCCTGCCACAGGCAGATAAACTCACTTATCTTCCCGAAGGTAGTGTCTCTTCATACATTCTCACCTCCTTAGGTTTCTTTTCTGAGTTGGTGGCCCAGTGGTACATTCATTCATTTAACCAATATTTATTAAGCATCTACTGGGTGCCAAGCATGTGTAATAGGCTGGGGATAGACTGGTAAGTAAAATAGACACAGTCACTGCCCTAAAGTCTAGGGGGAAGCCTGGGGCACGACTACGTGGGAACTCATTATGTTTCGTCCTCCCCTCTGGATATGAGCAACTTGAGATTGTCACACATTTTGACTTGGTACCTCTAGTCTTGGTCATCCATCTTCTCCAACTTATCACTAAAGGGTGCCCTGGACTCCAGTGACCAAATAGAAACTTTTTCTTCAGCCAAAACTCCCATCGGAAAAGTATGGGTAAAAGGCTGGTAGGGAGGGGACTTTGTGGAATAATAGGCTTGGAATCCACTGCCAGCTTCATCTCTTCTCTAAACCTGGTTTTCCTTATCTATGAAATGGGGACAAAATTGTCCACTCAAACGGTTCTTATGAGCGTTAAATGAGAAAATGTATGTAAAGTACTTGGCACAGAATCTGGCAGATGGTAGACACTCAAAGGGTGTTAGTGATTCTGAATCTTTACTTTGTTATTAATTTTACTGCTATTATCTATTTGGAAGTAGAATCAACATAGGAAAGGAATTCTTCCAAAGATAATCCTGTCTGTCAAATCGTGTATGAGCTACCTCAAATCCTTTTTGCAACAAGCAGGGCTAGGTATAAATAAATTAACTAATGAAGAAAAAGGGATATGTATTTTGACTTTGGATAACTGTAATCCTTTTAGCAATTGGGAAATAATCTTTCAGTAAATAGAGAATGTGGAACATACTCAGACTAATAAAGTTTTGTCTAAATGGTCAAATATTTAGCATGCCTGATACAAGCGATAGTCAACCTTCAGCGCTCTCAAGAGTATGTATCCCCCGCCCTCACCCGTGACACGTGTACTGGCTTCTAAATGTGCACCAGCTTTTCCAGCGCTTCCTGCCTAAATGTATTCTGAATTTTTCACACATGCGCACACACTGGGAATGATGAACAGCAGTTTTAAAAACACATCGCAGAAATGCCAATTTCCAGATGGATTTGTTTTGCTACAAAGTTCGTTAACACTTGATTCATGAAATAGCGGGTGGAGAGAAGATGTAGAGTGGGTGCTTATACTCAAATAGGGTGAACCTGCCAAGGAATGGATGGCCAAAAAGAACTGAGAAAATGAAGCAAGCACTCAAATAATCTTCTGAAGACAACTCACCAAAGCTATGGAGAGAAAGGGAAAGGCAGAAACCAAAAAGGCATGCAAGCTGGTGGATAAATGTTAACCCTTTTTAACATTAAAGCTGTAAAATAAAGCTGTGATTTATTTCTCTGCGAGACTGCCTGTTTTGTTACTGAATGGCTAAATATGTGTGGGAGAACAAAAGATTTCAATCTATTAGACAGTCTCCTTGCCTTCTCTTCCTTTCTGTTTCAAAAAAGTAACATTTCTTGGGAAAGGCATCACCCAAGAACATATAAAAGTGTTTAGAAGGATTCCTTATCAAGCAGGCCCTTTCGGGATTTAGACATGCTCTAATTTTAATCCTGAAAATGTGGTGATGTAGTTGCTCTTTCCTGTTATTTATAGGTTGCCTTTCCCTATGAGATGCTCAATAAATAATGTTAAAATAATGGATGGATGACTCCTGGGAGTCAGTCTGGGCTGTTGGACTTTGTGCTGATGCCGTCTCTGCTGGTGACTGGACGTGTGACGTTGGAGGGATGTCTGCCCTCAATTTCATTCTCCTCATCTGTGAAACATATGCCTCACTGGGTTTCTATGATGACCATGGCATAATCCATTCAGTCTACAAATATTTATTGAGCATCTACTATGTGCCAGCCCTGATCCCAGCACTGGAGATACAGAGAAGGCCAAGACAAAATCCTTAGTTTCATGGAGCTTATAGTCTAGTAGAGAAGACAGACAATCAGCAGAAAAATAAATACCTAGGTTGTGTAAACATTTCTTTAGAATAAATACCTACAAGCAGAATTACGTGCTGTCATCTATTTAACTTGACAAAATCACTCTTAATAATGTCTGCCCCTGTCTACCCTCCCACTGGCAAATGAGTATTCTTCACGCCTGTATCCCTAACTCTTAGCATTATCCAACTTGGTGATTCTTCCAGGCAGGTAGATTAAATTTGATGTTTTTCTAATTAGTAATGATGTTGACATCTCTTCATATCTTAGTAGTATTTCCTCTATTGTAAATTGTCTGTTTGTATCCTTTGATAATTTTCCTATGGGAATTGACATTAGAAACTATTATTATTGATTTGAAGGAATTTCTTATGTATTCTAGACCATGCTGTCCAACATGGTAGCTATCAACCCATGTGGCTTTTCCTCACTTGAAGTGTGGCTAGTCTTCTGCATTGAGACATGTCATAAGTGTAAACTACACATGGGGTTTTGTAGATTTCATAATTTAAATATGTAAAATATCTCACCAGTAATTTTTAGCAGAATTACATGTTGAAAAGATTGATAAAAACAACATACCTTATTAAAATTAATTTGATCTGTTTTTTATTTACTTTTCTAGAGTGGCTGTTAGAACAGTTAAAATTACCTAGGTGCCTTCATTATACTTCTATTGGGCAGTGCTGTTCTATATACAAATCCCTTGTTGGTTTAAACATTGCAAATATCTTCCCTGATCGGTCGTAGATCTATTAACTTTGCTCATGGGGACCTTTGTTGTAATCACAGTCATCATTTATTTTGCCCTATGGGTGGTGCTTTTGAAGTTTAGTTAAAGAGGTCCTTCTCCATGCCTAGGTCACAAAGATGTTTTACTACATTTTCTCTTATTACTTTTATTATGTTAGGTTTCACATCCTTTATATGTGGTGTCACATCAGGATTCAGATTTATTCTTCTTTGGATTGAGTTTTATTTTTATCCATATGATGAGCCAGTTTCCCCAACAGCATCTACTAAGTTGTCTGTCTTTTACCTATTGATTTGTGCTATTCTCCTCGGTTATTGTATGTTAACAATTGCATTATTGTATTGTATGTATTGTATATATTGGTATGTTATGTATATTAAGTTCCCTTATATAAAATTCAATTTAATTAGTTGACAACATTGAAAATTTGGGAGATTTCACATAAAACTTTGGATTTCTAGTGTCTCTTGAAAATTGGAAGCTCTGGCAGTACTGGGCTTGCTTTTCCCAAGTGGTGGTCAACAGCTGCCCCTGAGCAAGGGCTGCTCCTTCAGAGGGGCAGGACACCACACTGCCCTGCAGTCCTCAACAGTCCCCAGGGTCTCCTGATACTGAAGCTGAGGGTCAGCTGTCATTTCTCATGGCATGAGCATTGCTGTTTTTCTGATGGTAGAGTTAAGAGGAAATGGAAAAACCTTAATCCCCTGTGTGTCTCAATGGTGGGGAGAGATTGAAAAAGTTCTACTTGGCTCCTTTCCATTGCCTTACTAGCTCCACTGGTATTAGAGTTTGTCTCTTAGTCTAGACTAATATTTTTAATACTACATAAAATCCCTTTTCAAGTGAAATTTTAACTGGCATGCCACATGGAACTCTTCTGGTAAAAGTTGGCAAGATGGGCTTCCTGGGTGTGTGAGCTATGCAGTTGCACAGGCTCGTGTGTTCAGAAGGGCCCCATGCTTGGGTTAAAGTTCTGCTGTTGCCATCCTAAACTTTTTAATAATTTAATCTTTAAACTTATGTTTTGTAAGTGAAGTCAGAGGGAAGAATGGAGCATGCCCCTAAGCAAAGGAGATAGGCACAGTGTATGAGTCATCCATTCCTTGTTGCCCCATTTGCATATAGAATCGAATGATGCCCCGTAAACATGGAATTCTAGTTGACCCACCATGTGTGGAAGTTCAAAGATACTCAAAGCCACTATGAGGTATGTTATGTCTATGACTGAGTGAGCAGGGGCTGAGGGTCCACACTTTTCATTAGAATCAGAACCTGCTTCTAACAGAGAAAGAAGGCAATGGAATTCTAAGAAACACAAGTGACCAAGGAACCCTATCATATTCACTCTTACTCCTGTTACTTCTCTGTATCAGCCAACCACTAATGCTGAAAATGATGAAAAAAAGGAAAAGGAAAGATAAGTCAACCTGTAGTTCCTTTTCCTTGCAATCCTTCCTTACCTATCTGTAAGCCAATGATAGAGAGTATTGGTAGAATATGTGCATATCAAGAAGTAAAATAAAACACTGTTGAGTTAGTTTTGTGCAGCATTTCCATTGTTTTAGTAAGAACAAAATACATTTGCATGCACGAGCTACAACACATAAATTGCTTAATTTCAGTGATTATCCCTATGAGTTAAGTGCTCTTATATTTGCATTTAAAACTGCATTGCTTATACAATATAGAGATAAGTGGTACAATTCATGGTAATAATTTAAAATTAAAAATTTTTTTTTTACCTGGAATACTGCTGAAAACCAAATAAAAAACACCATGACAAGTTAAGAGAGAAACCATAGAAGAAAGGAAAGAGTTTTATATTTTAAAACTGTCAGTAAGGAAAAATTTTTTCTCTACTCTCTTATGTTTATTGTTTGGGGGCCTGCAAATTAAACTGACAAAAGATGGAGAAGCAAGAGAAAAGACAGATTTTTATTTACACGAGTTTGCAGGAATGCACAGAAATATGTGACTCAAAGAAATGGCAAGAATTTGGGTCTTCTATACCATCTTATAAGAGAAGGGGGCAGAATTTCAAGGGGCAATAAATGGTGGGAAATGACTGAGACATACATGGGGGTATTAATGGAAGGTTATTACCAAGCATCCAAGGGCGCACTGCCTGATGATGCACATACAAGCCAATCCCATGGCACTGGCCTTTGAGAAAAGAAAAGCTTTATTGGAAGTAGACTGGCAAGGAGACAGTAAGAAAGGTTCAAGTCTGTCTCCCCGAGCTTGGGGCTGCCTCGGGTTTTATAAGTATAGGCTAATGAGGTGTGATCTGATTGGATCTTGCAATGGGGCAGTGGCAGGAGGCGTACTCTGACTAGACCATGCCATAGGGTGATGCCAGGGCTCTATCTGATTGAATCCTGGATCCTGCCCTGTGGTGGCTGCATCTTAATTCAGTCATTGCTCCTTCCTCTGAGCACATAGGTTCCACCCATGGTTGCATGCTTGGTTCATCTTGGCATGCTCAGGTTATGTGACCTTCAACCTGGGGGACCATGGCAACTGGAAAACAACTCACAACTTTCTTACATAAAAGTTGAGCCAGATTGGTCTGGTGCAGTTACAAGGTGAGGTTTGTTTTAATAAAGTCTATTTATGAAATTTCTCATCCCAGCATGGACTTCTCATCTCTGGTGACCAAGAGTCACTCTTTTTCTTTGGTACAAGAATCCTCCCCTGAAGGGGGGATTTATGGCAGTTGATGAGGGAGGCTGTGTTTTCAGCAGAAAAGGTGAGTTGAAACAAAGCCTCTTCCTGCATGGGTTGATTTTCAAATGTCTTCAGCTCAAAATATTTTTATGCCATGGTGGTATATTCCGGATCCCATCAAATATCATGCACTATTTTCCTGCTTTTATAACAAGGTGCCTCACATTTTCATTTCGCATTGCACCCTTCAAATTATGTAGCTGGTTGTGGAAATAGGGTGGGAGAGTCAAGAAAAATCTGGAATCCCAACTAGTAAGCCTGCCTCTATCAAGTGTCCATGAGGTATGTTGGTAGAATACTGGGCCTCTACTGATTTAGACCAATAAACTGGTTGAATTTTTCCCAGGCTTTCTTTTTTGTTTCATTTTCTTTTCTTTTTTCTAGAGCAAGAACCGTAAGTTCAGTAAGGAAAAGAACATTGCCTGCAAGGCTACGGGTTGCACAACTCCAGGAGGCACCATTTACATGGATGGTGACCCCTAAAAGTTGTGCAGCACAGTGGCCCCCTGTACTTATTTCTTTTATGGTAAGGCCATACAGAGGAGTCATCAGAAATTTGGTAACAGAAGCCAATGTTAGACTTTTAAACTTCAGTTCTCTTCCTCCTTTATTGACCAGCTCCAATGCCATTGCCTCTAATTCCACTCCTCGATTTCCACTTATTTCCATTTTAACTGACTTTCTCTCCCTCTTCTAAATTTCTCTATGTTGTATTTATGTCATCTTTTTAAACTCTCATTTTAATATTTCTTTACTTTAACTATAAAAAATAATGTATGTATACTGTGGAAAATATAGATGAGCTAAAAAAAGGTAAAAAGAAAGTAAAGAAAAACAAGCATTTATAATTATACCACCAGGAGATATGCATTGTTAATATTTTGATAAATATTTTTTCTCTCCTGTATCCAAACAAACCAATGTAAAAATATTTTTTCTTTCAAAAATGGAATCTCACTGTAAGTAATATTTGGTTAGTTGCTTTTTCACTTAATATTTCATCAACAGTTTTTTAAGTTCTTAAATATTTTTTCCAACATCCTCTTCGATGGTTGCAAACTATTCCATCATTATTAACAGGTACTTTTTAAAAAAGTATAATTCTTAACTATTCCTTGTTAGGACTTTTTCACTAGAATAATGCTTCCATAAAATCCCTGCAGGCAACTCAACTTTTTTCACACCTCTATGATTATTTCCTGAATGTCTCCCTTGTTTAATCTTGTAGATGCACAAATTATTTCTTCTATAAACCAAACTTTGATCTTCTTGGGGTCCAAATTCAGGTTGGTCCATCTTTGTTTTCCTCAGAACACTCCAATATTAGGAGGCCTTCTAGAATGTTTGTCCAATGAAAGAATTTATTGGTATGCATTCTTCCTTAAACAGAATAAAAAGACAGCAAGACATGAAAAGAGGTCAAGTTAGCTGACTGTAGCTGACTTAAAAACTTCTGCCAGTCTTCTGCCAAATGGGCTATCTTTGGGGTTTTTTTCCTCTTCTATCCTGTATCTTTTATTTTCAGAGTCAAAAACATCTGGCTGCATTTTAAATTGATTCACACAATTTATTTCACCAGCCTCTAGGCCCAAACTGTTTCTAGATATGCATCGGTGTCTGCAGTGGAAGTCAACTGGGGCTCTGCCTCTGCCTCTGAGAAAGTAATCTGCCCTGGAGTCGTTATGTTAAAATGATTCCCCCACATTGACTTGTTGAGTGTGAAATAGGATTGTTTGCATTCCATTTACTCTTTACTTTCTTAATTAGAGTGACCTCCAGCTTGAATCCACCAACTGTGGATTCTATTGTATCTTTCCAGGAATCCCTCCTGTAATAAGGTTAACTTTAAATACTGCATTTCCTCAAGCATGACATAAAATTCAGTCTCCTTTAGAGAAAATAAATCCAAGTCCTAAATAAATGATGCCAGGCAGAATTCTAGGAATACTGAAGTCATGTAATTTTGGACGTTCTTCCCTTCATCGCGGCATATAAATATTGCTTGAAAGCAGCACTTCTGCCTTCCAGGAGGCCCTAGGTTTGGGGGCCTGTCCTGGGCATATCAGGACATTGTTTACTGATGAGAGCTAAGATACCTTTATATAATATTATTGCT
This sequence comes from Indri indri, assembly GCA_004363605.1. NCBI lineage: Eukaryota > Metazoa > Chordata > Mammalia > Primates > Indriidae > Indri > Indri indri. Next base: position 36,942 of record RJWJ010000269.1, read on the forward strand.
CTTGAGTGCAGAGAAATAATATTAAAAATATTTCTAATATTCTAAATATTTCTAATTATGTGACCCTGTCTTTTGAGAAATAAAAATAAAATCCTAAGCCCCCCAACCAACTGAACAGAACCCCTGTTGGTCAAGGGGACTCCGGAGAAGGCTTAAAACTGAGTTCTGGCCATGACGGGATGGGAGGTTGGACCCTCTCCCTTGCTAACCGCCATCGGACTGTCTTTCCTAAGTGCTAAACAGAAACCAGCCCTTTTGAAAAACTTGCACCGCCACTGATTTCAGCCGAGACTCCTCTCCCTTTTTGTGGTTTCAACACAGCAACTGACCGACATTCCTTCCTGGGAAGAGCCCACAGACCATGCACTGGCTGTGGTCAGGTTGCAGAGGCTGTGCAAGGATATGCCTCTGTGTTCTCTGTTTCACCTTTTGATGTATAGAGCCTCGTTTTAATGCATTTAAATGTTTCCACCCCAAAGTGAATATGGGACATGTGTAACGTGCATGCTTGCTTACTATGTGAATATTCATAGCTCTTCCTATAACCCACTGAGTGTGTATGCTTAGCTCACCCATTCAGCCTAAATTCCTGTCATACCCTTCCTTCCTTTGAAGTGCCTGCTTCTGGTTTCTGCAGAGTGCATGCTTCCCAGCCTACAGGCTGCAACCCTTTATAAGAAATAAAGCTCTCCTCTCCCAGTACTAACCTCATGATTCTTTGGTTGACACTTTCTGTACCTATAAAAGAAAACCAAAACACAATGGTGGGTAAGATATATTTGAGAAGAATATTATATGGGTTGATAAAGGCACCTGATCTTTTTCTTTTTGCCTCTGGAGTCAGCTTCACCCACATCCTCCCTATTTTTCAAACCTAGTATGTGACAAAATGGTAAGGTTAAGGGATGAAGTGGCCAAAACAATTATCAAGACTCTTTCCCTCAGTCTCTGAAGGGTTAGATAACTTTTATTGTAAGCGATGTCTGTGGCTACCACCTAGTCCTTTCCTCTTGCATGGCTTATCTAATGCTTACCGGATCTCCTGACCTTAGATGTCCCATGTCTCTGATAACTTGGAATCTCCCTTTGCTTGTCTGGAAGCTCTAGTTTCTTCCCCGCTGCCATCACGGAGGATGATGATTCCATTGGTAACCCTCACAAATTCTGAAAGCCTGAACAAATAGAGGCATCACTGTGTCCTCTGTGACGTGGCCTTGTCTACCCTTCCACCCCTCCACCACTTCTGCTGTACTCACATTTGAACGTTGTAAGCTCTAAGGGGTGGGGGCAATTTGTGTGTGTTACTCCCTCTGCCCAGGATCATCTTCACTACTTTTCCCAATGCTGGTTCTTTCTCATGCTTTTGGACTCCACCTTAAGTGTCACCTCTTTGTGGGCCTTTCTAGACCACCAGAAGTGATGCTGTTAATAGGCATAGGTACCATCCAATCAGAACAGACTCCAATGTTAACCAATATTTGCTCTTTTCAAGTGTATTCCCCAGTAGTTTCCATGAAAGCAAGACTTTTTGTGTTTTGGTTAGTGTCAGGGAGGAAAAACTTTTCCTCAATCTTCTTACATTCAGCGCTTGGGAGCCTGTGAATTAAAGCAACAAAAGACAGATTAGTAAGAGGAAAAGCATTTTTATTCATGTATACGCATGGGAGTTCACAGAAAAATGTGACTCTTTGAGTAGCCAAAGATAGGGGCTTTATAACAATGTGATAGGGTGAAAGGAATGGGGGAAGAGAAGGCTGCTATGGAGAGAAGTTTCTTTAGGAAAGACAAAAGGGCTTTTAAGGAGAACAAAACAGGAGGTAAGAAAGTTTGTGACATTGTTTGTGTGTGCAGGTGCAAGTGGTCTAATCCATCTTCTTTCTGGTCAGTGTAAGCCTCCCTGGAGAGAGGACTTACGGTAGTTTCTCGCTCTTAGTCTGCTTGCTGGAGGGAGCTGCCCCGAAGAGATTTATGGCAGCTTCATTTCCAGATGTTTCTGCCTTTAGTCAGATAAGGAAAGCTCCAAAAAGGCTTCTTTCTGCATCTGTTGAATCTCAAATGTCTTTAGTTTAAAACAATCTTAATATCAGTTCTGGGGGGTCTGAGTGGGTCCCCATATCACCTAGCACCAACTACTATGCCTGATACATAGTTAGTACTCAACGAATACTTGTTGAAATATGAATAAATGAAACAGCAAGTAGAGAAATTACTCAGGTGGCCAATAATTTATTGTGATTTTTTTTGTCCTAGGCAGAAGTGTGTGTGTGTGTGTGTATGTTGTCATCTATGCGAAACCCCCCCACCCCCAAAATATTCACAGTGTTCTGGAGAAAAAGGATACCTTAATTTTATAATTTAAAATATGTGTTTCTTTTGTTGGAGAGTTGGTTCATCCCATGACTTGTTGCAGATGTAGCTCAGAGGTAAGATTGTGGAATATGTGGGCCTTCTCTGGCATTTTTCTTTTTGTCTTATAGGAAAAAGCACCGTTTTCTGTATATAGTAGTCTAGAAAGAGCTACTTTTCATTTCTTCCAGCCCTTGAGATCACCAAGGATGGGCAGCTGCTGGTGGTAAAGGCTCTGAGAGTGCTCCGTCCTATGATGGGCAGTGGGTGTGTGGAGGGAGGGGTCTTCTCAGGAGCCTTGTGGAATGGACTGAGGGGGTGGCTTCTCTCCATGGCCCTGTCTCTATCTGAAGCATTAGTAAATATGATGGCAGCTGCTGTCCTATTCTCTACTGGGATGAGATATTTATTTTAAAACTTTATTTTCTTTAATGGAAAACTTGAAGCATAAGCAAAGTAGAGAGAATCATGTCATGCACCCCCATATACCATCACCCAGCTTCAACCATTACCTAAATTTGGAGGATCTTGTTTCATCTCCAGCCCTCTCCCATAATTTCCCTTACATTCCCCAACCTCTCCCCTCACCAGCTTATTATTATTATTTTTTTTAGAGACAGCATCTCACTCGCCACCCAGGCTGGAGTGCAGTGGTGCAACCTTAGCTCACTGCAGCCTCGTACTCCTGGACTCAAGCGATCCTACTGCCTCAGCCTCCCAAATAACTGAGACTATAGGTGTACACCACCACATCTGACTAATTTTTCTGTTTTTGCAGAGAGGGGGTCTCACTCTTGCTCAGGCTGGTCTCAAACTCTTGGGCTCAAGCAATTCTCCCAATTTAGCCTCCCAAAGTGCTGGGATTATAGGTGTGAACCATCACGACTGGCCTATTTTAAAAAAATTTTAAGTTTGTTTATTTATTTATTTGTTTAAGAAATGAGATCTCGCCCTGTTGGTCAGGCTGGAGTGCAGTAACATGATCATAACTCACTGCAGCCTCGAACTACTGGGCTCAAGCGATCCTTCTTCCTCAGCCTCTCGAGTAGCTGGGATTACAGGTGTGAGCCATTGTGCCTGGCATTTTTATTTTTTTAAATTTTATTTTTAATTGACAAAACCAGTTGTATTCACCAGATTATTTTAAAGCAAATCTCTGGCCAGGCATGGGAGGATTGCTTAAGGCCAGGAGTTCAAGACCACCTAGGCAACATGGTGAGACCTCGTCTCTGCAAAACATAAAAAATTTAGCTGAGTGTGGTGCACACCTGTAGTCCCAGCTACTTGGGAGGCTGAGGCAGGAGGATCACTTGAGCCCAGGAGTTTAAGGTTGCTGTCAGCCATGATGATGCCACTACACTTTAGTCCAGGTAACAGTGAATCCCTGTCTCAAAAACTCAAAAGAAAAAAAAAATATTCAAATCTCACACTGCATATTCTTTCATCTACTAATACTTCAGATCTTATTTATAACCAATGAGCACACATTTTTAAAAAATACTATTATATTTGCTTATTTTGTTTTGGTAGGTTGGTTGGTTTGCTGCTTATTTATTTATTGTGGTAAAATACACATAACAAAATTTGCCGTTTTAACCATTTTTAAGTGCATAATTCAGTAGCATTAAGTACGTTCACGTTTTTGTCAACCATTACCACCATCTATCTCCAGTAGTATCTTCCCAAACTGAAATTCTATATCCATTAAACAATAACTTCACATTCCCATTATCCCCCAGCCATCCTACCTCTATCTCCATGAATTTCAGTACTCTAGGTACCTCATATAAGTGGAATCATACAATATTTGTTCATTCGTAACTGTCTTATTTCACTTAGCATGACGTCTTCAAGGCTCATCTATGTTGTAGCATGTGTCCAGATATCCTTCCTTTTTAAGACTGAATAGTATTTCATTGTATACATTTACCACATTTTGTTTATCCAATAATCCATCAGTGGACACCTGAGTTTCTTTCACCCTTTGGGTGATCATGAAATATACTGCCAATAAGCATAGGTGTACAAGTATCTGCTTGAGTTCTTGCTTTCAGTTCTTTTAGGTGTATACCCAGAAGTGGATTTGCTGGATTACGTGGTAATTCTATGTTTAATTTTTTTTAAGGAGAGCACACATTTTAAAAAACATAACTGCCATTCTATTGCACACCTGAAACTTTACCAGTAATTTTTTTAGAGGCACAGGCTTTACAGTTTCCCAAGAGACAGTACGGTTGTGGTTAACGGCTGAGCCAGTGAGCCTGCCTACCTGGGACTTGGGCAGGTCACTGGACTATTCTGTGCCTTAGTAGCCATGTCTATAAAATAGGGGAAACAGATTAAGTGAGTGTGATGGTTAATTTTATGTGTCAACTCGACTGGGCTAAGGAATGCCCAGATAGTTGGTAAAACATTATTTTTGGGTGTGTCTGTGAGGGTATTTCTGGAAGAGATTAAAATTTGAATCGGTGGACTGAGTAAAGAAGGTCTGCCCTCAATGTGGGTGAGCATCATCTAATCTGTTGAGGGCCAGTATGGAACAAAAAGACAAAGGAAGGGAAAATTCTTTGTCTGTCTTCTTAAGCTGGGCCATCCATCTTTTTCTGCCTTTCAGACATCTGCTCTCCTGGTTTTCAGCTCTTCAGACTCAGGCCTCTCACCCTCCCCCATGTTCTCAGGCCTTTGGACCTTGACTGAATTATACCACCAGCTTTCTTGTTCTCAAGCTTGCAGACGGCAGATTTTGGAACTTCATGGCCTCCATAATTGTGACAGCCTGTTTCCATAATAAATATCTATATCTGTACATGTCCTATTGGTTCTGTTTCTCTGGAGAACCCCAACTAATACAGTAAGTTAGTATACATGAAGCACTCTGGGCAGTGTCTGCTCACTGTAAGTATGGTCTATACCCTTGTCTCTATTATACACTGGTCAGATATCAGTGTTGCCAGTGAGAACTCTCAAGTATGTCTAATTTTTGTTCTGTGTAGTTAACCCAGGGATGAATCCAAGATTTGGGAGCCTAAACTTCACTTTGTACAGAAAAGACCACTAAACTAGACATACATACACCAAAAAAAAAGAAAAATTTTGTATGAAATTTATTTAGAATCAGAGAAAAAATTCACAGCAAATGATTGGAGTCTCCAGAGACCTCTTTAGCCAGTTGATCTGAAGTGTTTCCAGGGGTGTCCTTGTTGATTTCAGCCTGGCTTCCCCTCTCACCTGGGGCTGTTTTGAGGTTTAAATGAATTATCATATGTAATGTGCTTAGATTGGTATCTGGCATAGACCAAGTGCCCTATGAATGTTAATTATAATGGTTGGTAGATCCATTCTCTGAGAGGAAATATTGGAAGAGGAGTAGTTCAGGGAGGAAGTCAGGGGAGAATGTGATGAGCCCAGTTTAGAGCAAGAGTTTGCAATGCTTTTGAGAGATCCAAGAAGTGACATCAGATAGCGTTCAATAAGTGTTTGATGGTGATGATGATGATGGTGACAACAGTGATGACAGCTACTGACTGTGGTCCACACAGGTCTCTGTATTGTTAGCCTGCGAACAGGCAGGCTGCCTGGGAGCTCTGAGGATGCCGGCAAGGGTTACCACTCAGCTGGTTTCACTTCAAGGGGAGCAGGCAGAGAGCTGCTTTCTAGGCCCAAGGCTCCCAAATGCCAGAAAGTTGGTGTCTGTATGGTGAGAAAGCCTGCCTCTACCCTAGCATTCCTTCCTCTCTAGATAGTTACTTCAGCTTTTTTTTAGACAAGAGTCATCTGGCTTTTCAGCCTTAGGGGTAAAATGCTGGGGTTGGAAGGTGGTGGCAGTAGGGTGAGACCCAGCTTTGCTTGCTTGGGGATGGGGGAACTTGGAGGGGAGTGTGGGAGCCACAGCCACCCCATCAACCAAGTGCTGCACTGCTTGCACAGGGCTGAGGAAGGGAAGGTGAGACAGGGAGCTAATGGAAATAGATCTTCCAAAGGCAATTCCAGTTAATCTCTTTCTCATTCCTACTCTCTGTTAACTCTGCCTGTCTTGACTCTGCAGCTTCTTTGGAGCTCTCCTAGCAATTGTCTCCTTCCTCCTTTGCAATCTCCTCCCACTTCCTTACGTCCTCTCTTTCATCCACCTATAGGCTTCCTCTCTCCACCCATCCATCAGAAATTTGGTGAGGTGTCTTCTTCATTGGTGGTCCCCTCTCTGTGCTTGTCTTGGTTATGGGTTTCTTCTGTTACTATCGTTTATTGGGTCTTGGCAGGGAGAGATGATAAGTGCTTGTGTTCGGTTCTCTGTTCCTAGTGGATGCATTTCTACAGATGTCTAAAAATACCTTTTACTTGAATATTGCATCTCTAAGAAAATAATCTATTCTTTGGTATCAGAAGTGAAGGGCAAGGCTGTACTGCTAGTAAAGAATTATCTAAATCAAATATGAGCAGTGATGGTTGTCCAGGGCACGTTTCTGTTGTCATTAAATACACTTCGCTGTTGCTTTTGTTTATGGCTTTAGCAAACATAGGCTCTAACACCGGCATCACTCAGGCCACTGAAGATATTTCAGTTTGCTCTCTGCCTAGTGATCTCTGTCAGCCGGAGACAAAGTTTTCTATCTTTTAAGTAAGTTGATTAAAAACGCTCACATTTTCCAAATACACGGTTACCAGTTTTGCTTCCTAACTTTTACCACTCAGTTTTAGAATGATCAAGAACCTGAAATAGACTCAAATCATTCATGGCAAACATAGCCACACTGTAGGTAAGTCATATCACAGTTCTCCACACTATGAGAACTACCACAAAAAGCTAGGAAACCCTGAACCCAAAAGCCACACACTTATTCATGTATTTGAAAAGCAACATGGACTATGAACAGAAAATCTGTAGGAGCAAAACAGCAAATCAGTACTTTGGTGGAATCATTTTCTCAGCCTTCTCTTAGCTTTAGTTAAACATCCTTAGGTGAGCTTATTCCCTGGCTTTGAGTGTTATTTCTGCTTTTGTATTAAAAATCAGGGAATAGTGGAGGGAGGGGAAGCCTAATGAGGAATAAATAATAGAAAAGGGTGAAAAGAAAATTCTTTGTTTATAAGTGTATCAGACCTTATAAACTTAAATAATCCACGGATCATTTCCGTGGTAGACTGTTATGGCTCCAAAAGAGCCATTGTGCTAATGTAGCAGCTGATGATCTTGCACACAGAGTCTGCATACTAAATGCCCTGATGAAATTGGGAATGAAATATGGGAGCCGAACATGGCCAATAACCATTTTTAGAAATAATGAAGTACTCTACCACCTCACTCTTCCACCAGCCTCCGCCAAAATCATGGGGAGCTGAGTCAACCTAATGAACTAATTGGCAGAAAATGTAATTTACATAAAAAACCCCACAAAACTCTGTATTTGTAGCAGGAAAAAAAGACCAAAGCAAGCCAAAATTGGGCTCACATTTTGAAACATAAAACATATTTTTGCACTTGGAAAAAATGGGTGAGCTTGTGCCACATCTCATTTCAGCAACTGATGTTTAAGCCTCAGAAATTAAATTCTAGACACCCTGGGTTTTAGAGAGGGGATGGAGGTGGGAACCTGGCTTTGCCAAGGCCCTTTGGGCCTAAGTAGCAACACCCTGCTTGGCCATGCTGGAGAATAGGCTGCCAATTGTGCCAAATTATATGATGCTTTTGAGATGTGCACAAATAGCCCATTACACTTTTCACAGCGTTCCTTCATTAAGCCCGCAGAATTGTTTCTTTATGTTTTCCTCATAATAGCTTCTGAAAGGTCAAGAATTGCTTACTTGACTTTCTGGTGCCCTTCAGAGAATAAGGCCATTAACCATTTGTGGCTTCTGCTCCTCGGAGCTGACATTTGCTCCAGGGTCTCCCTTTGACTGTCAAGACTGGGTCCCCCTTGGCAGCGCATGTGCACACACACACATGCACACACACACACACATCCTTCATTTGGGATAGGGAATAGAAGGAAAATTCTGGAATCCCTGCCAGCTGAGATTTTGTTTGGCTTTCTGTTACAGTTGATGTTTAGGTCTGGTGGCATTAGGGAAGCAGTAGAGGGTGGTGGTTTTGAGAGTGGGCCCTGGATCAAACAACCTGAGTTCAATTCCAGACTACTCCTTCTGAGGTAGGTGACCTGGGGCAAGTCATCTCAGCTCTAAAGGGCTCGGTTTCTGTCTGTGTAAAATGGGAGTAATGCTAAGCACCGCTTCAGAAGGTGCTTTCCTGACACAGAGTGAACATTAAAATGTTGACTCAAAACAAAAGCAAGTAGCCTTGGAAACCTGTCAAGGGTAGGCCTCGACTGGCAACGTTGCGTTACATACACTCTTCCACTGTCAACCTGCTGGCACACTCCCAGCCCTCACTCAGATTTATATGGAGGCGGACATTTATCAAATGCCTTCTGTGTGCCAAGGGCTTACATATATTTCTCATTTAATTCTTTACACTATTCCTGTAAAATAGGTATTCTTGCTACCACATAATGCATGAAGAAACTGATGCTTAAGGATAGTAGTTATGGCTGTTGTCTTAGTAGTCCATGCTTTGTTGCTTCTAACAGAATACCTGAAACTGGGTAATTTATAAAGAAAAGGAATTTGTTTCTTGCAGTTATGGAGGCTGAGAAGTTCAAGATCAAGGGGCTGCATCTGGTAAGGGCCATGCCTCTTGGCTGGTGAATGGGGACTCTGCAGAGTCCCAAGGTGGCTCAGGACATCACATGGCAATGGAGCTGAGCATGCTAGCTCAGGTCTCTCTCCCTCTTCTTATAAAACCATCAGTCTCACTCCCATGATAGCCCATTAATCCATGAACCCATTAATCCATGAAAGCATGAATGCATGCCCTCAGGACCCAACCACTTCTCAGTACTGCCATATGGGGATTAAATTTCCACATAAGTTTTGGAAGGGACAAATATTCAAACCATAGCAGCTACCATTTAGGGAGTCTTTATGATGTGCCAGACAATGTCTTGGGCACTTTGATCTGGTTTTTTTGTTGTTTCTTTTTTTAAGAGACAAGATCTTACTCTGTCACCCAGGCTGGAGTGCAGTGGCACAATCACAGGTCACTGTAACCTCGAATTCCTGGGCTCAAGCCATCCTCCTGCCTCAGCCTTCTGAGTAGTTAGGACTACAGGTGTGCGTCACCATGCTTGGCTAGTTTTTTTTTTTTTTTTTTGTAGAGAAGAGGTCTCGCTATGTTGCCCAGGCTCGAGTGATTTTCCTGCCTCAACCTCCCAAAGTGCTGGGATTACAGGTGTTGATCTGTTTTCTTGTTAATAGGCATTTCAGTTTTTGCTGTTATGAAGAGTACTGCCATGGACCTTCTTGAACACGTCTTTGTGGGCACAGGAATGGGATTTTCTCTTGGGAATACAGTCAGGAGTAGAACTGCTAGATAGAAGGTATGTGATTGTGCAACTTTACCAGGTAACATGAAATTATTTTCCAAAGTGACTGTAATAATTTATCTTCCTGCTGGAATGTGTGAGCTTTCTCATTGAGCCACATCCTCTCCTGCATTTGGTATTCTTATTTTCTCTAAACTAATGGGTATAAAATAGCATTTTGTCCTTGATTTGTGTTTCTCTGATTACTAGTGAGGTCGATAATGTCTTCTTACATTAGTTGGCCACATGTGTTTCCTCTTCTGTGAAATGTCTGTTCATGTCTTTTTCCCATTTTTCTATTGAATCATTTGCATTCTCTTACTGCTTTGTAGGAGTTCCTTATATTTTTTTCATACTAATCTGTTGGTGGTTGTATCAGTGCAAATATCTTCTTCCTACATGTGATTTCTTTTTTCACTTTCTTTTCGTTGTTCGTAGCTTAAGTTCATGGTTTTAATGGACTTTAATTTAATTTAATGATTAGTACCCTTTGTATCTTGTTTAACAAACCTCCCTCAATCTTCTCTATTTTTTTCCAAAAGTTTTACTTGCGACATTTAAGTCCTTAGTATATCTATAATTGACTTTTGGATATGATTTGAGGTAGGGATCCAAAATAATATTTTTCTATTATAGAAAACTTTTTTCCAGCTCAATTTATTGAATACCCTCTCCCTATCCACCACCCTCTCCAGCACACGCTGCTGCCATTACTTCTGTCATATATCAAATTTTCATATGTATTTCTGGGTTCTCTATTTTGTTCCATTGGTCAATCTGTCTATTCTTGAATAAATATATTAATACTGGCTACTATGGCTTTATAATAAGTCTTCTTATCTTGTAGAACAATTCCTACTCTTTTTTTTCTTATTATAAAAGTAACAAATATCCATTTTAGACAATTGAAAAAGTCTAGAAAATTTCAGAGAAATTAAAATTTATTTAAAAATGTCATCATTCAATGACAACAGTTAAAATTTGAATGTTTATTTTTCTAGAATATACAAATACATACTCATAATGAGTATGTACATATAAATATAAATATAAACACACAGATACATATAAATATAAACACACTAATACTTTAATAAATTTAAAACGAATATTGATTGTTTCTTATGTGCAAGGCTCTATGTTTAAGACTTTATTGTTGCCAAAGCTGAGAGATAATATGTAGGAAATATGATAATGCTTAAGGTACTAATAATAGTGTTAGAAGGAAATTTGTTTTCAATTTGGCAGCTAATACAATTCCTCTTTGGGTACCTTAGTCCAGAAAGACATTTATTTCATATCCCTCAGCTTTATTACTGCCCTAAACTAAGGAAATAAATCACTCTCCATCCCTAAAGTAACACACTTATCCTCCAAGCAAACCACTATCAGCTTGTTTAATAAAACAAAACATTGCGTATTGCATTTTTAAAGAGAGCTATACCTTGGCCTTAAAATCAGATTTGTGTTTGAGTCCTCAGTCTGCTACTTATTAACTTTATGACCTTGGACAAGTCATAGAACTTCTTGGAGTCTCAGTTTCTTCATCTTTAAAATGAGGCTAATATCTACCTTGCAGAGTTGCCAGGAGTATTAATGTATTTTTTATAAGCCTCATAAAATGCTTGCCAATATTTGCTTTTGCATTTTTAATTAGTTTTTGTTTTATTATAAATGTAATATTATCTTCTTATAAAATTTTTGATCAGAACAGAAGGGTATACAGTGAAAAGTAGAAGTCCTTTCCCTCCAAATGTATCCTGTTCTTCCCCTCAATCAGTCTCACTCTCCTGAAGAAAAAACATTAAGTTCCCAGCTCACATTATTATCAACATTCTAAGGTCCCATTACAGGCAAAAATACTTAAGATCCTGTATAAACATATCACAAGTAAGCTAAAGTGTCCAGAACATTTCATTTTTTTGATAGCTTTTATTTTTAAGTTTTTCTATTTTCAAACAATTTAGGAAAAAATAGAATATAGAAACTTTCAAATTAAGACATGGGAGAAGTTGATCAGAAGCTAATCAGTTCTAATTTAAAATTAACAGTGAACAGTTAGATGTAGGAATTTATTGTTTTAAGAATTTTTAATTATAATGATAATGCATGCTTATGGAAATGTCAAGCAATTGCTAGATGTGTAAAGTAAAAAATAGAATTTCTCTCCCTAATCTTACTCCCCAGAAATTACCACTGGGAACAGTTTTGATATCTTAACTTTCTTATTTCTTACTCACCGGACTTGAAAATGCCTTAACTTTATTGCTTAGTTTCACTCCTTTCATGATATAATTACTCATTTTGCTTTGGTTTGGTTGGTGCTGCATTCATTCATTCATTCATTCATTTCTTGATTACTAGATAAATGCTCTGGGCCAGGTACTGAGCAAGGTGCTGGAGACTTCTGAAGCATCAGGCCCAGTCCTTGCCCCCACCTCTAATAGGTAAGTATAATATTATGTCATCAGTGCTTCATTATAGTCAGCTGTACAGAATGCTGTGGGACCATAAAGGAGGGACACCTAACCCAGTTGCTCCGGGAAGGCTTCCTGGAGGAAGTGATCTCTAAGTTGAGAACTGCAAGCTGAATGGGCATTAGACTGGTGCAATGGTTAGAGCTGTGGGACAATAGTGCATTGGGAGATGATGAGAACAGCTGGAATGAGGACAGCTGTACAGGAGCAGGGGCTGAGGATGCTGGAGAGAGAATAGGCTTGAACATAGAAAGGAGTTCAATCACAAAGGACTTCATAAAATGTGCTAAGAAGTATGCACACCTAGGGCAGATGGACCCCATGAAAGGATTGCAAGTAGGAGAGTGACGTTGCTATGTTCGCATTTCAGAAGCTCCCATCTGGCTATTGAGGGGAGGAAGGGCTGGAGAGGGTAAATCAGGAGACAGGAGCAGTAAGAGGCCCCTGTAGTAGTAATCTACGTGAGAAATGATGGTTTGGATTAAGATAGTGACGGGGAGTCGGCGGGGGTGGGGGGGCGGGGAAGTAGATAGATTCAAGAGTAGAAGAGATCTTCTTTATGCAAGGATAATTGATACCTGGCAGAGGCTACTGAGAGTGAAGCCATTTAAAAGAGGGACCGTATTTTTTCAAGTAAACAGTGGGGCAAAAGACTTGATTAAAACTCAGCTTGAAAAATTAAACTAAAATTAGCTTTTAAACCCCGATTTTTACATCATCAAGCATTATTTAGGTTATAATCACAATTGTGAACTAATGTTTAAGATGAGGAATGAATCAGGAATTTGGGGGGCATAATTTTTCAACACAAATTTTATGGTAGCACGATACTGACATTTTTCACTTTGTATTTGAGTTTAGCAGCAAGTTCTTAATAAAGATCATTTTGAGAAAAACATTCAGTGTCTGTCAATTTCCCCAAGGGTCTCTTCCTTTGATATTCAGATCATTTTCTTTTTGAAGTGCTATTATGTCATCTCCCAGCTGTTAACTAGTCTAACTAGGCAAGATTGTCATTTGCCAAAGGCTTTGCCTGTTTTTAGAGCACTTCTCCCAGATCACTTTGATTGACTTCATGAAACTCTGCATCCTTTACAAGATTTGCAATTTGTCTAAGCAGTTGATTTGCTTTGGGTTTCATAGTGTAATGTAAGTAATTTGTAATTCCAATTTGTAACTGGCAAGGAATTTTAAAGCCAGGGGTAATATTATAAATGGTAAGTTCATTGGTAAATATTTTTGTGTTATAATGACTTTTCTATGCAACCTGTTGCCTACAGGGACTTCGGTAATAAATTCTTAGGTAATGAGAATACCCGACAATTGTTAATATCTATTCACCAGGACCATACCCCACCAGGGAAATGTGGAACAAAGCTCTCTTCAGGGAGAAGGAAAACAGATAAGGTCTTCATATTCTAGGACTAAATTCTTTGTGTACATCAAAGACACAACAAAGGAGAACATGAAATGTCTTCTTCAAATTTCTCTTCCATGCTTGCACAGCTGAAGGTATTTTCTCAGCAGTGCTCACATCGAAGGCCACAGGATTTGCTGGAAGAATCCCTGCCACTTTCTGGAAGGAAGCTCATATCTCATTAGTAATAAGAGAGCATCGTCTTAGTCATTGATGTTTTCTGAAGAAAAAAGAAAAAAACAACTTTCCACTTCCTTGATGGGAACATAGTATTCTCTCCACCCACTTCCCGGCCCCCATAACTATCCCTAACCAGAAGGATCCAGAGACTCTCGATTTATTTTATTATCTTCGTCCTCATGAGGATTTAATATACCGGGTTCTGTACATCACTGCTGAATTTACACTGTTGTTAAAATCTTTTGATTGATGACTCATTGATTGAATAGCTAACTAACTAATTCTCACCCTTCCCCCTTTTCTTCCCAATTTTTGTTCATAAATATGCATTGTGTACCACTTTGTTGTGCTTGGGTGCTGGGGCTCTAACACAGACATCATCTCAGTACCATGGGAAGCATCATAGGGAGTGACTGGATCTGATTTATGTTGATCGAGAATATTTTCCTCACTCTGAATCTTTATTCCTGCCTTGTCAAGCATGGCCTGTAAATAAAAGTGGTGGCTTTCATAGAAAAGCCTAAGGAATGCTAGCCTTCGCTAGACAGTCTATTCCACCTTTGCTGTTTGACCTCGTGTTCACTGTCCTTTGTTTGATGGGGATCTTTGTGAGTGGTAGTGGCTCCCAGGAATAGGAGCTCAGATTGAAGTCACAGAAGTGACTCTGACACCATCTCTTTTGTGCATGCTCCCAAGAGCTTAGGAGGTACACAGGGCCCAACGTAAACCTGGGAAAAGCTCTGGGGATTTTATACCACACCACTCCAACATTCCCTTTTCCAAAAGCAATTCCCATCACTCAGATCTTTTCCACCCTCTCTCCTGTCCTCCATTTCCCCTCTAGGTATACCAGCTTAGCTTTCTCTGCTCCTGGATCTTTTTCTTCTTCCCACACATATATTTAGATTTCTTTAGAGAAGCAATTCAGCTCTGACCTGGAAGCTCCAGTCTTGCATCACCACACCCAATACTTAACATGATCTTCAAGCAGGTAAAACAAAAGCAACCATTGCACTAGAGACGATGGCCTTGTAGGTAGCCAACAGAAGATGCTCCAGTTGGCGACTGTGCCTCCCATGTCTCCTCTGCATTCATTCATTCACTGATACTGTGTATCGGTGTCACTTCCCCTAAAAGCAGAGCCTAAAACAAGGGTTTGGGTGCAGGAAGTTTAATTGGTGGTGGTGGTGGTGGTGGGGAGGGGGGTGATCTTAGGAAAAAAGAATGAAATAAGAGTAGGGGGAGAGAGACCGGGAAGGAAAAAAAGTCAGTAAAGATATATTATTGAGCTAGTTCTTGTAGTGGACAATTAGAGCTCAATCTCGAGGGGACCCTCTAAGGAATTACTTATAATGCCCCTTAGAATTGTCCTTCCGAAGGATGGGAGGGTGGGACATTTATCCGTCAACTCTCCCTCTGGTTGAGGGTTGCTCTCAGGGAGCACTCCTTTCTGGGCCGCCCTGCCCGAGGCCTGCCCGAGGCTGAGCAAGTCCTGCAGAGGGACGCTCTGAGCAGGAGGGACGCTGTGTGCAGGCACGGGAACTGTCGCCTGAGCTGCGGCTGGAATCAGAGGAGAGCTGAGGGGATGCAGCCTGGGGCATCAAGAGCGAGCTGCAAATAGCATTCATCACAGTTGCATTGTAATCATTTGTTCTTGCTTGGTCTCTTCCATGAATAATGAATTCCACAAGGACAAGGACAGTGTCTTCATCTTTGTTTCCCCAGTGTCTGGCACAGTCCCAGACTCACGGGAACCATTCAAGTTTCATTTGCTGAATGAAGGAACTAATGACAGAACAATGGACTGAAACCAGAAGCCTGAGTTCTAGTCCCCACTGGGTCACAAATTTCAGTGTGACCTTGGATATGTCAAAACTTCCCTTACTTATTAACTTACAAATTCCTGTTAAAAAAAATATCAACAGCCAAAAATTATGGTAAAAGGAGAAAATTCCCTGTCAGTGACTGACCTTAGAATGAAATATTATTCTTTAACTTCATGGCTTTCTTTGATTCCAAGGTTAGGTCCCTCTAAGGTGTAAAGATGGGCACTGCTGAGGCAGAAAAGTTGTGTTACAAAGTTGGTTACCTGAAAAAATGTTTCATTTTCGGCAGGATACATGCCTCGGAAAACCTTCCCTAGCACTCTCATGTGAAGAGTGATAGAATGTTAATTTCCCACAGATTCATTATCACCATGAAAAGAAATTTTGGAACACATCACAGGTAAATATAATGTGCAAATGTGGAATTTGACAATTTGAGTTTTAGCTGCCTCATGTTTTTACACCTCTGTCAACAGGACCTTCATTAAAATTTTTTTCCCATTATTTTACTTGAAAGGAAAACTGAAGATAATATTATAACATCCAGGATAGAGAGATGTAGTTTCCAGTTAATCTTTTATGAAGCGAACTTATCTGTATATATATATTCCTAGTTAGTTTTTTATCTAATCACAAATATTTATTGTGTCAGGGCCTGAGTTAGGTCCTGAGGATACAATCTTGAAAAAACTCACGCTCAGTCTCTGCTCTTGTGGTGCTTATGGTCTAGTAGAAGAGGACTACATAATGAAAATGAGTGTAAAATTACATTCTAAAATAATTGCTCCTGGGAATACAATTGGTTTTATTAGAACTAAGTACAATGGAAATCATGTGTTCTTGGAGGTTAAAGATTTCCCCCCAAAAGTGGGATTTGACTGGAAATCTGAAGAATGAGCAAGTAGAGGAGGACAGCATGTGCAAAGGCCCAGTGGCAAGGATACCAGAAAGTCTTGGAAGAACTGAAAGAAGTCCAGAGTAGCTGGCTTGCCCAGAGCAAGAAGTGTGGTGCAAGTGATGCTAGACAGGTGGGGACAGGCCGGACTACGTATGTCTCTGGAGTGGCTAGGGACCACGAGAAGTCCTCGAACAGTTTCAGTAAGATCTGGTGACATGATCAGATCTTCATGTTTTATAAAAGGGCCTTTGCTTTCACATCTTTTCATATTTTCTATCATTATACGAGCAAGTCAAGCAATAGCATTTGTTTTTGCTTGAGTTATCCTAATAATTGCAGACACACACACACATTGCTTTTCTGAAAGATATCTGTCCAATATGCTCCAGAGTTATCAATATCTTTCACTCTCATCTGGATAACATTTAGTTTGTACTTCTGGGCACTGACTATATTTAGCTACTAAATAAATTCCATGCTGGGATATCTTGGGGAATGAACAGAGAGTCCTATCCCCACATATTAAGTGTGCAAGTGGAATTGCCCTTCTCTGTGGGAAAGGGTGAGAGCAACAGCCATTGCATCAACAAGATGGGTCCAAATTGAATTATCTGGTGGCATCTGCAGGGCCCCTCTAAACTATCTCTATAACCCAAATTTCTTAGCATATCCAAAAATGGATTAAGTTGCTTTGACAGGCTCTATTTTTTATGAACCTCTTTGGCTATTACTTACTATGTTATTTTCCTCAAGGTGCTCATGGACTGATTTATGATTTCATTTAGGGTTTTGACTGGTAGTTTGGATACGCTAACTAGCCCACCTTTTCCCGGATCTGCTTTTGGCTGCTTTATTTCCAACACTAAATCAGCCTACTTAAATTTTCCCTGGTACATAAGTCTCTACGACAAACACTAGTATTGCAGGTACGTCCTGCCTTAGCCGGTTCGTTGAATATGTTCAAATGAATCTCACCCAGCTCTGCTGATTTATAAATATTTAAATTGTGTAAGTATTCTTTTACCTGCCTCTTATTAATTCTGTTTCTTGACATTCCCAGAGACTCATTAATATTTATCTTACTGAGCTCCTGCCTCCTTCATTCTTTGTGCTAAAGGCTGAGACAAAACATAGTCACTCCTCCTTACGTCTTTCATTATGTTCTCTCACCCCTGGTTTAGCAAAAGTAGCCTTTTTTCTCCCTGGGCATACCATCCTATTGTATTGTTAGAAGCCTTTGCCATGATTTCTTCCTTCTTTTGCTTCTCTAATTCTGCTCTTTTAGCCACTGTCTCCTGGAGTTATATTTTCTTCATACTGAGTGTTCTTTTCCCAAAACCGTACACAGTTGGATTTTCGCTTTGCCCCCACCTGCAAAAGGAAACATTCGTTTTTTAAGCCTTGTATGTCAGAATATGCCTGTGGTTATGTAACAGCACCCAGCAGCCACTGGTGTGTTCTTTTTTTAGAGGATGTACTTCAATGCCCACACCCATGTTTTTTCTTTCAGTAGAACAACACGACTAGTAATCATTCAGTTCCTAAAATATGGTTGGATGCAGTCCATTAACTTCAGAGCATGTCCACAAAATTGATCTGAAACAAACAGTAAGTGAATATGAAACCAAGACAAGGGATTTCCAATAACAAAAAATTAATAATAAAAACATTCCTGGAAGAGTCCAGGAATCTACCTCATTAGAAACACACTGGAAATTTTAATGTTTATTCAAAGGAGTACATACTACCTACCACAAAAAAAGAAAGAAAATTAAGGAGTATGCACTGTATCGTTACATTCTTGCAAAGTTTAAGAATAGGCAAAACAACTGCGGTGACAGAAGTCAGAAGAGTGTTTCCCTCTGGGGGGTAAGTATTGACTGAGGATCCTGAAGATGCGGGAAATCTTTTATATCTTGAGCTAGGTGGTGGTAACATGGACGTGTACATATGCATATATATGCACAAGTTCATCAGCCTGTGCACTTGTGATTAGTGCACTTGAAAAAATTAGTGCATTTTACTCATGTGGTATACCTCAGTTAAAAAGTAAAACAAAACAAAACATCATTGTGGTTACACACCCAGTTGCTAGAAGTTGTAACAGACATTTTCAATAGCTACGGCTATGTCTGAGGCTATCTGAAATATTATTTTTGAAATTTGGCATATACCTGTATAAATTTATGTTATTGGACAAACTTACCCGTTCAGTAAGCTAGCAGAAGGAGAATGGCCATGGCGTGCGTTTCCTGAGTAGCTGCAGTGTGGCAGGCATTGAACCCACAGTTTGTCATCTCAGTTCAGGGAAGGTGTCATTATTTCCATTTTCCAGATGAGGACATGGAGCCAGAAAGATCTCAAGTATTTGCCAAAGGACACATAGCTAAGAAGAAGAAATTAGAGATTTAAACTCAAGTTTCTAGAACTCCAAAGTCTGTGGTATAGTTTTCCCCGCTCTATGTGGTGCCCGGGAATCCTAGATGATTATGTGTTAGTATTTTTATTAGTTTTTTTACTATAGGCAAGGTACCCTGCTATGTGTAGCTTTCAAATATTCCTGTATCTTGTTGTAGGAAATAAGAGAATCTGGATATACTGAAATGAGTTATAAATAATATTAGCTGATATTTATGTGGGATATAGAATGTGTCTGGTTCTATCCCAAAAGCATCACCTAATTTAACAAGCACAGGAAATCTATGAAGTAAAAAAAAGAATATTTTTCCCATTTTACAAATGAGGACACTGAGATTCTGAAAGGTTAAAAGATTAGATAGCTAGTAAATTTCAACCTCTGGCAGTTTGACTTCAGAGCTCATGACCTTTACCAGTCCATATACTGTGTATTAGTGATTTTTGAAGAATGTAACTAGAAGAAGAAGTACACTGATCAATTTTCTAAAATCTGGAAATAATTTACAAGAACAATAAATGTGAGTAAAGGGAATATTTGTCAGATTTCCATCTATTCTTAAGATGAATTTGAGAAACGGTATTGCTTTATTGGATCTTTTATGCTGTTTAGTAAGCTTATGACCTGATGAGTTCAGCAAATGCATGATGTTAGGCATTTTTGAAAGAGATTGTGCAGTCGATGCCGATGCTTACAGAAGTGGTTGAAAGCCGAGGTTCCCAGCTCTGCCAGTCATCTCTCTACAGACTTGTCATCCAAGACCACAGGTCCAGGATATATATCCCTTTCTCCTGACTTGCCTTCATGACTGTTTCTGTCACTTATGTAGCTGTCTTGGATCATTTCACTCTAGTTCTGTTATTTTAAAGGTATTTTCTTATGTGTAATAAAATCTATTTATATATATATATATAGGGTCAAATATTATCTCTATGGAGATGGCTCTTGTGTGAATGATTTTTGTCCCAAAATAATTTTTGTATGATTTCATGCACTATCAGATGATCATATTCTCTTGTACCCACATCTTTATTTTTTGCCATTTCTCTCCCAACAGATTTGAAGCTTTTAATCATAAAGGATTTCCCCACCCCTGCTTTTTATTACTAACAGAAAAGTTGCAAGAACAGCACAATGATTAACCTTATACTTCACCTAGATTCATCAATTGTTAACATTTTGTCACACTGTTTTCTTTATCTCTATATATGTATGTATATATAAATGTGTGTGTATATATGTATACATATACATATATACGTGTATATACACCCATAACTTTTTTGAACTGTTCGAAAATTAGACATTGTTGCAGCCATCGTAGCAAATACTTCAGCAATCATCTCCTAAGAACACGGAAATTCTCCTGCATAATCACAATACAATGATTATATTTGGACGTTTAACTTTAAGATCATTATCTAATACACTGCCCCTATTCAAATTTCTCCAATGATATCCTTTATAACTACTTTTTTTCAATCCAAGATTCAATTGAGGATTCCACGTTGTATTTAGTTATTATGTCTCTTTAGTTTCCTTTAATCTAGAACAGTTCCTCAGGCTTTTTAGTGTTTCATGAACAAAGGTCTTTAAGTGTCTTCACTGAGTTCCAAGCATGGTTCTAGGTACACTCATCAATAGCACAGGGCCAGTGGCGCAATGGTAATGTGTCGGACTACAGATCAGAAGATTCTAGGTACACTCATCAAATTCTTGATTGTTTCATATATTATTCCAGTTTAGCCCTGCAAAAGTAAAATATTAAGATAATTTTTGTGCACTCTGGAAAAGATGGAAATAACTTTAAAATACATGTTATAACTTCAGTGATTTTCTGTTGTTCATCCAGTAAACACATTATCTAGACTCAAAGGATACAGAGAAAAGAGAGCTTCCACCTGAAAATCTCTTTCAGCTGTAGATGATTTTGGGGTTTTGTGCCATCCTGGGTTTTAGAAAGAAAGCAAAGCTCCAACCAGTCCCTTTATTACTAAAGTCTGCTAAATTGCCAGTAATCAGGGACACCACAAATGGCATGCTGAGGAAGAAAACAAGTTGAAATGCAAAGCGTGACTAATAATAAAGTGTTATTTTTCCAAAAGTTACTGTTGTGAATGTTTTTCACCATCATACACAATTTCTTTTGATACCAGGATGAGTCTTTTGAGAAAGCAACTGGAGCTTCCTCGCAAAGCAAGGAAATTAGTAAATGTTCAATGACTGAAAGGACAGTTGTGTGAGAAGTTGCCATAACGACATGATGAGGCTGTCCGTGTGGCTTAATTTCAGTCACATTGAATTGGGCTCAACGTTGTGTTTTAAAATATGAGTCAATATTTTAGGAGTTTAGCAGAAAAGATGTAAATATGAATTGTATGGCCTGAGTCCTCTTCTGAATGCAGGTCTTGCCAGTAGGAGAGTTTCCAATTTACTCTCCTCATTTCGGCAGCAAACAGAAGTGTTTTTCTTTCAAGTGGAGCTTAAATGCTGTTTCTGGAAATCTACTTTCACTGCACAGAGAATTTGATAAACTATCAGGTTACACATTGCCATTAAACAAATCAATACTGGGTCTTTCATCCATTAACAAATTAGTAGGAAATCCAAGTGTATTCTCCAAATGTTGAAGGCAATGTCAGCCATGAACATTTTTTTTTTTTTTTTTTTGAGACAGAGTCTCACTCTGTTGCCTGGAGTAGAGTGCTGTGGTGTCAGCTTAGCTCACAGCAACCTCAAACTCCTGGGCTCAAGCAATCCTTCTGCCTCAGCCTCCCGACTAGCTGGGACTACAGACATGCGCCACCATGCCTGGCTAATTTTTTCTATATATATATTTTAATTGTCCAGCTAATTTCTTTTTATTTATAGTAGAGACGGGGTCTCGCTCTTGCTCAGGCGGGTCTCGAACTCCTGACCTTGAGTGATCCACCTTCCTCGGCCTCCAGCCATGAGCATTTTTGAAGATGCATCTTTCTGTTGGCTAAAATAGAAACTTATCTTTATGATAAGATTTTTCTATACTTACTGTTTTGAGGAAAATATTGCAATAGGTAATATTTATTGAGTACATTGGGGTACATTGTATGATTGACATCTTTTAGGTGAATTTTTTTCACTTAATCCCCACAGCAAACCTATGAGGTTAGGTTTTATGTAATCATCGTTATTTACAGATGAGGACTTGAAACTCGGAAAGGTTAAGTAACACATTTGGTAAACGTTGCAGTTGGGATCCAATCCCCGAGCTATCTGTGTTGGAATCCAGTGCCAATTCTGATTCAGTAGGTGTGGGTGGAACCTGAGAAGCTACATTTTTAATAATCCCCCAAGAGCCGCTGCCACTGCTGGTTTGGGAACCACACTTTGAGTAGCAAGGGTGTAATCTGCTACATAATGGTTCCTATACTTGAGTATTATATGGATTCTTTGTACATGAAAAACTAGTGGACCCCAGAAATACATTTGAAGACCTTAACTGCAAAAATACCAGTGATAATCTAGAGTCTAATTCTGCCTTTCAATTAGGGAATATTACAGCAAAAGTTGTTTTCTTTCTATAACTGGTAAATATTTTTTAGATTGTAATTTAAGTGACAATATAAAATATTCAACTCATGAACTGCAATGTGAAGACTATGAACTCTTGGGAGTCCATGAAATCCAAATAGAGAAACAGTACACTACATGTTACATGGCAGTTTGTAAATCAGTTGCACTGAAAAATCACACTTATCAAGTAGCTACTCTTCAAGTTTTGCTATGTTGCTACATTGGTTAGAAAAAAAAGGCCACTATTTAGAAATCCTTCCAGTGATCAAGATTCTTTCCAAGCAGTTATATTGAATTATTTGAAAAATAAATTTATATAATCTTCATTTTGTATGCTTCCTTTCATCAATATATAAATAGATGCCACTGCAGATTGGACTAGAAAGCAAGCTTTTCCATTTTTGACATTCTATTTAGAATGTGTTATTCTAAGAAAGAAATTCTTATACCTTTAACTGATCCGTTAGGTTAGAGATGACGGAGCTCTCTAAAGGAGAGAAGTAACTTTGTCCCTGTTAGGCTGATTGTTATGCAAACTAATGTAATTGATATTTTAACCTAAGTGATTGAGTGATTCAGCAAAAATGTTCACTTGAGGAAAAGAGGCTGGGGAAAGGGAGAGGGGAAGGGCCGGGGCTGTTGCAGGAGTGTATGCAGCTCAGTCTTTTCCACCCACGCCCATCTTGAAGCCCTATGGTATTTTGGTTAAAAGATTAGTTCTGGAATCAGACAGACCTAGATTTGAGTCCTGACTCTGGCACTGATCATTTGTGTGGCCTTGGGCAAGTCATGTTGGCCTCACTGACCTCTTTGGAAAAGAAAGACCATTTCTCTAGTAGACACAGTCAGGGGGGCAACCCTACCCCAAACCCTGTGGGTCTCTTGCCGTTGTCAAGAGCACCAGCTTCTTTCTCTCCCATCAGCCATTAACCAATGATGGACAGGTGTGGGCTCTAAATACTCTGGCTCCCTTGCGGGATCAGGATAACTCAGAGGTGTGCTGCACCTGTACTTCCACGTGCGTCAGAATTCCATGAGGGCTTGTTAAAATAAAACATGCTGGGTCCTACCCCAGAGTTTCTTGTTCAGCAGGTCTGGGTGGGGACCTTCTAGCAAATTCCCAGGTGATGCTGTTGGTCTGGGACCATACCTTGAGAATCACTCCTACACTGTTTCCAGAATTCCCCGGCGGGGAGTCTTTCCCTAGATAAGACTTTGTTTATAAGACACACCCTTGCTTGATTTCCTTCCCTTCCCTTCCCTATCCCACTTTCTCATTACTTTCCCACCCCCATGAGGCACGGAAACACTTCTTAACGCTTCCATCCAAATTCTTAGTTTGGGAACCCAAACTGAGATAAGGTCCCACCTGGCAGAGGGGTTCTGAGGATAAAGTAAGTTAGCTCTCATTATCAAAACTTACTCCCCTAATCTTTGAAAATCATCGATCTTGCAGACCTTCCCAAGGTCATCCCAAGATGATATTACTGTATTTCATATAATAAAATATGAAATTTGATTTAAATTATATAACCAAGCCAAACCATAGATGAATATGGTTTATATTTTAGAATAATATATAATTCTACTTTTCCAAATAAAAATATTATGTAAATGTAAACTACCCCCTCCTGTAGATGTAATATCTCTTCCCAGCTGAGCTGCCCCAATCCCAGCCCCTCTTGGGAATGACTAAGGTAGAGTGCTCCGGGTCTAGAAGGAAGAATGTTGCATCCATGGATATGCAGGGGCATGTGCCAGGGTAGGTCACGGTCGCTGCCTCTCCAGCAGGGGAAACTGGGACATCAGGAACACAGTGAAGTTGGGCCTTCTGGGATTTTGTGGCTTGGAGAGTACAGTAGTTAGAGAGTACAAACGTGAATCTGGGATCATCTTTGAATACTTAGCACTCACTTGTCTCATAAAAACTGCATGCTGAGGCAATATTCTGTAACAGTTAAAAGCATGGGCTGTGTCCTACAATTCAATAGCATAAAAACAAATAACCTGATTAAAAAATGGACAAAGGACTGGAATAGACACTTCTCTAAAAAAAGACATGCAAATGGCCAAAAGGTATATGAAAAGATGTTTAACATCACTAATCATCAGGGAAATGCAAATCAAAATCACATTGAGATATCACCTCACACCTGTTAGGATGGCCATAATCAAAAAGTCAAAAGATAACAAGCATTGGGGAGAATGAAGAGAAATTGGAACCCTTGTACACTGCTGGTGGGAACGCAAAGCGGTTCAGCTGCTATGGAAAACATTATGGAAGTTCCTCAAAAATTTAAAAATAAAACTACCATGTGATCTTAGCAGTCCCATTTCTGAATGTTGAAATCAAGATCTCAAAGATATATTAGTACTCCCATGGTCATTGCAGCATGATTCACAGTAACCAAAACATAGAAACAATGTAAGTGTCCTTTAACAGACAAATGGACTTTCAAAATGTGCTAGTACATACACGGGATACTATTTGCCTTCAAAAAGAAGGAAATCCTACTGTAGGTGACAACACAGATGAACCTGGAAGACATCATGCTAAGCAAAATAATCCAGCCACAGAAGAACAAATGCTACATGATTCTACTTGCAGGAGGTCTCTAACATAGATTTGTGGAAGTAAAGAGCACAATTGTGCTAGCCTGGGGTGGGGGTTGGGGGTAGAAATAGGGAGTTGCTAATCAAAGGGTATAAAGTTTTAGTTATGAAGATGAGTAAATTCTAGAGATATGCTGTACAACACTGGGCCTACAGATAGCAATACTGTATTGCACGCTTAAAAATCTGTTAAGAGAGCAGATGTCATGTTAAGTGTCTTACTACAATAAAATAAAAAAAATAGGTAAATAAAAACTTGGGCTCTGGAGTCAGATTGCCTGGATTTCAATCCTGCCTTTACCATCCACATGGCCAAGGTTTATTTATTTATTTATTTATTTAATTTTAATTTTTTTATTGTTGGTCATTGATTTATTTTATTTATTTATTTTTTAATTTCAGAGTAAGAACTCTGCAATGATATCACTATTTTCGTTTTTGTTATTTTCATCATTGTTGTTGTTGGTTTTGTTGCTGTTAATCGCACTAATTGGTGCCAATCATTAGGCAGTGGGATGGCTACAAAGATGAACCATAAATCCCAGCACTGACATTAATTTGTAAATCCTGGAGAGTCAACACATAATTTGAGTCATCAGGTTGAAAAAACTGCTGGATGGGGCCACATGTGGATCATCCTGCCCTGAGGTTCCACGTTGGAGTACCCTGCTTGACAGGCCTGTCTTGTAGCAGGGTCGATGTTGGCATCCACACACCCTAGCACGGCTCTGCATGAATGCGCTTCTTGCTGAACGATTTTTACTAACTCATTTCGCTTCACCAGATGATAAACGTATCACCAACTGAGTACTCTATACTTGTTGTTTGCAATTTGTAGACAGGTATGCATGTCCATCTACAATCCCATAGGTGGAAGAATGATAGCATTTCTTAATTTTTTTAAATCTTTCCTTAGGTTTTCTCATCCTGCAAGGGAGAGCCTAATTTCAACCTTGGTGATTATTGGGACACTTTTCTTCCTCATGTTTCCCCCCACCGACCTTCACCTGGGGTGCTGTGCAAAGGTCTCCTGGGTCTGTCTCACACAGCCCCAGGAAGACACGGGGGTACAATGCAGACACCCCTTCTGTCGGCCTGCATGCTCTTCTTGGGCTCAATGCCCTGGAATTGGGGCTGAGGTGGTCCCTGAGTGCCTCACTTCTGGCCTGCATAAGAGAATCCCAGAGTAGTCCTCTCTGGGGTCTTGGTACCCCCAGAGTGCTGCCATGATGGATCTCAGGTCCCAGCTATTTAGAGGATTCCCCCAACCTTTGTCTTCTTCCTCATCTTCCCTGAGAAATGTCTCCCTCAGCCTTTGAAGTTACTCTTCCTGCTCCCCACCAGCTCCAGAAAGCCGACAGTAATTGTTTCAGTGACTCTGGGTTTCCACACAGGACAGGAATTGAAGCTGACTTCGCACCTCCCCTGAGAAAAGGAAGCCAAATCCTAGCTCTCTGTTTGAAATGAGGATCATAAACACATAGGAAGAACCTACACAAGTGAATCCCATCCCCAAATTACCCTGCAGTTTTTCAGCTGATTGGTAGCGTCATTCATTTGCTTGATTACTGAGCACCCGCTGTCTACCAGGCAAGGTACTGGGCACTGGGGACACAAGAGCAAACCGGGCCCAGACCCTGCCATAGTGACCCATCTAGAAACACAGAGGCAGGATATCCCAGGGTGTGCTGAAATCCCACAGGTGCTGGAGGCCAGAGCCAGCAGTTGCTGCCAACTTGGCCATGTTATTACTTGACATTGATGAAACTCACAGTTGCTTTATTTCCTTGGGTGCTACTTGTGGAGGCAAGGCTTGTGAAGATGAACCATTTGGAAGTCACAACAAGTAGTTGTCAGGGCTTTATTGAACTGGAAGTTCCTGGCTGAAGTATGCTACTTTGGAAAGGTGGCACTGACTGATTTTCACTGCTTCTTGGCAGGAGTCCCACTTTTCTTAGCGTTTTCTTTGAGGAGCTAGAAGATTGAGGCCAATTCTTAACCAACATTTTTTCTTACCTCTCAGAAATCCCTGAAATAGTTGTTATTGATGCTTAATCACATCTGAATAATTTTTTTGCCCTTATTTTGGAGGTTTTTTTTCAACAAGAGCTTCTTGAGGATACAGACTGCATTGTATCCTTGGCTCACTCTCACATGAATACTTAAGGAATAGAAATATTGCATTTATTTGCAAGGTAGACTTTGGATGATAGCAATTTCTTATACACTTTCATGTACAGTATGCCGCATTGTATGTGTTACGTTTAGCTCCCTTGCCTGCTTTAGCTGTTTATACCTAAATTGCCTTTCTGTGTCTGAATGATGATTTCATTTTATTTTTCAGCAACCCTTCAAGGAAATATATAAGGAAGTGACTTCAGACTATTGGCATGCAGTAGATGGCTTGGCTGGGTTTCTTAAGAGAGAAAGCAGAAGAGAGAGATAGGGAACAGAACAGCAACCATCTTCAGCTTGTCATTTCCTATTTATTTGTAGCCCAAATAGCACACAATTTATTTGTAGCACACAGTTGCTATGTGCTTGAGAATTAATAAAAGAAAACGGAGATGCAGTCCAGTATGGAATGTAAGAATGTGGGTTTTGGGATTCTATGGACCTGTGAGTTGCTATTCTGCCTCTTCATTGCTGGGTGATCTTAGGCTGGTCACTTTGCCTCTCTGGTCCTCAGTTTCATCATCTGTGAAATGATGACATATTAGTATCTACTTCAAAGGGCTGTTATGAGTATGAAATAAGGTAATGCATGGAAAGTGTCTAGTACTAAATCATTAGTAACTGTTATATCCATTATTATATCTTTCTACTACCTCCCAGACATTTGACAAGGTTCCCAGAGCAAAGCTATGGAATATTGGAACAATTAATATGGACCCTGATGCTTTGGGGACATAAGTAGATATTTAAACTGGTTGGTGATTAAGAGAAAAAAGACTTTGGCTAATATGAATAAAATCAATCTTTCGGCCCTTCCCTTCTCTTGCCTTCCCATATTAGGGTTAAGCAGATACGCTTTGCCCTCTAGCTCTCTTCCATGTATTGTTCACGCCTATTTAAGATTTTGTGACTTCTTCAAGAATGCCCTGTCCCATCCATGATGGTTAATTTTGTGTGTCAACTTAGCTGGGCCACAGTACCCAGATATTTGGTCAAATAATCGTAGAGATGTTACTGTGAAGGTTTTTTTTTTTTTTTTTAGATGAGATTGACATTTAAATCAATAGACTTTGAGTAAAGCAGGTCACCGTCCATAATGTGAGTTGGCCTCACCCCAACAATTGAAAGTCCTAACAGAAAAGAGCTTGACCTGCCCCAAGGGAACTCTGCCTCTAGATTGCCTTTGGAGTCTGCCACATGGACTCTTCCCTGGGTCTCCGGTCTGCAGGCCTACCCTGCAGATTTTGGACTTGCCAGTCTCCACAATCATGAGTCAATTTCTTAGAATAAATCTCTCTGTCTATATGTCCTATGGGTCTATTTCCCTGGAGACTAATAGACCATCTCACCCCCAATTTTTTAAAGCCAGATCCCAAACCAAGTTAGGCAGGCTTTCATATCTAAATAGAGCAAGGGAGAAGAAAGGGTGTGAGCATGGCCTGTATTTCCACTATGCTCCCAAACAGGGCCTTACTCTGTACCTGTGCAACTGAATCTTTGCTTTGCATTCACAGCTGCGTGTGATGCTCAGTCATCCAATGTGACAGATTCTCAAGGGAGGATGAAATTCAGGACACTCTCCCTAAAAAGGCAATCTAGGAAGAATTTCAACAGAAAGGGTTGAAGTGCAGGGATTTCTAGTTAATTAGATTAACCAGAAAGTGTCATTCCTGGAGCAGACTGGTTAATCCATCCCTTAATATATTTTGGAAAATATTTATAAGGGACTTTGAGAGTGTTGAAAAGAAATTCTACTTTTGAAAGCACAAGAGCTAAGTAACAAATACAAGTTTTTCGTTATGACCATGTTCATACAATCTTCTAAAAATCTGGCCTGTTTCTTCCATTGCAGATTTTACTAGTTAAGTTTACTAATATATCTCTTGTTTTTAAGACTAATTTTACAGCTTTTTTTTTTTTAATACAACTGATTTCAACTACATTGGAATGGCTTGCATTTCAAGGTGTGTAAAATTGTTTATTTTCTTAAGAGGCAAAATTTGTGCTTAGGTAAGCTTGTTGAACTTTTACGCATTTTGACAATCCAATACCCATTTATGTGAGTTTCACACATTGTGGTTAGCACTTTTACTAACATATTTTCTGACTGCTTAAAAAAATTATGTATTTCTAATGTTTAATTTAGATTAAAATAGGGTTTCTTTTACATCAAGGTAATGTAGCTTAATAGGATATGATATTTGTTGGGGTGGGAAGAAATCTTGCTCATCTTTTAATTTCTTGCTGAGCTGTGCATGGTGTTTCTATAAAGCACATTGAAATCTACTTGGAGGAAAAAAACACTCCCTTACAGCCTGCATTTCTTTCCAGGAAGGTTACCAGAGTGTTGCTGAATTTAGTGGGCCGTCACGACTATTCTTACTTATTATTGACTTTCATCAGTATTTTCTGCATGGGCTCTCCTGGGGATGGGTCTCTAGATTTTCGATGCAAATAGGATGAAACGAATATCTGCTTGGCTGGTAGCTGTGTGCAGAGATGAAAAAAAAAATTGCTGGCTGCTGTACGTTATAATCACAGAGGCGGCAGTAGTGAAAAACAAGTGCAGGAGGCAAGATGATGACGTCCCGGTTTGAAGAGAAGCGGCTCAGTGAGGTGCTGCTCAAGTGAATATAGGTTCTTCCAGGAAATAGTGCGAAGATCAAAAAGAAAGAGGAAGATGAACTTCTGACGGAGCAAAGATATATGTCTTATGGGTTCCCAACTTCCCTGCATTATTTGTTTTAGGATAACATGCTTTCTATGGACGTCTTGGAGCTAAATACCAAGCAAACTACAGTTCCCATGCTTCTCTGCGCCGGGCAGCCTCCCCAGTCCCCTTGGCAGCGAGCACTCACTTTCCTAAGCACTTGGCTCCGTGAAGGAGTGAGGTAAAACTGGCGAAGCCAAGAGAGATAATGAAATCTTGTGCCGCTGTGAGGGATTATGGAGAGAAAAATCTTATGTTTAGGTTTTCTATGTTGTGAGGTGTTGAATATAAACAAGAAAAGAGAGCTCTTCTAACAGACACTGAACTAGGCATACCACACGTGCTCCTGACAGACTCTGCTTGGCTTTCTTTTAAAAAACAAGGTTGCATTGGAGAAACACGTTAATTAAAATACACATGCAGACCCTTTCTTTGCTTCACGTATTTGTGTTTGTTTTCCTCTCTTAACAAGAAAGTAAAAAGTGGTTTTTGGCTAAAGGGAAAAAATGTGCATGCGGCCAAGTGTGTTTGGTTATACCTCATCGTCTGCTTTGCAAAAACAGTGTAGTCGTAGCTTTCCTGTGTAATGAGGAATCCGTTGTTAGGGAAAAGCGTTGTGATGTTGGGAATGGAAAATGAAGAGAGTCCGTGGCAAGTTGAGACTTTCTGTTCTTTTCACATTAGATAGGACTTTTTTCCTCATTATTTCTCCCTACTCTTTTCTTCTGTTAAATTCTAAAACTCGAGTCCCTAGCCCAACTCTGGGATTGAGATGATACGATGTAGAGTGTGAGACTTCCACCTTCCTTAAATCAAGCAATCATAGTTTTCAGTGTTGGAGGAGGAAAAACTTTTCCTCTGTCCTCTTATGTTCATTACCTGGGGGCCCGTGAATTAAACTGACAGAAGAAAAAAGAGTTTATTCCTACGTATACAGGAGTTTACAAAAGAAGTAGCTGAATAAATGATAAATGGTTAAAGTTAAGGACTTAAATACTTAGTAAAGAGGGGGAGAAAAGGCCGCTATGGGAGGACTAAATGGGGTTCTTTAGGAAAGACAAATGGGTTTCTAGAAGAACAAAGCGGAGATAAGAGTCTGTGACAA
Source organism: Indri indri (assembly GCA_004363605.1). NCBI lineage: Eukaryota > Metazoa > Chordata > Mammalia > Primates > Indriidae > Indri > Indri indri. The sequence continues at coordinate 68,072 of RJWJ010000269.1, forward strand.
TGCTTGCTTATGCAGTGGTCTTTCCATTTTCTTCATGGCCATAAACTTCCCCCGGAGAGGAGATTTATCATAGGTTTACTCTTGGTCTCCTTCCTGGAGTAAAAGCTGCCCTGAAGAGGGAATTTATGGCAGGCTCATTTCCCAGAAGTTTCTGCTTTTAGTCAGATAAGGGAAGCTCTAAGAAGACTTCTTTCTGCATCTGTTTAATCCCAAATGTCTTTAATGTAAAATAATCTTCATACCAACTCTGGGATTCTAAATGGGTCCTCACATTATCCTTAAGTGTGTGGCTCATTGTTTTTAAAAATATTTCATTAAAACACCATTTATCTTTTTTTTTTTTTCTTTTTAGAGACAGGGTCTCACTCTGTCACCCAGTCAGGAGTGCCATGGTAGGATTGTAGCTCAGTGGCTCAAGCCATTCTCCTGCCTCAGCCTCCCAAAGCACTGGGGTTACAGGTGGGAGCCGCTGCAGCAGCCCAAACGCTATGTATCTTGATACTGCATTTTTGGCACCTCCTTAAATTTTGCTCCGAGGCAAGTGTCTTGCTTACTTCACCCTAGTCCTGCAATTTCCCCGCTTGTCAACAGCCTTTGAGAAGAAAGCTTCATATGCTGAATGGGGGTATTTATTAACCAACTACTGTCCTCTTTGGTTGAGAGTTCCCCCAGAAGGAGTTCAATTCCTGGCATTTCTGAATGCCTTGCTTTAGGGCTATCAAGCTCCCCTGGTGTTGGAGAAAACTCCCAAGCAAAGAGGGAGAAAGGGTGGGGTAGGTGAGGTGGGAAGCTGTCAGGTTGCATGGGAACTGTGCCCTGCTGCAGAGGTGGGCCACAAGAATGGGGAGAGAGGGAGCATAGAGTCAGGAGATACCAAGTGGGCCGAGATCCTGGCGCACTGTCTCCTTGACTCTTCCCAATAATGCCATGAGGTAGGTACTCCTTGGAGTCAGGACTAGGGTGAGGTGAGGGAGTGCCAAAAACACTCAGTCATCAAGATAAATAATATTTTCATGCAATACTTTAGAAACTCAAAATTAATGCAAAAAAATTTATGTTAAACAAAATGTCAACATTTTAATCGAAGACAGAATGCAACCCTCCTCTTGCAGGAGTCTACCTCATTCACCTCGCCCTCACGCTGGCCTTGGTTCCAATTAAACTTTATTTCTTTTCTTTCTTTCTTTCTTTTTTTTAGAGATAGAGTGGCTGGAGTGCAGTGGTGCAATCATAGCTCACCGTAACCTTGAACTCCTGGGCTCAGGCGATCCTCCCATCTTAGCCTTCTGAGTATCTGGGACTACAGGCACACTACCAAGCCCAGATAATTTTTCTATTTTTTTGTGGAGATGGGGTCTTACTATGTTGCCGAGGCTGGTTTTGAACTCCTGGCCTCAAACCATCCCCCTGCTTGAACTCTCAAAGTGCTGGGATTACAGATGTGAACCACCACACCTGGCCTCAGTTAACTTTATTTACAAAAATAGGATGCTGTAGATTATCAATTTGATTTAAAAAAATATTGCATGACAATATTATTTATCTTAACTACTGAGTTTTTTGTGCCCTCTTAAGTTTTGTTCCTGAAGCAAGTGCCTCACTTGTCTCACCCTAGTCCCAGCCCTGGTCCTAGTATTATCTCCATTTTCCAGATGGAGAAGCTGAGTCTCAGACACATGATGCAGATTGCTCTAAATCACATAGGTGACCCCAGATGACTCCAGAGTGAGCTCTATCAATCACCACTGCAGACCTCTCTTCCTGTTACTGGCCTTTTAGTGGTTGTGTCAAGAAAGTATATATGTTAGTCAGGGCTCTCCAGAGAAACAAAACCAATAGGATAGAGGTATGTAGGTAGGTAGGTAGATAGGTATATGAGAGGGGATTTATTAGGAGAGTTGGCTCATGTGGTTATGGAGGCTTAGAAGGCTCACAATATGCTGCCTACAAACTGGAGAACCAGGGAAGTTGTTAGCAGTGGCTCAGTCCAAGCCTCAGAACCAGGGGAGCTGATGGTGTTGCTCTCAGTTCAAGGCTGGAAGGCCTGGGAACCTGGGGGCCACTGGTGCTAGCTCAGAGTCTAAAGGTTCAGAGATCTGAAGTTCTGAAGTCTAAGGGCAGGAGAAGAAGGGTGTCCTAGCTCCAAAGACAGAGAGAGCAAATTCACCTCTCCTTTGCCTTTTTGTTCCATATGGGCCCTCAACAGATTGAATGGTATCCGCCCACACTGGGTGAAGGCTGATGTTATTTACTCAGTCCACTGATTCAAACGCCCGTCTCTTCCGGACATGGCCTTTCAGACATGCCTAGAAATAACGTATTACCAGCTAGTTGGGTATCCTTAATCCAGTCAAGTTGACACCTAAAATTAACCATCACACTGTAGAAGTGATACACAGTTCCCCACTTCTGCCCACTCTCCTAAGCTTTCACCTAGTTTGGGTAAATTTGTGAGTACTATCTTTGCAGGAAAAAGTACAGCAGAGAGAATTATATAGAAGTTCTAACCCCTGGCAACTTTTCACACTACACGTAGATGCAGCAAAGTGAAAACTTGCCAATTATGTGAAGGGCTATTGAGATGTTGCAGCTGCATGTGTTTATTTCATAACTCTAGAGTAAAACCTTAGAGTATGTGTGTGCTGTTAAAAGAAAAGTTGGACATTTTATAATTTTTCAATATCTAATAATTGCACATGAATGTACCTGATTTTCCATTAGCTAAATGGAGTTGCCAAAAAGAACTAATGAATATTGAATGGTTGAGTTCTGTCACTTTTTAAAGGAAGGACTGGACATGAAATCATTTCTTTTAATACAGAGACAAAGACAAGTGACTTTGTAATTTAATGGAAGGCTCCAGATTGGAAAGCTAGCTACCGCAGCCCTACCTCCTCTCCACTCACAGAAGGCTCTCAACGTGGGTTTGTTGATTGACTGGCAGCCTAACTGACAGCCTGTTAGGCACAAAGCTTTAGAATATAAAGCAGGTAAATTGTACTGGTTGGTACAAAGCACCTCGTAACATACCCAGCTCTTTTGTTTTGGGTCCTCACAAATGGTAAGAGCGTGGGCCAAATTTTTTCCTACTGAAAATGTCAGCAATGTTGCTGTAGAATTCTGACAGATGTGGAGAAAATTCTTCTGGAATTTCTGGTTTGGCAGTTTTCATGGCAATACTTACTATTGGTGGTCACCAACTCTCTTCTTCATTATTGACCATGCCATGCCATTGTTTTCCTAATGACGGATGTGAAAATATTTCCCTTTTAATATTCACGCACTGATATTTTTATGTTACCTATCTGGATAGGCATTTTTTTGCCCTTTTACTTAAAATACAGGCTCACAAGACAACTGTTTTTATCATGTCTCTACTGGAGATCCCTTGGTGGACAGATGTCCATTGGATGACCACAGGTTGTTTAAGACCCAGCTTTTTAGCAGTGGGACAGCCTACAGTCATTACCTATTGAGTTTCTAAAATTAATTTGAAATGTTGGCCATTAAAGGGACAGAGAATAAATGAATCCTAATGCACTTCAGGAGCATAAAATTAAAATAGTGTGGCTTGATTGACAGCAGTCTAATGTTATTAGCAATTATCTGGTTAAAAAGGGAGGGGAGCATGTTTCTTCGAAGCCACAATCTTCATTTTAGTACTTGGTAAATTATTAACCATTCTATTAGAAAAATAATGAAGAGCTGCAGATTAAATGGTAAAGGCACAGTTAGTAAAAAATGCCTTTTGATAACTTCGACCTTGGGAATGTGATGGGTGTGGATTAGAAACAGACTGGTTGGTTCCTCATCTTAGTTCTTTTTACTGTCACATAAGGTAGGCCTGGCTCTAAACTCAATACAAGAGCAGTAAGACTATTCCATAGCCTAGAATTAAAGACATCGTAAATGTATGGGAAGTGTCAGAAAAGATTTAATTAAATTTAAGAAGTATCTGCTGAAGGACTACTGTGGGCAGAATATTGTGCTATGACCTTGAGAACAAGGAGAATATAAGAGCTAGTCATTGTCAATGAGGAGTTTACTGTCTGGCTGGGGAAACAAACAAAAGTATGTAGCAGACATACAATTCTCTGTGGCTGCAATATATATATGGGTCAAATGAAGTGCTAAATTGTATATTGGAGATAATTTGAGAATAATGGTACTTTTTCCTTTCCTCAGTCTTTACTATCTCTGTCTGGAAAATCTCATCTATGCCTATGACTTCAATAAGCAGGTGTTTCAAAAATTGACATTTTCAGCCTAAATAGCTCCCTTAACTCCAGACCCATATATATCCAACTGCTTCTTTGATGTTGCTTCTTAGATGTCTCAAAGGATAAAAAGAGCACATGCACAAAACTGGGATTAGGACTTAATTTCTTTCCATACTTAGTCTCCTTCCAAAGTTTCCTAGCTCAGAAAGTGACCCAAATAGCCAAGGCAGACACAAGCCAGAAAACTGGAGGACATCTCTGATGCTGCCATCCTTCTCACTACGCTATTTGATTCATCATCAAGGCCTGGCAATTTTACCTCTTTTTTTTTTTTCTGAGACAGAGTCTCACTCTGTTGCCTGGCTAGAGTGAGTGCCGTGGTGTCAGCCTAGCTCACAGCAACCTCAAACTCCTGGGCTCAAGCGATCCTCCTGCCTCAGCCTCCCAAGTAGCTGGGACTACAGGCATGCGCCACCATGCCCGGTTAATTTTTTCTATATATTTTTAGCTGTCCAATTAATTTCTTTCTATTTTTGGTAGAGACGGGGTCTCGCTCTTTCTCAGGCTGGTCTGGAACTCCTGAGCTCAAACGATCCACCTGCCTCGGCCTCCCAGAGTGCTGGGATTACAGGCGTGAGCCACCGCACCCGGCCCAATTTTACCTCTTAAATATCTGGCAAGTGTGATCACTTCTGTCCATTGCACTGCAGTCTATGTCCTGTTTCTTTGTTACTTCCTCTCATGGAATCACGTTTCTTCCTTCTGTTGCCCCTAGTTGGTAGTTAGTAGGTAGTTGCATCAGGTGCAGCTAGTTGCCTACTCATCATTCATTCCCACATTTTCCCTTAATAACCAAACCTGAATTAGGTTCAGGTATCTGCTCCTTCCTACATGACTGGGGGAAGGTGACCTTATTTCCATCTCACAGTCAATCCCCTTACCAATGGTTGGTTAAGAGGTGGGCACATAACCCAGTTTGGGCCAATGAAACAAAAAGGGATATGTGCTAGGTGACTTTGGAGATAGTTTTTCTTGCTATTAAGAAGATCCGGAAGGAAACAGTCCATTTTCTGCCTCTCCTGACCATGACCAGCTGCCTAGAACAGCTTCGGTCATCCCAATGCCAGCCTGAAGATGGGGCCCACAGGAAGAAGAGGCAGCTCTGAGACACATGCAAGCAGGTAAAGCCACCTTACTGCCTAACTTCCCACAAGAGATGGCAAATTACCCATATTGTTTTTTGTCAATCTGAGGTGAAGATTTTCTGTTACTTAAAACTGGAGCTATCTTAATGGACACCCTAATTCCATTCTTAACTGAATGATTATTTAAATTATCAAAAGACCAGTGCCCCAACTAGACATGTCTACGTCTGATTTGTTAGATTCTCTGTATGGAGCACCATGTGCACACATAGTACGATTCAGGGAATATCTGATGGATGAATGAATGCCCTAGCCATGGAAATCTTACTTGAACAAGAAAAGTGATGACACTAAAGGATTTTAAATCAATGCCAGTGATCAGCATGAATGTAAGTTTAGGAGGAGCTTGGAAGAGGAATAAACCAGAGTGGTCTAGGGGACTGCAGCAATCTTCGTAGAAGAGATAAACTCTAAGTCAATCTTTAAGTCCTGTCTGGATTTGGACAGACAAACAGAAATGGTGGCAGTGGGGGAAGGGTACAGCAGGAAGGGATCCAAAGACAAGAGAGTAGAGTAGGATTGGGCATATTTTGGCCAGTGCCTGAGCTCGAAATTTGAAAGATGTTGCGTATTGATGACAGGTGTCCTTGAAAGCATGATATAAAGAGTGTGGACTTGTCCTGCGAGAAATGGAGAACCCTTAGAGATTTTTGAGCAGGAATATGACCTGACCTCATGTATCTAGCTGGTACTTAACTCCTGGGTGAGGGTGACCCTCACTTTACAATCTCCAATTATTAGAGAAAAAGAAGGGCCATGTCCATGATTGTACAATTATACATACAATGGGCAAAGTAATTAAAAAAAATCTTTCATTTTAAGCTTTTAAAAGCATGTCTCCCTAGTTGAAATTGAAAGAATAATTGCATACACCGTGTCTTACCTGTGGGCAGATTTCATAGTCATTCATTTTCAAATATCTGATGTCAGTAATTTAAGTGAGACTTCCAGAACATTATTCCTCTGTGTTATAATGTTGGCCACTCAATAATTTCCAATTGATTCATTGCTATACCTAATGGAAAAAATTATTTTAAGTACTCTACCTATTTTCCCTAAGGGAAAATGCTTGGGGAGCCTTCCACTCAATAGTTCTTTTGATGTCATGACTTGATTTTACATGCTTCTCCAATAAGATTTTAAGGGATTTGGAGTAGACTTTTAAACGTGCTCAAATGCTAATTAGGGGAACCCAATGTTTTTGAAAGTTAATTTGCTTTGTGCCTTAAAAACAGAAATTTCACAAATAATAATTTTTTTGTAAATGGTTTATTTGAAGTACAATTGACCTTTGAACAACAAGGGTTTGAACTGCATAGGTTCACTTATATTTGAATTTTCTTCCACTTCTGCCACCCCCAAGAAAGCAAGACCAATCCCCACCCCTCCTCCTCCTCCTCAACCTACTCAATGTGAAGACAGGGATGGAGACCTTTATGATGATCCACTTCCACTTAATGAATAGTAAATATATTTTCTCTTCCTTGTGATTTTTCTTCATAACATTTTCTTTTCTCTAGCTTGCTTGATTTTAAGAATACAGTATATAATACATGCAACATACAAAATATGTATTAATCAAATATTTATGCTATTGATAAGGCTTCTGGTCAACAGTAGGTTGTTAGTAGTTAGATTTTGGGGAAATCAAAAGTTATATGTAGATTTTCAACTACATGGAGGGTTGGCACATTGTTCAAGGGTCAACTGTAGTTATAAATGCCTACTAATTTTTTTTTTGCCAGTTTCAGAACTTTTTGATTTTTACAAATATATTTGGTACATATTCTTTTAGAAAAATATATATACATATGTATGAATACGATTATATTCCTAGCCATACTTCTTTTTTTTTTTTTATTTTGAGACAGAGTCTCACTCTCTTGCCTCGGGCGAGTGCCGTGGCGTCAGCCTAGCTCACAGCAACCTCAAACTCCTGGGCTCGAGCAATCCTACTGTCTCAGCCTCTCGAGTAGCTGGGACTACAGGCATGTGCCACCATGCCCGGCTAATTTTTTTCTCTATATATATTTTTAGCTGTCCAGTTAATTTCTTTCTATTTTTGGTAGAGATGGGGTCTCGCTCTTGCTCAGGCTGGTCTCGAACTCCTGAGCTCAGAACGATCCGCCTGCCTCGGCCTCCCAGAGTGCTAGGATTACAGGCGTGAGCCACCGCGCCCGGCCCTTAGCCATACTTCTTAATCAAAAAGATAGTTTATTATATAGAAACTGCCCTACTTATTTGAGCTCCTAACTGTTAATATTTCTCAGACTGTTATTAGTTTGACTTCTTTAGTTACAAGTAACAGAATGGGAATTTGGCTAACTTAAGTCAACAACAACAAAAAAAAAAAAGGAGGAAGAGGAGGGGTTTCAGAATCCAAGGAAGAAGCTGAGGTTTCAGGAGGGGCAAGAAGAGGGTTCAGGGGTTGTTAGTGACAGAAAATAGTGCAGTCTGTTAAGGACACTGCCATAGTGGTAAAGTGGCACCATGCTTTTCATTCTGTTTGTCCCTTTGCTCATGATTCAAATTCCAGGAAGAGAGAAAGGATTTATGATTAGCCTAGCTTGAGTACCCTGCCCATATCTTCCCACCAAGTCTGCAGCCAGTGTGGAAGGGTCTTTCCTAAGGGGAATCCAGGTACTCTTTCCAAAGAAAGGGGGCCACCTATGGATGCAGCCCAGGCACCAGGTGTCACTTACTGCACCCCCTACCTAGGCTCCTCGCTGCCATTTCTTTCCAGACTTGTTCTCTCAAATTCAGCCTTCGCACTGGCTGCAGAGTGATCCTTGTAAAACCCCAAATTGACTCTCATCCCTCCTGACTTAACTCTTGTCAGTGACTTCTTAAGGACCTGGTGATTTTTCGGTGTCACTTCTCACTTCTCTCAACCTGGACCTGACACTCCAGCCTCACAAACGGCTTAGAGCATCTCCCACTTCGGCTGTGCACTGCTCTTCCCGCCACTCAGGGATAGAGCTCGCATCCTCTGGGTTCCCGCTGCATTCCATCCCTGGGTTTCCACACCATTCATTTTTGTACTCAGGGTATTACACACCACCTGGCTTTATTATTATTTACATTATTGCCCAATACATTTTTGCTGAATGAGTAAATGAGTGACTGAAATACACTCTTCCTTGATGTTCCTTCACAGATAACTATACTGATGTCTGCAATTATCATCCTTTTGGAAGCTAACTAGCTTCCAACAATGTTGTATTATTGATCATCCAAATTCCTTAAAGGATCATTTTTATTTGGGAGCCCTATTTCCACCATGACAAGAACCCTGTTTGTTTCTATTTTCTCAGGCTTATTTCATATGTTTCCTTGCTATTTCAGAAGTATAGAGATGAAGATGGACATTTTCATAGTGAGGGGCATATTGTTAGGTACTTTCCTGAAGTATGAATTGGAAAATCATGAGGTGACTTGAAATAACTTAGATTACTGCATGTATTATCTTGCTTTCTTGGTACCAGTAATTTCATATTGCCCCTCTTCTAGAATATTTCCCTCCCTGTTTTTGTTTTTTGTTCTTTTTTGGCACTAGCAGCACATTGCACGCTCTCGTGAATTTGTTGTAGACTATCACCCCCAAATCCTCTTAAGCCTTTTCGCTCTTTAGAAGAATTCTCAGTTTATGTCTGTGCTTCATAGTATTTTTCCCAAAGTGTATTGTTTTATGTTCTTGTAAATTGAACTCATCACACTTAAACTGGTGTGCCTCTCCAAGGTCTCTGGATTATTCCATACTGTTGATCTATTTTTCACTGTTTATGATTTTCTGCAAATAAGAATAATGTACAATTTGTTTTGTGCTCCAGATCATTAATAAGGATATTAAATAGCATGTGCTTCAGTGTTTGCCTTCTGGCATCCTGCTTTTCCCAATTTGATTCTGGCCTGCTAACAGTTATTTTTTATTCTGTCAGAGGTTTTTTTTTTTTTTTGGTTCTTGTTAAAATATTGTTGTAATATTTTTAAACAGAAAGTAGCTTGTAACTTTTCTCCATTTCAGCACCAAGAAAACAGATAACCAAGATAAATTATGGCAGAAGATCCTTTTATTTTCACCTGAAATATATGGGTTTTGGGGGCATGTCAGTGGATTCTTGTAATACTTATTGAGAAGATACTATTTTAATAATAGTAGCTAACACTTATATAGTAACTTGCTATGTTCCAGACCTAGTCTGAGTATTATCTCATTTGTTATTTACAACAGCCCTAGGAGGTATTATAGATATAAGCGTTTCCTTCATCTTGCAGATCAGAAACTAAGGCACAAATGAACCTGGTAAGTTGCCTAAGTTGCACAGCTGGTAAGTGGCAGAGCCGGGACTCAAACCCAAGCTGTTTGGCTTTGTAATCCAAACTCTTAATCATCATGCTATCTTAGATTCAAACAAGTCCTCATTGAGAGGTTCCAAAATGAACCAGAAACGGGTCTTACCCCAAGATGTTTGCAACAGAACACAAGATTTGCGAATCAGCAGTCTGTATCTCCCTCTTTCTCCCCCTTCCTCCTCTCTCCAATCAACAACCAACTTTTACCTTCATAACATTTCCTTTCTCCATCCATGTTACCACGACTTTGGTCAGGACATAATTATTACATGCTGAGATTTCTATAACCATCTCCTCAACTGGTATCTCTGATTTCCATCTTGGGCCCCTAAAACTCATTCTGTACAACGTAGACTCACTTACTTTATAAAAATTCAAAAATGGTCTTATATCTTCCCTTCCTAAAGCCCTCAGATGGCTTCCCCGAAAAATTCCAAACTCCTCAGCAGGCAGCCAAAGGCCCTATCCCTCCCTTCTTCCCACTTCATCTCCTGAATTCCACACTCCATGGAGTTCATCCTGTGCTCACCTACGTTAGCCCTTTGAATAAACTGCTTATTTATTACCCACCCCACGTGGTTTCCTCACCGTCTTCCTAGAATGTTCGGATTGGCAAGACCTGGATCATGTGCTCACACTTGGAACTGAGGAGGTAGGGGTGGGATCTACCCCACGTAAAACGTAGGGCCTGAGAGTGAGGAAAGGGTAAGTTTCCCCAAGGAAAATAAAGATTCTGCTTCCAGAATAAGGTGAAGCAGATGCCGGTCAGGAAAACACAGCAGATGCCCATCTTCTAGCAACAATTCAGAGGGTATGAAGTATGTAATTGATACCATATATGGCTCTTTATTTGAGCCCCTTCAATTACCAAAACTAATTTATAATTTTGATTAACCTCTTTTTTTGAATAATTTTGAATAACCTCTTATAACTGGTATCTTGAATTTCACCTGAGATGTAGAGAAAGTGATCTAGGAAGAGGTTAGGTGATTGAAAATCATTAAAATGTCTGTAAGGAAGAAATTTGAATTTTCTTTGCAACAGAACATCTTTGAAGCAGTACATGGTTCATGTAGAATATTACGAATCAGGAAAGATTCTTAAAATCACTCCTTAGCCAAGGTACAGGCATGGCTCCCCTGCTTATCTGCTTCAGAATTTATCATTGTAATGAGACAAGTGTCATGAGTGAACCGGACCCAGAACTGTAAAATTCAGTCAGTCTGTTTTGCCTGAGTTCATGTGGAGTTTATCTAAATGGATGTGGTCAGGGTGCTTTGTCATTTATCATTTGAAAATGCTCACCTCTCTCAGGAAATTCTTAGCTTCATTGACAAATCAAGTGAGAACTGAAGCTCATTGAATTTATCCAATCATACCACTTTTATGCAGGATAAATTTAGGTTTGGGGCTTTAAATGTCCTATGACAATCAGTTATGTGGATGAACTGTGGACCATTCACTGAGTTTCAGCATAAACTCTGCCATCTCTAGATGTGGCTTGTGTTATTAGCTTTAGAAATGGCAGTGCTTTGGTGCCAATACAAAAAAAAACAAAACAAAACAATCTTTATTCTCACCTTGAATAATGTAGAGAATGAAAAATGTTTAGGGATAAGAAAAGACATGAGCATAATGTTTGTGCTCAAGTGAGGTATTTCTATGTAGTCAATATTCTCAGACCCTGAGCATGTCCTGAACAATGGCTTCCTCTGTGCCAGCTTCTAGCTAAAGTAGCATTTGTTCAGCTTTCGTGAATGATCTATTGTATTGGATGGTAAATGAGACCAACAATTGTTCTTGAAGTTATTGGCATCTCAGCCCAATCTTTTTTAGCTCAGTCTAAAGTCTAGATTTGAGTATCAATGGAATATTGAGAACCTAGAAGTATCAGAACAGGTTAGAAAGATACCAAATACTTTTTAAGGAATAAAGATTGGTTGCTGATAGAATTTAGGGACATTAAAAGACTGAAGCATTATATATATTTTTTAATGATTTGTGTACAGAGATCCTTTGATTCTTACTGCCATGTAACAAATTACTCCAAAATTGAGTCGCTTAAAATTACCATTTTATTTTGCTCACTATTTAGTAAGTCAGAAATTAGGGAAGGGCTTAGTTGGACAGCTGTCATTTGGGATCTCTCATGTGGTTACAGTTAGGTGTCAGCCAGGGCTGCAGTCATCTGGAGGCTGGACTGGGCAGGATGTCCAAGATGGCCACTCACATGGCTTCAGTTGATGTGGCTCTTGACTGGGAGCTCAGTGAGGCTGTCTACCTGTCTACCTGAGTGCTCACACACGGCATCTCCAGCATGGTGGTCTCAGGGTAATCAGATTTCTTACATGGCCCTTGGTTTTCCCCAGTGTGAGCATGCCAAGAGAACAAAGCAGAGGCTGCATGGCCTTTTCTGACCCAGCCTTGGAATTACGCAGCGTCACTTCCAGTGCATTCTCTGGGTTACCAGAAAGTCACTAAGACCAGCCCAGAATCAATGGCGGGGGATATAGACCACCCCTCTCATGGAAAGAGTGGTAAAGAAGTTGTAGATGTGCTCTAAAATCATTACAGAGGTCTACAGTGGGCCCTTGGAAATATCTTCTTCTTGTTGCCCAAGATAATTTCTAGGTGTATTCACTGACCTGATACTTCAACATTTCTTCATAATGGTGGACATTATGGAGAAACGATTTTGGCTTGCTGCTCCTCACTGAGGCCCGGCATAAAATATCAATGTATTATTCTCTTCTGAAGTAGAGCCAAGAACTTTATCCCAACTGCTGTATGGGGAGAAGAATAAAAACTGCAAAGTGTTTGGATCTGATTCAAAAAATTGGGATGTTAAATCCACCTATAATGCAATACCAATCTTATCCAGTGCTCTGTAAATTCTCTACTGAGTTTGACAAGATTTTATTTTTAACCCACCAATTGAAAAACCCATTTGAACTACTTTGTTCTTGAATGGCTGCATATTAAAAATAAATATGAGGCTATGAGTGATATGTTGTCTGCTTTGTAAAATCAAGAGAATACAAATTGTGCCGCCTTTTTTTATAAGCAATTTCTTTCTATAGAACTTTAATACTAGCAAATCTGTAAAGGTCTATTGCTGACCTAGATTATCCTATGGAAAAATGAAATCTTTTCAAAGTCAACATTAAAATTCACATTATTCAGGACTTTTCTTTTTCAAGGTTTATCTTAGAGAGTGCCTATGGGAGCTGTTTTGCTCCATATACAATAGTATCACCACTGGCTTTAGTTCAGTTGGCCCTATGGTGTTATCCATTATACAGAAGAGTTTGCTAGTTCATTAATAAACTGATAAGGGCTCAAATACCTGTCTTCAATTTCATTTCTCTCCTCTGAGAGACAGTCTTTCAGAGATTATACAATTTGTTAATGATATTCTACATTCAAAAGTAAGGCACCTGCTTCTTCACAATTATAGCAGTTGGACTATGACTAGCTCTATGAAGACTGAACCTCAGAGTAGACACATGCAGGATTTATTTTAATGGCATCCCAATGAATGATGGGTTTTATGTTTCAAGCTAGTAAATTAGAATAGGTTGTTGCATTTGTATCTGTTGAAAGAAAACAATTCTCCTTGACTTAGTATGTGGAAGTTAAGATAACCATGAAAGTAATTTAATACTGCTTCTGGTTCTCAGCTGGAAGGTTCTCTCTAAGGTCCTTCTATTAATGTGTTTCTACCATGCTTATTAAAAAGTAAAGCAAAACAAAACAACCCTTTCTTTATTGTTTCTATGTTCCTCTTTTTTAAACGACAAAATATTTTTAAAAACACAGTGATTTTTCTAATTGCAAGGGTAATGCTCTAAGCAAAAAGAAGATAAGAATAAAAAATAGCCCCTTATCTCATGGTCCTAAGACTGTATGTTTATATTATTTCAATTAATTTCTCTAATACATGTATATACATACACACAAATTATTTTTGAATAAGTAATGCCGTCTTCTGGTTCAAAATTCAAAAGTTAAAAAGGTTAAAAAGTGAAAAAATCTTCTTTCATTAGAACCATAGCTGTTTGGTTCTATTCCATAGAGACCTCAATTTCTCTGATCTTGCAAAGATAATTTAAGTATACATTCCAATAATTATACGTTTATTTTTTCTTTTTACCCCCACTCAAATGGTAGCTTAATATTCAAACTGTTCTGTGCCTTGTTTTTCATTTAACCATCTATCTTGGCAATATTTCTATATTAATACAAAAAGCATCTTCCTTTTTTACTGATGTATAGTATTCAATATATAAATATATATAAAATATATATATATTACAAAATTCACTATACCTTTAATTTACTTAACCACCTCCCTATTAATGGTTATTTAGGTTGTTCTCAATGTTTCATTTTTGCAATTCTGCAATGAATAACCTTGTGTATTAGTCTGCTAAGGCTGCCATAACCAAGTACTATAGACTAGATGGCTTTAACAACAAAAATCTGTTGTCTCACAGTTCTGAGGCTAGAAGTCCAAAATCAAGGTGTTGGCAGGGTTGGTTCTTTCTGAGGATTGTGAAGGAAGGATCTCCTTGGCTTGTAGATGGCCATATTTTCCCTATGTTTCCCCATGTCTTTTCTCTATGATTTTGTTTCTATGTCCAAATTTTCCCTTTCACAAGGACAGCAGTCATATCGGTCTAGGCTCCACACTAGTGACCTCATTTTAACTTGACTATGTCTATAAAGATCCTACCTCCAAACAAGGTGACATTCTGAGGTACAAGGGGTTAGGACTTCAACATATAAATTTTGGGGGGCTCACAATTCAACCCCAAACATCTTATATATGTTATCTTGCATACAATAAAAATGTATCTCGGGATAAATTTCTAGAATTTGAATCTAGAATTGCTCAGTCAAAAGTTGTGCACACATAATTTTGATAGATATTGTCAAATTATCCTCAATACAAGGTGTACTAATTTACAGCTCTCATGAGCAATGGGTGAGCATATCTTCTTCCTCAGCTCCTTACCATACAATGTTATCAAACTTCGGGTCTTTGACAATCTAATAAATGAAAATTGTTCTTGATGTAGTTTTAATTTGCATTTCCCTTAAATGTGTGAAGTTGAGTATCTGTTCACATTATTAAGTATATGTTTTCTAAAAAAAGATGAAACCAAATGACAAATAGAAATACATTTTTTAATTCTTTTTTTCCCCATTTAAGCAACATACAATGGAATCCTTCCATATTATTCAGTATTTTTCTACAACAGGAAAGCTATATGACTTCATACTATCCCATTATAGACCTGAATCAAAATTTACTTAATTAGGCCTCTGCTGTATATTTATGTTGTTTCCAACATTTTACTTCTAAAATAATGCTGAGAAGACTATAGAGATAAATCTTTGTGCACAGCTGAGACAGAAATTAACTTCTAGTTTTTGCAGATAGATTTTTGAAGCTGAATTAATAATTAAATAGTCATATTAATTCTTTACCTTTTAACCTTTGTATTCCCCCTACAAATGTGCCTCCTGTGATTTCAAGAAATTTATTTCTCAGCAGTCAATGTTGGACTCAGACTTTTTTTATAACTACATCCCAATTTTCCTATAATGAAATGTATCTGTCTCTGAGATCATTTGTGCCATGCGCTATACCATATTGTAAGTTGGAGTGGATGGCACTACTATGGCAGAGTAGTGGGCAACATAGTTTTGGACCGTTTGGGTCTTATATATCTCAGCTTACAGCTTATAACCACACGTAGGGCTAGGCAGAATAATAACCAACACTTACTGAATACTTGGAATGTATTAACTCATTTAATCTTTTCAACAAAGATTGGAGAACTAAGGAGGCAAGGGGCAGGGACACTGTAATAGACAGCTGTAGCTGCAATAACACTGTGTAACAAACTACCCCAAATCTCAGTGCCTTATAATAGCAAGCATTTAATTTTGTTTTTCTCACATCTACATTTGGCTAGGGTTCTGCTGTGCCTGGCTAGCACCAGCTGAGCTTGAATCCAACCTACCTGTTGGGTCCAAATTCGTTCCGTATGTCTCTCATCCCCATTTGAACCAGCAGCTACCTGAAGAATGTTCCTCTCCTGATGAACAGCGGGAATGTAAGAGGTAAACCAAACTGTGCAAACACATTTAAGACCTCCATCAACATTTCATTGGCCAATGTGAGTATGTCAGAAACCAAGTCTGATATTAACAAGGCAGAGATGTATGTTTCACTTACAGTGGGGAGAACTGTAAAATTTCATGTATAATTCTATTACAAGACAGTGAAGAATTGGAACTAATAATCTAATCTACCACAGATACCTTTCAAGAATGGATAAATGACAAATTTCAAAATTTTCATATAGAGACCAGAGCCATTGTTATTTTGTTAACATTGTGTCTGAAGTCCTACAGGGCTAAAAGTCCCATAAAAGATTTTTAAATTTGAGAGATACTTAATTTGAGACATTTGGTTAAGAAGATTCAAACATTTGAAAGAACAGGCCTGCTTATATACTAGTTATAGTCTACTGGGGGAGAAAACAAAGCATTTATACAAATAATTCTGTGGCAAGATAAGATGGTCAGTGTCCTTCAAAGACCAGTTGCAAGTAAAAGGGTAGAGGAAATGATGTAATAATTGGGTTTTCTTAGCTTTCTCTCCCACTTACTAAGTTCTTTTATAAGGAAAAGCGTAAAAAACATTTCCTAATACTAAATTGGGAAAAAGTTTTATTTCCCAGAAACACTACAGATGCACATTTTATTATGCAAATTTTGAGGAGACTGTAGGAGCCCTACAGTTTTGGAAAAATAGATTAATGTGTTTCTTAAGCCTTCTGTCTTTCAACAAATTGAACAGTCTGGAGTGTCAAATTGAAAATGGGAAAGGAAAAGAATCTGCTACTATGAAGAATCCTACCAATAAAAATGTAAGACAATGAGACCCATTGTTGAGAAATTTAAAAATCCTCTTAGTCTCTCAGAAAATGGGAAGTTAAAGAAACAAACACAATATATAGCTCTCTGGTAAATTCATTTTGGGTCACTTATTTTAGAAATTGGAGGAAATCATTCACCTATGAATGTGGGAAACCATTATTAATTGTTACTTTTGATAAAAAAAATTATAGCAGTTTGAAAAAGTTTAACAATCATCTCACTTTTTATTGCATTATTTGACCAAAATTATCTGGAAGATCATTTTGAAGGTGAAAAACACATCTGTTGAGGCTGAGATTGAATGCATTTCCACATAGCTTATTTCAAAAATTGAGACAGATTTTTATAGAAATGTTATTTTACCTTTAATGATATAGATGTTTGAATTAATTTTCCCCAACAACTTGCTAAGATTTTTATAGCCTATGTGAGAGTAACAGAGAATGAAATTGGTAAGCAATGGTATCAGTAAACTCATTACAATATAAAAGAATTTCACCACAGGAGGAAAATTTGGGGTGCAGCTGAGTTAACAGATTCCCTATCAGTCTGATATGTTCTAATGTGTTAACAGGATGCAAAAACAACCTAAATGGATGAAGACAATAATATATTAGTAATAATTTAGGCTCTCAATTACTATGTTATAGAAGACTGCAAGACACTTTGTCTGATAAGACATATATTTAACCTTAAAGTTTATGTGTGGTTTATTAGATCATTTCCAGTGGAAATTTTTAAAAAAATGAATCTTTTTTTTAAGAGCATAAAATTTAGTCTTCCACTACATGGTTTTGAGTTCTAGCTTTGCCATTTATTAATGAGTTGCTCATCTTCTCTGAGATTTACTTTTCTACTCTATAAAATGATAGTGATACCAACTGCAAAAGCTCTGATAAGGGTGAAATGAAATAATTTTATAATACAACAAAATTAGTATAATTATATGTTATTTAATATCTAAATATTATGTAATTTCTAATATATAATTATATATTATATAATATATAACTATAATATGATAATTGCTACACACACGGGTATTCAATAAATATTATTATAGCTATTTTCCACCAGAGAGATGACATTTTAAGAAATATTTTTCTTATTTAGAAAATACATAGTCAGGTGCATTGGCTCACTCCTATAATCCTAGCTCTTTGGGAGGCCAAGGCAGCAGGATTGCTAGAGGCCAGGAGTTCAAGTCCAGCCTGAGCAAGAGTGAGACCCCATCTCTACAAAAAATAGAAAAGTTAGCCGGGTGTGGTGGCATGGGCCTGTAGTCCCAGCTGCTTGGAAGGCTGAGGCAGAAGGATCCCTTGAGCCTAAGAGTTTGAGGTTGCAGTGAGCTATAATGAGGCCACTGCACTACAGCCTGAGTGACAGAGCGAGACCCTGTCTCAAAAAACAAAAAAAACCACAGACTGCCATACACGTTTGAGTCAATTAAGCGTTGCGCGGGTATTCTGTGCAATGATCAACTGCCATGATTAGAGGGGCTTACAAAAATGTGAGCATAAGATACAGTTACCAATGTAAGATAAAATAGAGAAAAAGATAACAAATCTGTGAAATAATCAGTGCAGTTATCCATTGCTGCATGATGAATTATCCCAAACTTTATCAGCTTAGAACAACAAACATTTATTATCTCAGTTTCTGTAGGTGTGAGATTAGGAAGTGGGTGGATCTGCCTCAGGGTCTTCTCTCATGATGTTGCAATAAAGGCATTGGCCGGGACTGCACTCATTTAAAATCTTGACTAGGGCTCAAAGATCCACTCCTAAGATGGTTTGTTTGCATGGTTGTTGGCAGGAGGCCTCAGTTCCTCATCATGTGGACCTCTCCAAAGGGCTGCTTGAGTGTTTTCATGACATGACACCTGGTTCCCCCTGTAGGGGAAAAATAATAACCTCCATCAGTTCACAACTGGAACAGACCTCTGTTACAAAAACTGATCAACAAGGGAAGAGCAAGCAGAAATCTATTAACGTGTATTTCATGTATACGTGGGAGACACCCAGGAAATGACTACTTCTCAAAGAGGTAGCTTTGAATTCTGCTTATATAGCATCTTCAACAAAGAACAGAACATTTTTAGAAGAGATGAGGCAAAGAAGAAAGACTTTGAGTCTTATGGGCAGCAACTTGGTGGGGGGGAAGGCAGAGAAATGGCAGATAAAGGTTAGAATTACTAAAGCTTGTTAATATACATTCCTCTGGCATCATCTCAAGGCTGTCTTCAGCGGTTAACTTTCATTCTCCCTGGTAGAGGGTGGGAAAGCTATGTAAATCTATATCTCGTTTTTAGACAAATAGAGGGAGGGCAGAGAGCTCTCCTGCATCTGCTGCTTCTTAATTGTCTTCAGCTCAATAATCCTTCATATTTTAGAGAGACATATCTGGTCTCCCACACCCCAAAGGAAGTGTTCCAAGAGAGAGCAATGTGGAATCTGCAATGAATTTTATGACCCGATCATGAAAGTCACACACAGGCACTTCTGCACTATTTTATCTGTTAGAACTAAGTCCCTAAGTCCAGCCTATACTCAAAGGAGGAATATAAAAAAAATTGGAGGACATATTTTAAAACCACCATAACCAGTCTGCAGAAAGTGTCATTTGACGTTGTTTTCTTTTTCGGTTTACTGTAATTTTGACATGCAATTGACAAGTAAATTGAGGCTTAGGGTTTGAAGGACAGTGAGGGTTTAGTAGAGCTGATAAAAGTTAGTTCTTAGGTAGCAGGAATGTTAAGAAGAGGGTGAGGACCAGAGTCTCAATTTGTTAAAATAACCAAGTCTTCGGTTTCTAAGATTAGAGAATCAGCAAATTGTTTATTTACTCACAAATATATAATAAATCAGTTTTAACAAGACAACATGTTCCTTCATCGATGATTTAAAAATAAGATCAGAAACGGTTAAATGAGGACTAGTGAAGCTGTAGGAAAAAGGCTTACTTGTACCATCATATCCAGAAGAAAGACTTGAGATTATCTGTCACACATAGGATGGTTTTACAAAGTTGGGTTTGAGAGATTTTTAAGATAGGGAAGAAAATCTATAGGTTAAATGAATGTCTCAGAGGAATATAAATCAAACATTAATTAGCTGTACTAATCAAGGGTGTTTGAGTTATACAAAATGTTTTTCCACTTGGCTCTGGATATTATGATTTAGAGAATTTACAGTTCTTTTCTTGTTCTAAAATTATTACCAGGAGATTGCTTTCCCTGGTAATGTGTGAATTAAGGGGTTTGGCGTGGAGGTGGGTGGGTGCAGCGCAATACAAAGGTGGGTCAGCCTGTCCTTAATATTCACTTTGGATTTGCACTTGCCATGATTTTATCCCCATCAGTTGGGGTTAGTGGAGAAGGATAGTGATATGTGCAGGGTCTGAGTTGTAAAATCTTTTGTTATCAAGAAAAAAACATTACATAACCACATTGAACAAATAAATAATAGGGGAAAATCTGGAAAGGGAAAAATGAACATCCTAAACAGGAAATGTTCAATTATATGACTTTGGAAAATGATGTAACTTCAAACATTTTTTTCTCAATTTGACTTGAGTATGACGCAAAAGGAGGGGGAAGAGAGAGAGCAAAAACAGTAAGACTGCCCTTCTGAATCCATTGAGATTTGGTTTTTGAAATTAAAAAATATATATATCCACTAATATTTATATATTAGGGGGTTACAATAAAATGGTGGGGAAGAATGAAGATGTAGACTCCATCCTACACTGGTAGGGCTGACTCCAGTCTATTGACTTTTCCTACAACTGTCTTCATCTGCAGGCAGGGAAACCCTGCCTGGGACTTTGTTAGTGGGTCTGTTAGCCACAAGTTTAGTGCATAAAGGCATGCAGTGGTAGGTAAGATCTATTTTTGTGGTGGTAAAGCATTTGCCGTGGTCTGCCCTAATTATGTTTGCAGTAAAATTGAAGACTATTACAAGGGTAGGAAATCAGCTGAACGATCACAAGTAATTGGCCAAACGAGTGGCAGTGCTGCCCAGTCAACGACATCATTTTTGTGGTCGATGGTGTTCAGGGAGTGCCCACTGGGTGCCTGGCATAAAGGAAGCAAAAGCCACTATTCCGAGGGAATTGCCAAGCTTGATTTCCTCTGGGCTCCCTTGTGCTTTGCTCTGGGAGTGCCTGATTCCTTTGTGCCACTGCTACTGCAAAAATAACCGTCCAACGCCCCTGGGCCACCCCCCTGCTTCATTCCCTCATCGTCTGAGAAGCTTCATCCCCCACTGCTAGCCAAACTTCAGAGTGTGGGGCTAGCTCTGCCCTTGGTCTGCCGGGAAGGGAGGCGGCCAGTGTCACCGCTGGGGTGTGTCAGTCTTTCTGCTTTGACTCTGAGTCAACGGCAGGGAATATGAACCACTGCACTACACTGCGTCCAGCTTCGGCATGCTGAGGAAACTTCCACTACAAACCAGATCCTCAAACCTAATAGTCATTCTCTATGGCCCTCTTTCTTTCACACTCCAAATCCAATCTATCAGCAGGTCCTGTTGACCCTTACTTACAGTTTCCAAATCTGGCTGCTTCTCCCCGTCTCCAGGGTTACTCTCCTGTTGAAGCTATTGCCATCTTTTGCCTGGACTACTTTCACTCTTAACCTCTTATACAATATGTTTGCCACATAGGGGCCAGAATAAGCTCAAAGTATATATATATATATGTTTCACTGTCACTGTTTTAAAAATACCTTGAATAAAATCCAGACTCATTATCTTGGCTGCAAGATCCTGTGGATAGGATCTGACTACTGCATCTTTATACTCCAGTCACATGTGTTTACTGCTGTGCTGTGAACAAGGGAAGTGTATTCCACCTCAGATCTTTACTCGGGCAGTTCCCTCGGCCCAGCGTGCTCTTCTCTCAGCTCGTACATGGCTGGTCCTTCTAACTGCCTCCTCAGAAAAGCCTTTTTTGCCCTGCTATCTAAATAACATTATACTCTGTCTTTTTCTATACCCTTA
This sequence comes from Indri indri, assembly GCA_004363605.1. Lineage (NCBI taxonomy): Eukaryota > Metazoa > Chordata > Mammalia > Primates > Indriidae > Indri > Indri indri. Next base: position 89,804 of record RJWJ010000269.1, read on the forward strand.
CTCTGCATTAATTTCTTCACAGCATTCATCGTTACCTAATGGTGTATTAAACATTGGTTTATTGTCTGTCTCCCCCACTAAGAATGCAATGATGATGAGGGCAGGGACTTGGTTCTGCTCACCGCTGTGTCCCTAGGACTTAGAATGGTACCTAGCAAATCACAACACTTAGAAAATGTCTGTTGAAAGTACGAATGAACAAATATCTACCACCATAAAGTTGCTATTAACTATCAGTCACAGGCCAAATTGTTCCAGATTGCATTTTCCAGAAATGAAAATGCAATCTTCTCTACAATCTTCCATCCCATATGATCTTTTTACGCTGTGACTTTGACACTCCACCAAGTTGAAAAGTGGGGTTTTTGACCCTTCTCTTGAATTTGGGCAGGTTTGTGAGCAGCAGGAGAGTTGCTAATTGACTTTTGAGGCTGTGTCATAAAAAGGTGAAGAAGCTTCCAGTAGGCTCTCTTTGAGTGGCTCTCTCTTACAACCCAGCCAGCACTCACTCAGTTAAGAAGCCCAAGTAGCCACAGGTGAGGCCACATGTGGGTGTAACGGCTAACAACCCCAGCTGAGGTCCGAGTTGGTGACCAGCATCGGCAATAAGATGTGCGAGGTAAGGAGGCCATAGAGGCGGTTATGGCCCTCAGCTGTTGATCTGCCTCCAACCTTCAGATCTTCCCTTACGAGGCCCTTGACACTGTGGAGCAGAGCAGACGCCATCCTGGTAGTGCCCTTTCCAATCCTGTTCCACAGAAACCGTGAGTGATGATTAATTGTTGTTTTATGCCACTAAGTTTTTTTATTTATTACACAAAAATAGCCAGAAAAATAAATGAACAAATAACTACCCGCCCTCTTTCCACCTCTCCATTGCTGAGGTGTGGATGGGACGGCAGAAGCTGGGGCAGCAGCCATCTTAGACTGCGAGGTGGAAGCTACCAGTAGATGATGCCAAACTAAGAAGACAAAAGGAGCCTGAGTATCTGACACCATAGAGCTGCCATATCAGTCCTGAGTGAGGAGAAATAAAATTCCGTTTTTAAGTCTTTGTTATATTTGGGTCTTTGTTATTCACTGCAGCGGCTGGAGCTTATATGCTGTCGCATACAGGAACCGTCACATGTGCTAGGCACTGTGCTTTACATATGTTATCTCATTCAGTCCTCGTGACAACAGCTACTCTCAATATTCCCATTTTGCCAAATGGTAAACTGAGCTCAGAGAAAGTATCTCAGCCACGGTTTCACAGCTAGGAAGTGGCAGAGTTTGGATTTGAAGGCAGATCGCAGGGACATCAGAACCTGAGCTCTATGAGTTCGCTTTTGTGCCTCACAACAGTTCAGCTCAAGCTTTCTTTCAGAGAGGTGGGACGTAAGCCTTCAAAGAGAAGAGGCAGAAGAATACACCATCAGCAAACTGCTTTAGCAATGGAGGGCAGCTCACAGCTAAGATGCATCATGTTTTTTTCTTAGCCATAGTTGTATGTATGAATAACTATGTCTTCTTCTAACCAGAACAACAAAATATATAAATATACAAGTAACCTGCCTCAGTATAAATATCTCTGCCTTCTTTATCACATACTATTGTCGGTGTTTTCCATATATGCAAAAGTAGAATATTTGCATATCTAAATATCTATATTCACACACATGTGCACACACGTGTGTGCCTGCACACAGCCTCTCATGGTATTGCCTGTCGCATCTAGGGATACTGCGACTCAGTAGCTGCTTATAATTTAAAAATCTAAAAACAATTCAACAAAATCTTTTTATAATCTTGCTTTCAATGATGAGGTACAAATGAAATAAATATAAAATCTTTTTGAAAAAGGAAATCCAAAGGAATCTATTCATGCCCGGGAAATATTACAAATAATACCACCTATGTTGTCATAAGAGAATCACATAATCTCAGTTAATCCTAAATTAATCCCAGTTAATCCTAATGGTAGGGACTATTATCCTATTATAGATTAGGAAACCCAGGCACAGAAAAGTTAAATGTTTTTCTAAAGGTCGCACAGCAAGGAGGCCTTCTATTTGCAACAGAAGGATGAGAAATACCCTGTTATTCACTTTTTAGTATGAATGAATTTGTTGTATCAATTCATATTTTATTTATTGCATTTTCTACAGTAAAATATTGGAGATGATATCTTAATTACAGTTCAGGTATAAGGTCAAAGATGTTCTTGCCGTTTCTTTTTGAATGAGGTAAAATTATCTGAATATGATTTAGTTAAATGAAATCTACATGGCAAGGCTATCTTCTAGTATTTGAAAGTTGCAAATTATATGGAAGCAGTACAAGGAATATCAAAGTGAATTATCAAATGATATGAAGTAAGAAAAAACCAGTCACCTTCTGGGAGGGAAACTCTTATTTGCTGTACCTAATTAGGAGTTTCTGAAGCAAGATCCAGGAGAGCTGGGTGGCTGAGGAGATGTCAAACTAGGCTCTGTAGTAAACGAGAGAGAGAGTTGCAAGGACCAGTCCCTCCTCAGATGATCAGTGGATTAACTCCTTAGCCTTCTTGCCTCTTCTCTTCCAGCTTTTGTGGTTCTATCCAGAGATATAAATGTTTCATGTGAACTTTGCTTACGTTTGGCTAGAATGTGGGATTTTCCTTTCTTACTTTTTAATAAGAACTGTGAAGAGCACCATTTCATTCTCACCAAGCATACAGTGTATTTCCAGAGACTCACAAATTCTATTTCTCATTGAGCCCATTGTGATGAAGAGTATGAGTTGATTTTGTAAAACCTGGGGTGTGTGTGTGTTTATGGGATTATTTCAGGATCATTGTTGGTACTGTCAGGTTTGAATGGACTGGCCCTCTTTATTACAGGTTCTGCTTCTCCTAGGTTCTAACGTGTCCAAGCATTAATGGGATCAATCAGTTGTTTATAGAACAATAAAGAACAGTTTCGGGTGGAGCTCAAAAGATAGAATTTTCTTGGATTGCCTATTTCCTCAGATAGTTGGTAAAATGTCCTGTAAAAATCTGAATTTCACCAACTCTAGGCTTTAGATCAAGGTCAACAATAGTTCAAAGTAAAAATGAAAGCTGGTACTAAATTGCTAGCTACAAATTACCTGAGATACTGGAATGAATTTAGAGAAAAATAGCTTGCTAAACCTTTCTATAGGTAAATTTTAAGTCTATACTTTTCCAAAGTTTGTTCTATAAAAGAAAATAAGTTGCAAGTTTAGAATTCTACAATTTGGAGTATTTGGGGATTTATGGGCTTCTAAAGCACATAAGATTATTAAAGTACACTTAAAAGCAATACTAGTCCGTCAAGTAGTATCAAGCACAAAAGTCATTCACCACATTTTTTTTCAAACAAATCTTTATCCTAAACTGTTATATTGTATAACCCATTAGTGGATCCCCACCAAGAAGTGTCCACACTACTTTGCCAGCTTTTTCAGTCTCCTTTCTACCTCTTCATCTTGCAGTACATATTTGTTGAACAGAGACCATGCGCCATATGCAGCAAGAAGCTTTAAATATTAAGACATGATTTCTGCCCTTAAGGAATATTTAGCTATTTAGACCAGCCAATTAATCAAAACTGGTTGTATTACAGTTGTCCCTCCATATCTGAGGGATTCAGCCAAAGCAGATAAAAAATGATAAAAAAAAAATTCCACAGAAGTCCAAAAAGCAAAACTTGAATTTGCCATGTGCCAAGTACTACATTGAATCCCTGTGAATGAAGTGATGTGTAGGCGTTGTATTAGGTATTATAAGTAATCTAGAGATGATTTAAAGTATACAGAAGGATGTGTGTAGGTTATAGGCTTTTTATATAAGGGATTTGAGCATATGCAGATTTTGGTATCTGCAGGGGGTCCTGGAACCAATCCCCCACGGATGCCAAGGGATGAATGAAGTTATATAATGCTGTGTAATAAATTATCCCCCAAAATAGCATCTTCAAACAAACATTTATTATCTCACAGTTGTTGTGCGAATGGAATCTGGACACAGCTTAGCTCCATGGCATAGCTCAGCAGCTCTAATGAGGTCGCAGTGTCTGAAAGGCTTGACTGGGGCTGGAGGAGCTGCTTCCGATCTCTCTCAGGGGGTTGTCGTCAGACTCAGTTCTTTGCTGGCAGGTGGCCTGATACCTCAGTTCCTCAACACCTAGGCCTGTCTGTAGGGCATCTGAATGTCCTAACAACATGGCAGCTGCTTTTCCCACACTGAGTGCTCATCACCGCAGGAGCGTAACATCACTTCTGCAGTGTTAAGAATGGGTAGGATACTGACCAACCTGTACACAAGGAAGGGGAGTACCCAAGGGTGAGAATACCAGGAGGTGGGGATTATTGCGAACATCTTAAAGGCCAGCAGACAAATAGGTTTTTCTGAATATCCCTTGTCTTGAATAGTACTACTACCATCACCCAGTTTCTTAGTGTAGAAACTCTGGACTCATTCTCCAGGCGCTGTCCCTTATCCGCCAATGCTATCTTATCAATACTATCAATCACCAAGTTACAGAAGCTGCCATCTTAATATCATTTGCATCTTTATTCTTGTTGTTATTGCTTTAGTTTTGGCCTCTTAGCATCCACTACAAGGGCATTTTCGATGATTGTCTCTCATTTTATGTAGATAGAATCATATGGAATTGTCACTTTTGGAGTCAATTTTGGCAGTGTATTAGGTTGAGCTATCATAACAAAATATCATAGACTAGCTTATATAACAGCCTGTCTACTTATTTTCTTATAGTTCTGGAGGCTAGAAGTCCATGATCAGGGAGCTCAGATTCTGATGAGGGCTGTCTTCCTGGTTTGTGGATGGCTACTATCTCGCCACATGTTCACATGATCTCTTCTTTGTGTGCCCATGGAGAAAGAGCTCTGGAGTTTCTCCCTTTTCTAATAAGAACATTAATCCCGTCATGAGAGCCCACCCTCATGACGTCAGACCTCACCTAAACCCAATTATTTCCCAAAGGTCCCATCTCCAAATACCATCACATTGAAGGTTAAAGTTTCAACATATGAATTTTGAGACAGGGGACACAATTCAGCCACAGCAGGCAACTTGTTTGCCAAAGTAGTACACGTTCATGATAGTGAATCAAAAAACAAGCAAACAAACAACAACCAAAAAAAAAAAAAACAAAAAACAAACCCAAAAGATAAAAAAGATGAAAATAAAAATCACTCATAATTCCACCACCCAGAGATAAGCAGTGATTACATTTTTATACATTTCCCAGTTTTTAAATGCATATGCCTTTCTGAAGAATGGGCTTATATATTTAATGTTGTATTCTGCTTTGTCATTTAACATTAATTCTTGGGCAATTTTCCATGTCATTGAATATTTTTGGAAATAATTTTAAATGACAGTGACATATTTATTTAACTGTTACTTTTTTTGGTTGGACATAAAAATGGTTTCTAATTTTTCAGAAATAAGACTACAGGAAGGAACATCCCTGAACATACACTTTTGTCTGTATTTCTATTCTCTTAACATAGATTTCTAGAAATAGAATTATTGGGACAAATGGCATGAACATTTTCAGTATTATTTTAAAATTCTTTACTTGATTTACATTATTGCAAATAGCTTTTTAGAAATTTATCAACTTATATCTTACCACCAGAGGTATTATTTTGTTAAAATTTTTGGTAATTTAGTGAGCCAAAAAAATTTTTGTCTAATTGCTAACAGTGACTTCCTTGCTGATCTCCTTCCTGGAGTCATATCACACTGCAATCAAGCCTCCAGATTTTTCTCTAAAATTCAAACTTGATCATATCACTTGCCTGCTAAAACCAATCACTTGCTTCCCACTGTTTGTCACATCAAGCCATGAGTCTCGAGAATGTTTCATCAGCTCTTTCATCACCTGGTCTTTGTCTACAGTTCCAATCTCATTTTTAACCTCTCTCCTAATTCTCCTCTCCAGTAACATTAAACCACTTACAGTTTCTAACCTGCCTTGTTTTAGACTTTTTATTTTCACGTGCTGTTCCTTCTGTCTTGAATGCCTTTCCCCACTTGGTTTGAACGCTCACAAGGTCTGTTTAGAAAGAAGGCAGGAGATGGATGTGGTGTTCCGTTCCTGGAAATGGGAGTGCTGCTGCGATCAGCATTGTACTGGGTCTTCCTATCATTGTCCCCATGAAGATGTGTTCCAGCCTTTCACATGGCAGCCACACTGCTGTTCTCTTTCAAACCCCTTACGTCATGATGCGTCTTCTTACAGTCATTTCTTCTAAGTAGCTTTCATACAATTTTTGTTGATTTTCCCAGGCTACAGTGGTGTTTATGCTGCCCTTCATAATGCCAAAGAGTATCTTTCAGTCTCCATTCACCTGATTCGGTCTTCTCCAATATTTCTTGAAGGCACCCTGAACCTCTGTAAGACTTGCATTTTAATGTCTAGCACAGTGCTGTCATTTTGTTTGTTACGGCAGAACCAGTACACAAGTATCACATAACTTTTGTTAAGTATTTTGTGTCAAAAGTGCTTTTGAAGACACAAAATAAATTGCCAGCACGCAAAATGATGGGAGAAATATGAGCAAAAACGTGTTGTAGAACACTCTCAACACAGGGTTGAATGGTTAGAATGCAATAGCAGGGAACCAACTTCCTCTTCACTGGCTGAAAGCATCTGCTATACACTGCTGTGTTAATGTTAACGTTAATGTTAATTAGCTATATGCCTGCAAAAACACTCAAGATGTGAAAATTTTAATTCATTTACAGTACACTGTAATAGATTGTTATTATGTATTTACATATTGTTAAAGAAACTATCACAGGGACAAATAGCTTCCTGAAGAATCAGCTCTGAAGGGAGCATTGTTCAACATGGTATGTGTGATATAAACCAAGCTCTATTTGTATTTAAAACTGTGCGAGTTATAATCCCCTCTAGGAAATCTCTTCTGACACTTCCCTTCCTTCGTGCCTCCTTTTATATGATTGATTTGTATTGATTTTTGATTTACTGAAAGGTTGAGGTGACTTTATAATAAATTACAGTCATGTGCTGGATAATGATGTTTTGGTCAACAATTGACCGCATATATAACAGTGGTACTATAAGATTATAATGCTGTATTTTTACTATACTTTTTCTGTCTTTAGATACATAGATATTTACTATTGTGCTACAATTGCCTACAGTATTCAGTACAGTCACATGCCGTACAGGTTTGTACCCTAGGAGCCATAGGCTGCCGCTATACCATACAGCATGGGTGTGTAGTAGGCTATCGCATCTAGGTTTGTGTAAGTACACTCTATCATGTGCACGCAACAAGATCACCTAACGACACGTGTATCCCCGTTGTTAAGTGATGCTTGACTGTACATATATGATCACCATGACCAAACTCTGATTGAATCAAGTAATCATTGAGTTGGATAGGATCTTAGATGTCATTTTGTCCAAACTCTCACTCAGCAGAGGAAGCGGTAGAGGGTCACATTATGTTGGCTGGATGGCTTTCATTGTTAGAAAAATTCTCTCTCACATACAGAAAATTCCCTTCAGTGATAAGCACTTGTTGGTCTGACTTTTAACTCCAAAGAATGAGTCCAACCCCTTTGTCACAAAGTACACCTTCACGTGTTTGGGCCCAGCAATCACATTTTGTCTTCTCTTTTTTAGACTACACATCTTCAGTTCCTTAGATGACTACTGTGTGCCTCATGTACAGTTTTGGTGACTTGTAGAGAGAGGCTAGAGTGGCTTTAGGTCTGGAGAATTCCCAAATCATAATAGAATGGGAGAGTATTATCCCTTTCATTTCACTGTCCAATTCTGAGTAGCTTAAGGATTTATCTGTCAGCTGAACTTTGTGGATTAGTCAGGACTCCTTTGGCTGCCAGTAACAAAAACCTAATTCAAACCAACTTAAACAAGAAAAGGCATATGTAACTGGCAAATCTAAGGGTTTCAGGCACAATAGGATTCTGGGATGCAGTGCCAGCTGGGCTCTATTCCTTTCTTCATCTCTTCTTCCTGCTTGCCTGTTTGACTTAATCCCTGGGTAGGCAAGATAGCCGGCAGCCCCACACTTGCATCCTCATTATAGCTCCTGATTGCGGAGAACGAGGGGCCATCTTCTTTTTAAGATCTCTCTGACAAAGTATCAGAGGAGATTGGTTCAGCTTGGGTCATGCGCCCATCCCTGAACCAATCACTGTGGCCGGGTACCATGGAGTGTGGTGGTCAAGCTTGTTTTCTGTTACTCCCCATGCTCTGCTATCATCCCTCCCATCCTTCCCCACTTTGAGGTAGGACTGAGAAGGATTACTGTCACTGGGGTCAGGATTGGCTCTCCAAAGGAGGTGATCCTGGGAAGACAAGCATATGTCCACTAAGTTACTTAACAGGCTCTTCTGGAAAGGCCATGGCTCAAACATGCAAAGTCCAAAATGCAGAAATGATATGGCTGGACAAAAACAGAAGCAATGGTCAGATGGAACACCTTTTTATATCGTACAGGCTATTTTCAACTCAAAGTTGCAGCATCAGGACTTGAACTATATTTTATCGAGAAGCTGCCTACATTGTGCTTAGGTTAATATTTTTAAAAAGTCACTTTTCCTGAGGAGCATGGTATATTGGTTTATAGTCATAATGTTCACTTGCTTACATGTTTGAGTTATACTTCTTTGAAGCCAGGTCATACATTCTGTTCCACTTCTAAATCTATTCCGATTTGAAAGATTCCCTGTTGCGAGACTCTTCTTTATGACAGTTTAAAAATACATGGAGAGACGGAGGCTGAGCTAGATTAACGTTGTACAAATCTGATTAACATCATCTGCTCTGTTTCAAAGGTCAGGTGCACTCAACGAATTTACTTTGAAATTATTTTGTTTATTTTGTGGGCATATACATCACGAGATTTCTAAAGGTCAAAAGTAGAGTTTGTTCTTGGATTCTAAAGCAATCTGATTTCCATTTACAGTACGCTTTGGTGACCCTAAATGCAGAAGCAGGCCCAGTTAAGTCATATTTCCAGTTTGTGTTTGCTTTAATTTTCTCAGGAAGAAAATCCCTGCTAGATCAAGGCAGTGCTGAAATATCATTTTCCCTAAATTACTTTTATTTTTCAACTAGGTTCATAAGAGAATGCTACTCACAAATGACATCTGAACTCTGAATGTTGGTTTCATGCCCACTTTGTTTCCAAAGATGTGGAAGCTTCTTAGTCAGCTAATTTCTTGCTTGGAAACTGGAACAAAGGTTAAAAAAGTTAGGACTCCTGGGTTTTGTTAACATTTACCTGGTAGGGATCCTGAAGCTTTATTAATTAATGTTTGTAAAATCACTGTGTGCTTCATAGAGAAGAGGCTCCAGTAAATTATACAGTCTTATTTACTGTTCAGAAAATCAAGGGTCTAGTTATATACACAAAGTATTTTTTCATTAATTATTTTAAAGGGATTTTTCCCCCTTGCCATATGTACTGTACCAAGATAAAAAGAAAATCTCTCAGAGTATTTTGTATTCATGTTCATTAACATTCCAGTGGAATAATAAACCTCAAAACGATTCATGTATGAATCAGTGAGGCATGGCTAATTACAGTTTTCAGCCACACAGCCAATAACATTCACCATGAAACGTGGTGTCTGTTAAATACATCTCTCTGATTTTTTTGTTGGGGGAGAGTGGTAGGAAATCGGGAGGTTGCAAATTGCAATTTTAAAATGTCTAAATATTTTAGGGGCTTGTACATTATAAATATCTTTCAGGCAAGTATTTATCACAAGCATGACATCCTGTTATCAAAACAGAAAAAACCCCCACAGATTTGCCTTAAAAACAAAACTAAACGAAACAGAAACATCACAAGTCCTGAGAATGGACCATGTTCTATCAGGAAACAGAAGAAACTTCTTGGTACAACTTACCATAACATTTAAAAATACATTTTATATTGAATTTTAGAAATGAATTTCCTCCTCCTTACAAAGTCATCTTTATATTATGACTCTCTCTAGTCCACAAACGTATTTTAAAGACAAAAATCTGAAAAGCAGACAGAGGACACAGTTTGTTGAATGTCATAGCTGAACTACTCAAATTTAGAATCAATTTCGTAATGCATAATCAAAATCTTTTCTATTACTTTTTTGTTTAAAATATTTTCCCTAGTATAATCTGTATTGTTGAATACCCAAAGGCTATATGGGTAATAGCACTGATATTTTTTAATGTGATATTCACATTAAAAAAATTTTAACTTGTGTTCTTTCAATGAGTAATAGATGGTAAAAAAAAAAATGTTCAGAATGGTATAAAATAGAATAAAAGGTCTTCCTACCACCTAGGAAATCTCACTCCTCTAACCATTGATCACAATCACTTGGGCTGCTCCCTGAGGTTTTCTACACAAGTACAAGTACAGGTTCAAAATCCCTTATCTGCAGTTCTGAAATCCAAAAAGCTCTGAAAACTAAAAGGTTGACCTGACGTGAGCCTACAGATAGTGTTTATTTATCCCGTATATGTTTTGTTACAGACATATTAATATGTTTGATAATAGGGTACTGTCCCAAGACAGCTCTAGGAGTGTTATATACTAGATGGTATAGGCATATACTTTTTTAAAAACCAAAATATTAATTTCTAAAACACATCTATCCCCGAAGTTTTAGATGGGTGGTTATGGATCTCAATAATTATATGTGTATAATATGCAATCCTTTTATGTTTACACAAATGGATCATACTATATATACTGTCTGGCAACATTTATGGACTAGTTTAACGCTTTCCCTTAGGATCTTACCATGGCCTAGAAAGCCCTACATTATCGGGCCTCTGGTAACCTTTGACCTCATCTCTCATTACTTTTCCTCTCATTCACTCTTCTTCAGCCACATGGGCCTCCTGACTATTCTTCCACAATGCCGAGCTTGTTCGTATCTTAAGGACTTCGCACTTACTGTTCCCTTTGTCTAGAACTGTCTTCCATAGATTTCCTCATGCCTGGGCCCCCTACTTCACTGAGATCCTTATTCAAATGACACTTCTTCAAAGAGGCCTTCCCTGATGACCCTGTCTAAAAGAAGACCACCTATCACTTTCTAGCCCCTCATTCTGCTTTCCTTTCCTAGCATTCATCATCACTTAGGATATAAGTTAGTATATTAGCGTATGGTCTGTCTTCTTTACTAGAATTCCCTAGAAGTCCCATGAGGGTAGAGTTTTTTTTTTTTTTTTTTAATTTATTACTATTGCACCCCTAGCATCTAGAACAATGTCTGGCATATAGTAGGTGCTCAATTAATATTCGTTGTGTTTTTTTTTTTTTCCTTTTGCCTCCAAATTAAATACTTTATCATTACAAGGCTCCCAATTGCTTTTATGGCAAACTAAAGAGTATGCTTGTGAAACCCTCATGAGCTGACCTTTGGGACTCTTCCAGCCCCTTCCCCCACTGCCCTACTTCCACTCCAGGTTGTAGGCTGATAAATCTACCCTGTCTGAGCTCTGATGCTTGCAATGTACTGTTGCTTCTGCCTGGAGCCCTCTTTCTCCCCTACAGTGGAGGAGAATCCACTCATTCTGGCATTGGCTCATGTGGGGCTTCATATTGATTTGTTCACCTGTCTCCATGCTTATAATATTCACTACAGTACAACTCCTGGGACTGTGTCTTATTCATTGGTGAATCCCAGCCCCCAGCGCAGTGGCTGGCACAGAGTGACCCTCAATATATGAAAAACTGAGCTGAATCAAAATTACATACCATTCTGTACTAAGTCCTCTACTATATAAATACATATTTTAATTTTTAGAAAATGCTTTTAATGGGTTTTATCTTCTAGAATGATGAAATGCCTCAAAACTGCAGTGAAACCAGGGCAATGTGTTTAGAGGCATAATTTCTTGAAAGAGAGTGATGAACTCATAGCTTATCTCTGAGCTACCCTAGTGAGATCACAGCTTGGACACTGAGCTTAGTTTTATGCACCTTATGTTCTAGGTAACTGGAAGATGATTGCAAAAGATGGCAGTAAGAAGGATTAAGTGTGATTATTTATGAGGCATAGTTAAAAGGAGACAGCATGCATATGTTCACTAACTATAGGGAATAGACCGATCTCTAAATATCTGATGAACAAATCTATCCAAGGAATACATTTAACACAGAACAACATAGGGATAAATAAGAGGAGAGAACAAAAGAGATAGGTGAGAAATTTAGAAAATATTTAGCTTATCATAAGATGGCTCTTAGCAGCAACCAGAATTCTCTAATAGCAGCCAAAAAGCTTAATAAGTTGAGAAATTTGTGGAGGTTAGAGCATTTGGGTACAGCTGAGTTTCCCAAGCTTTCTATCTTTTGTATTACAAAAACAATGCATTGCTTTTCCTTTTTCAAATATAATATTTTCATATTAGATAGAATTTTTCCAAGTAAATCCCCCCAAGATTCGTGTCTGAAAGTCTGGATTATGACCTGTAATACATGGCTGAGATGAATTATGCAGAGGGTTGAACTCTTTGACCTCTAAGGCCTTTCTAGTTTTGAAATTCCGTTTCCATGGTAAAGATTTCCTTGTAGATCCTGTGTTCTTGGAGAGGATGCTGTTGGGAGTGTTCAACTAAGGCAGAAGAAAAGCATGTAACCACTAGGCTTTCCACATACAAAGATGTTCCCAAGCTTTGTCATAATGGGAGGTTAATTTCAAGGTTGGCTGTGTCACTTTAATTCATGCCTTAGTTGAATTTTACAAGTGGTGCAAATGTCAGGCTCTTTTAGCACTTACCTTTTTGCTTTTTGTGGCCATAACACAATCATTCATTGACCACATATTTACTGAGTGCTTACTATTGAATAAGACAAAAACAAAATTCTTGCTTTCAAGGAAACATTTTGTTTGGAGCATACAGATGATAAACAGAAGGACAAATAAATGGTGGCTGTTATTTCAAGTAAAGCGATTGCTAGAAGAAGTGCTATAACAGCACAACCCACAGAGTCTTTCACAAATTGTCTTCTAGGTCTAAAAGTCACCTAGATCTTTATGCTACTCTCTCAAATATCCAAGCCCTTTACTTGTGTTTCTTCAAGATCATGAAATGAAAGATACATTGTCTTCAGTAATATTTCTTTAAATTTTCTTTTCTACTTTTCTTGATATTCTTCCTCCTCACCCTATCCCACCCTAATCCTCCTGAAACCCCCTCCTTAAGTCCCCAAAGAGTTCCTATTCCTCAGTGTAAATGAAGCTTTTTTTTTTTTTTTGAGACAGAGTCTTACTGTGTTGCCCAGGCTAGAGTGCCGTGACGTCAGCCTGGCTCACGGCAACCTCAAACTCCTGGGCTCAAGCGATCCTTTTGCCTCAGCCTCTCGGGTAGCTGGGACTACAGGCATGCGCCACCATGCCCGGCTAATTTTTTCTATATATTTTTAGTTGTCCGATTTAATTTCTTTCTATTTTTAGTAGAGACGGGGTCTCGCTCTTGCTCAGGCTGGTTTCGAACTCCTGAGCTCAAACAATCCACCCGCCTCGGGCTCCAAGAGTGCTAGGATTACAGGCGTGAGCCACCGCGCCCGGCCTAAATGATGCTTTTGTTATTGTTTGGTTTGCATGTCTTAGGATTTAGAAAGTCCAATCTATCTTAATTGTTCATATGATGAGTGACACAAGGTGGTAATTTGCTTGGGGTTTTTTTTTTTTTTTTTGGTATGTATATACTCAACTTTTGAATTATTTTCATTCATTTGTCTCAGTGACATGAGCTTGTAGTGAACCAAAGCCACCTGTAGCAGATACTATTGGTGCCCTGCCAGTACCCTCTATTCCCTTACTATTTTGGTGCATACCAGCCTGAATCTTAATGGCAGTACCTGTATTTCTGGCTTTTTCTGGCCACTGAGGCAACGCCGTCCCCTTGTGCAGCATGGCAGATAAGCCAGGGACTTCATAGTCCCTCAAAGCAGTCCCTGATCATTGACTAATGGGAGTTGGTGTTTAAGCAATCCAGTTCTCTTGTCCTGTTGGTGGGATAACTCAATCTAATGCATGTGTTCCATATTATTTCCTAGAGATCCTTAGGCGGATTAATCTCTAGTTGCCCCTAGTGGTAACATGCTATAATAGAGCACTTTTTTGTGTGTCTGTTTTCCCTTCCCTATTTTACTTTCCTACTCCCGTAGTGGTATTTCCTACAATTACCTCCTAAATAAACTACTTGCACTTGAATACCTGTCTCAGGATCTGCTTCTGAGAGAACAAAAACTAAGGTGATTATCAATTTAGTCACGTTGCAGATCAGACAGTAACCTCCCACTGGTTGTCTTGGCACTTGGAGTTCCTGGGTCCAAGGCAAGTGCCATGTCTTAATGCTCTTTGTGAATGTATGCATTGTTGAAGGTCATAACTGACCTTCAGCCAGCAGTCAGCATCACCCACAGCTGAAGTAATACCTGTAAGCTCATATTAGGCTGTCTGACAACGGTATAATCATTAGATACCACTGTTTAGATACTGAGTACATTCATGGCATTTGCTTTTTGACTGCTAAGTAGAAGATGTAATGATTACAGGCTGATACTTTATCAGGAGGAGAGTCTAGTTGTTGAGCTTTTCAGTTTCATGTGGTTCTGATTTTCTTCCACATTTAGTCTGGCTGCTGACACATGTGTTGAAATCTCTCATGCCAATCAGCTTCAGAAAAGCTAGGACTGCTGAGCTAAGTCTGTGCTCATAAAAGCTAGAAAGAACTGTTGTATTGTAGGAAACAACCCCAAATTGACACAGGATTAATCTAGGAAGCCTGAACAAGGGTTTTAATCCCTATGCACAAAATTGGTCTATACACATATTGATCATATTCCTGCTGTCTTAACTGTAATTGTTTTCAATTTTACTTTATTATTCACAATTCCGTAATATATTATGTGGCTATAGTGTCTGTGTGATGATCTATAATCCAATGTGACATTCTCTGAGAGTCCAACTTCCAAGGATATCAGTGTTTCACACCAAGACACTTTGTAGACACTTTGCTACTCTCTGTGGGGTTCAAACATCAGAAAGGATGAGAGATCTAAGACATGGTGTAATCACCTGCATGTAATCAATCAGGCCAAGGAAAAAGTGAAGGGGAAAAAAAAAAGGAAATGTGATAGGGAAAATAGGGACACATCTTAGTGTTTGTCCACATGTAATTGCTCTTTGTTTCATCCTTTTAAAATGTAAAAGATGACTGGCAAATATCTCTTCTTCCTTGGTCCTAGGATAGGAAGGGAAGGGAAGGGAAGGGAAGTAAAGGAAAGAGGGCATCTTGAAGAAGAGAGGTTGCTAAAAGAAGCACCAAGGTGTAGTGGCAAGAGTCAGAGCCTGGATTCTAGTCCCTGATTAGGAGCTGCATGACCTTGTGAAATTATTTAGCCATGCAATTTGTGATTGCATTTATTGCAAAATTAAGTTTACCTTTCATACTCCACTAGACATAAAGCATCTTGAAGTTAGGAATTGGGTCTGAATCAATGATTTCTCCAGCACCCACATGGCATTTGGCACAGAATATATTGAGAGAATGATTTTGAATTAAAAAGGGAGGAAGTACAAGGGACCCATGGTGGTCAGAGGTGACTTTAATTGATCTGCATCAGAGAAAGAGGGAAGAGGAGAAAGGTCACTCTAGATTTCATCTAATTATTAAAAACAACAGTATATTGGCCGGGCGCGGTGGCTCACGCCTGTAATCCTAGCACTCTGGGAGGCAGAGGCGGGTGGATTGTTTGAGCTCAGCAGTTTGAAACCAGCCTGAGCAAGAGGGAGACTCCGTCTCTACTAAAAATAGAAAGAAATTAATCGGACAACTAAAAATATATAGGAAAAAATTAGCCGGGCATGGTGGCGCATGCCTGTAGTCCCAGCTACTTGGGAAGCTGAGGCAGAAGGATTGCTTGAGCCCAGGAGTTTGAGGTTGCTGTGAGCTTGAATGATGCCACGGCACTCTAGCCCGGGCGACACAGGGAGACTCTGTCTCAAAAAAAGAACATAACAAAAAAACAGTATATTTACTATGTGCTAGGCACTTTTCTAGGTGGTAGAAATATTGCAGTAACCAAAACAAAAATCCACATCTGCATGGAGCTTGCATTCTAGTGGGTAAATAAGATGATGAAAAAGGTTAAGTAAATTTTATACAAGGCTTGGTAATGACAAATGCTATGGAGGAAAACAGCACAGAAAATAAAGAAAGAAAAGGGGAAGAGGAGGTTTTTGTGAAATTTTGTTAGGATGCCAGGGAGGGCTGAGTGCAGTCGTAAACTGGATCAAGTCAGGGATTGTGAGTCCATATTCTAAGAGAAACATTAAAAAAGGAAGGCTTAAGGAATCAAGAAAGATCCAGAGTGGGGAAAGGAAGTGAAAAGAAATTCGGCCGGTGGGGAGTTGTGAACACGTTTTGGGAGAAAAGAAGGAAACAAAAGTGCAGCACTGTATTTCCTTTCACGTGAAAAGAATCATGTTTCTTTTCCATTTGGAAAAAGTCAAAGATTGTACGGTTTATGCCAAAAATCTTCTCCCAAGGGAGTGCTCACCTCAGCTTTTCTCCGGCGAGGGACAGTGTTTCCCGCCCCTGAATCAGGGTTACTGCTACTTTGGCTCCCGATTGGCCCTGTGTAGGTGCGTGCCCTGCGCCTATTGGTCTCTGCTCCTGTCCCCGGACGAGAGGCCATCTTGGGTCCCGCCCCAGCGCGGGGTTTTCTGGGAATTGTAGTTCCAACCCGGCTTCGCCCGTCACAGGACCTTTTGCCCTCTGTCCTCAGGTCCCTCAGGCTACCCCAGTGGGCATGCGCCCAGGCGGCGCTCCTGCCCCGCGCTCCCTCCCTCTGCCAACATCTTGGAAGGTAGGGGCGAGTGGTCAAGCCCAAGTGGAACAGTGTTTCTGGGGCGCGGGGTCTAGATTTCCACGCGCGTCTGGCCATTGCCCTAGTGGCCAGGTGGGGCCGGGACTGGGCTAGCGCCGCGAGGAAGTAGGCTTCTGTCGGGAGGACTCTTCCCCCCACCCCCACCCCCCGCCAGCTTTCTTAGGGTTAGGACTCAGGCGCCCCAATTCGAAACACCCGCTCCCGCCCTAACTCGTCCCTCCTCCACTGCATTTGATAAATAGAAAACTGAGACATGGGGCCACGTCCTCGGGTCCAGGGACACACCGGCCAGTTTTGGATGGACTGTCAGTTTCATAGACAAGTAGCAGGAATCTCTGCCACAGCAGGTGTGTGTTAAACACGCCCCAGAGCAGGGCTGAACACGTGCCCAGGATGGGAGCAAAGCAGGGCCCAGAGACAGCAGTATTTGGGAGAGAATGTTACATTTGGTATTTAAAAAACCAACGAAAAAGCTTCGAATTCCATGTGGTGGGAGAACTCATCAGTACTTAGTTGGGAGTTCCTTACATCTATTTTATGGTTGATTGTTTTTGTTTTTAGATTCATGAGTTCCTTACATCTATTTTATGGTTTATTGTTTTTTGTTTTTAGATTCATAAGCGGGGATTTTACAGGTATATTCAGGTGTGTTGGGGAGGGAAAGGCAGATTAGTGGATCTTGAGCTGGATTTGCAGCTTCCTCTGTAGGTTCAAATTTTGCCTCTGCTGTTACCTTGGAACAGCCACTCATAGCGCTTAGCTGAGAAAAACAGAACAAAACAAAAAACCAAAAAACGAACTTAAGGTTCCCTGTTTAAGTGGCCTAAGGATGCTGCCTGAGGAAAGATCTAAATTGATGTCATGCTTGTGAAAGCTTACCACTTGCAAATTTACTGCTATTGTTATTCTGGGTCTCTCGGAAATGTGGTGGGACCAGTAGAAAATACCCCAAGTGGTTGTTTTGTTAATAGAAAGGCTCTGACCCGGATGCTGGGCCCGACTGCCAAGGCCGTCCTGACTCGCACCTGTTGTTAAGCTGTGTATACCTGAGCGCTCCCTTCTCAGCTCCATCTTATCGCCGGCGGCCTGGGCAGCAGAGGCTTCTGGGAGTTGTAGTCCCTTCCCTTGTTTCCTGGTGGGCTGGTACTCCGCCTTCCAGCGTCCCATTTTGCACGGGGAAATGTCTCCTGGGAGGGGAAGGCTCGCTTGCAGCCGTTCTATGGGGCAGCCGCTTGACTAGGAACTACAACTCCCATGGGGCTCTGCGTTCTTGGCTGCCTGCCTCTGGGACCATCTACCACGATGTAGGACTAGAGAGAAATGTTTAGTAAAGTTGTGTGCGTATGTGTGTGTGTGTGTGTGTGCGATTTTTTGCCTTTGCTGTTTTTGTTGATTGCACATGCTCTTTCAAGTATTAGATATGGGATTGTTGTATACAGTATTCCAAGTATTAGATAGGGAATGTGCATGTTTTCACACACAGCTAACACTGGACAATTTACGGAGTACGTTTGCGTATCTCTTAATAATGTTGTATTTCCCCTTTGTAGACAAGAAAAAGCTTGAGATGGTGGTTTGTCCATGGTTATACAACTAGTAATAAAATATAATATATAGTCATTGAGAAATATGTTACTATAATTTAATCATCATAAAAACTGTATGAGAGAGATAACCATTTTTATATCCATTTTACAAATTAAAAAATTAAGGCTAGAGAAGTTAAGTAACTTGTTCAAGTGAAATCAACTAGTGAATAGAAGTAGTGGGATTATAACTCCTGATTGACAGTCTGTGCTTAGAAAAAGACCCTGCTTTACAGAGCTGAGAAGGATCACAACATTCCTGACTATAGAATTTGGAATCTTTCCATTATACCATGTTGCCTCTGTAGTTAGACAATAGACATTAGAACTTCAAAACCTTTGAGATCATTTAAATCTAAGGCAAAGATCTTGGAACAGTTCCTAGCATGTAGTAAAAGTCCCACAAATGTTAGCTATATATAGCTTTATAATACCTCTGTTTTAGAGATGAAGAAACTGGCCCAGGTGGTAAAGCAGTTTGCCCAAGGTCACACACAGTTGGTTTGTGTCAGAGATGAGACTAGACCCAAGTGTCTTAATTCCAAGTACAGGGTTATTTTCATTCTACCAGCAGTCAGCTAGCAGGAGCACCAGATGTGTAGCTGTTTAGATAATGGTTTCTCACCTAATTTGTTCTTTCTAGGCCACAGACCACGACCAATTGTTTTAACATCTCTTTTTTTTATTAGTAGTGAGGTTGTAGTATTTCATTAATTCAAATATTTTTAAAATTTTTTTGTATGTTCATCTCCCTTTTTTAAGTGCAGAGGCCACAAAGATGAAAAGGACCTAATGGGTTAGGGCTGGAAGGACCTTATACATCATCTATCTGTTTCATTTTGTAAATGAGGGGAGTAAAGTACAAGGTTCTGCAGTCTTCTTCTCATGCCCTGTATCAAAAGCATCCTGTTTCTGCAAGGAGCCAGGTTTCTGGAGGCCTCATAGTACTGTATGTGACCTTTTTAGGCTCACACTTTTCTACTTGGTATCCTCATCCTAGCCTCATTCCTGTAAGTGTTTGATTGAATGCTTTAGGAAATGGTTTTGTGTCCCCATCTTTATTTGCATATACATTCAGCTTCAATATACTCCTTTTCTATTTTGGGAATTAATCTTGATTCGGCTCCCAATACTCTTTTCTCTTTTGTGATTTCAGACACTTGAGAGCAAATTCTGACACTGTTTGCATTCACAGTTGTTAAAATCTAACGTCTAATATAAAATATCTGAAATGTAATGAGTTGTTTAAATTATACAAAACCTTCGTTTAAGAAGACATATTGGCCCTGTCAATTATGTATTCACAGATAATAAAGCAGGTAACTCTCACCTCTTCTGTGTGAAAGATGATTTCTACATAATTAGATAATAAAGTAACAGTTCTGTAAATTATTGGCTAAACATTTCTGAAACAGTCACTAGTTGAGAAGTTCTCCCCATCTCCCTCTGTGACCCCCTCCCCTGGCACTCTTACAATAGACACTCTCTGATCATTCACCTTCCAGCACAGTGCCTGACCACTAGTAGATGCTGAAAAAGTATTTGTGGAATTGCATTCATAAGTACCCCTGTACTCTGTTCCCACATCTTATCCTTGAATCTCAGTTTTCTCTTTTAATGCAGAAATGGAGCTTTGAAATATAAGATGTAGGAGGTTACTTTCCTTTCAACATGTACACTGCAGGGAAAAATCTCACCCTTTGAGGTCATTCTCCAAGGGACTGTCTCTTTGGGAATGTCCACGTCTGTGACTTCTCAGATGAGAAAGCGATCCAAATAGCAAAACATAGCAGAGAAGCAACAGAGTGGTTGTCTGGAGGCTTATGATTTAAATCCCAGCCCTGCCTTTTAGACAGGTTACTTAGCTCTTGGTTTTTTCTCTGTAAATAGGAATAAGAATCATTTCTACCTCACAGAGTAATGATGAAGAAGAAAGCATATTTAAAGCTTTGAGCATGTTATCAGGCTCTCAATCTGTTGCAGTCAATAGATAAATAGTAGCTCTTATTTTGTTATTAATGTAAGCTTGATATATGAAAATTCAGATTTACTCAAGATTTAAACTTGAGGCAGGTATCTATTTTATAAAAGGATTTGCCATTTGTTTTCTTAGAATAGCAAGCTTGGCCATCACATTTATAATATGAAGTTACCCACAACTCTTGATAACCCATTTTGTCAGCACAGCGACACTCTCTCACGTGGGCAGAGAGATAGTGAGCCTTTCGGCTCGGTACTGCCTGCTGGGAGGTCCCTGATCTATAGTTCCATCTATATATTAAATTTTGGATTTAAAAGTGGCCTGTTTCTGTTAGTGGGGCCTTCTGTCCACCTCTAGAAAGGACTGGGCCTATCCCAGGAGGCCCAGGGTTAAAGCGAAGCAGTTGTCATCCAGTTGGTGAGTAATTCTGGGGCAGTGGCCATGGGGACAGGGCAGTGCATCTTTCTAAAGCTGACAACTTCAATAGCCATGAGGTTACTGATAAGGAAATGAGTTACTGAAAAGGAGTGATGTAGGGAACAGGAAGGAGAAATAGGAATGAGCATCACAGCAAGAGCAGAGGGGGATGGACAAAGGAAACAGTGGAGGCCCTCAACATCTTAAACATCTTTATTCAGCACTTTTATCTTGCACCTAACCCTGTGCCTGCGCTCTGCAACGGTGAGAGAACGGTGAATATAGCTGGTAGGGCGGTGGTGATGGCGGTGAGTGGTGGTATATTCTAGGCAGGGAAGAGCTTAGTAGAAAAAAGGAAGGAAGGAAGGAAAGGAGGGAGGGAGAGAGGAAGGGGTGGCTGGGATCTGATGAGCAGAAAGAAGGTCTGTGCGCCTGGGGTCTGATGGAGGAGACAGGGAGATGAGGCTGCAGAGGCGGGCCTGGGTGATATTATGCAGAGTCCGGTAACCTGTATTTTAAAAGAATTTTGGACTTTATTCCAAGGGCATTTGGGAAACCATTTAGCAGTATTAAGTAGGGAAATGAAATGATCAGATTTGTTTTTTAAAAACTGTGAATGCATAACAATGCATTATATACTTGAAAATTACTCAGAGAATAGATTTTGTTAATACTTGCTCTCACCACAAGTAAATGATAAGTACGTGAGGTAATGCATATGTTAATTAGTTCGATGTAGCCATTCCACAATGTATACGTATTTAAAAACATCATATTGTATAATCAAGTATATAAATATATACGCTTTTTATTTGTCAGTTAAAAGAACAAATGATTTTTTAAAAGTACGGATGCAGCATGGATAATGAGTTTGTTAGATGCAGTGGTTGAGGCAGGAAAACCAGGTACGTCTGTGCTTCTTCAGTGTGCGTATCTCCTGCTGATCTTAAAATACAGATTCCGATTCAGTAAGACCTGGAATGGATCAGAGATTCAGTTTTTCTAACAGGCTGCTGCTGGTGGTCCATGGGACTATACTGTGAGTCTTCAGTGTCTAGGTGAGAGATGACGGTGGTTAAGAGAATGGACTAGAAAGCAAAAACCCTGGACTTTAATCTTGGTCCTACCACTTACTATATGTGTGATTCTGGGAAAGTGTCCTAATCTCTCTGAGCCTCAATTTCCTCATCTGTGAAATGGGGGCAATAATTCTTTTTGCGGAGGGAGGTTTTCATTTTTTAATGAGGTAAGTAACACATTGAAAGTGCTTAATACAGTTACTGGTACTTTTCAATGGTAGCTTTTGATTTTTCTCTTATTATTGTTAACAAAAATCAACAACTTCATGCATCCTGCTCCCTATTTCCTTGTTTATCATATTTTGAATGCTAAGTGGTATAGATTACCTTTGATTCTACTGTTTTTGTTTACCTCTCACAGATGATGTCTGGAACTTCTTCAGGCCTTTGTAACAACTTGAGTATTATGGGTACAGGGGAGAACTATGTTTCCCTCACCCATCCTTGGTCATGGCTGAGGCCCCTATAAACGAAAGACAGATTAAGAAGTGAAAAGCATATACATTTATTTATATAAGTTTTATGTGACAGAGGAAATGAAGGAAATGAAAACCCAAAGAAATAGGTAAACCTGCGTATTTTTTTATGCTAGGTTTGATGAGGAAGTGGATAGTTGTGAAGCCTTGTTAGGTTTCAGTCTGAAATGTCGGTTCTTGGCATGCTCATGGCCGAAGAATGACCAGACGCACCAAAGCAAGGCAAGCACAAAAATGAAAATGAGGTTTATTGAGGACAGAAAGATAGGATTATAGAGCAAGAGCAAGATATATGTTTATAGAGCATGACACACACGCCGCAGATGAGGACCGGATCCATTGTCACAGCAAAGGAAGGGCAAAAAAAAAAAAAAAAAAAAAAAAAGGATTGGTTATAGTTTGCGTCTTGTTTCAGATTGGGACCTCCCCGTGGTTCAGATGTCACCACGGAACCACTCCGATTGGACAGTTGGGAGATAGATGACCTGAGTCGTTACTGCGCGTGCAGATCTCCCCTGAGCCTCTCTGAAAGCCCATTTGGGGGTGGTGGTGAGTCACGGCAGCACCCACTTTTGTCCCTACGAGACCGGGAATCCCTCGCTAACTACCTAAAAGTATGAGTGGATAAATAAGTATGATCCAGTGGTAATAAACTGTTCAGATTCTTCTTTGTCAACCTTCTTCAGAGGTAAGGATGTTCTTTTCCTCCAGGTATGGGGGGATGCTTCTCACATAAGGTTCAGGGCAAGGTCAGAAAAATCCTTCCTGGGTTTTACGACCAGTTTCAGGGGAGAAGGGCAGGAGAGAGTGACCTTCCTGCTTCTGCTGGTTTCTCAAATTCTTTCAGCTTAAAATATTTTGGGGTAGCATGTCCTGAACCCCCTCATGGGCAAATAGATCTATTTGAGCCCCTGCAATTGAATCTCTGTAAATTTGATGGACAAAATCTGGGATCCTTAAATTAACATGTTATGTCTGATTACTAAGATGGGAATTTGAGGCAACTTGTCTCCTAATGTAAATTTATTCCTTCTTTATATAATTTTAGTGTGCTTGGATTGCTTTCCAACCAGTGGCTTTCAGCTCTGGCTATAAGTTAGAATCACTTATATGTTAGAATAGGTTGGTCCTATTCAGATAACTTAAATGAGAGTAGGGAGGGGAGGTAGGTGTTAGTTTTTTTTTTTTTTTAATGTTTCCCAGGTGATTCTAAAGTGCATTTAGGCTTGAGAGCCACTGATTCTAACAACACAACATCATATAATGAAGCAGGTATAATCTAATAGGTAAAAGGTCCAGGTGAGGAATGAATATCTACAAAGTAGTATTCTGAAGGCTTTGGGAGTTAAAGGGATGAGAAGCCCTATCACAAAGTTCTCATGGAATTTGATAAACCAACTGCAGGTTGTACTTTGGGTTATCTTTGAGATTAACTGCAAGGAACACTCTTTCTTCCCTACTCCCCTTGTATCTCTAGCTGTGCTTACCTGACTCAGGTTTCTCCTTGTATTGAGTTTCAGGCTGTGTTTCTCTTCATGGTATTTAGTTTGTTCTATTCCTCATAGCTGGTGAAAAAAGTATTTGAACATTTAAAGCGAGGTTCAAAAGAAACTGAGTTATATGCTTTAATGATCCATGGCAGTGTTATTGAAAAGGTTTAAATGATTGTTCAGATAAAATACAATTCACTTTTATTAGTAATGTTCTTACATTCTAATTGAGTAGTTTGAAATGAACCATTGAAATGAATCACATCTAGAAAGGCTGCCCAATATTAAGTTTCCTTCCTTCCTTCCTTCTCCCATCCTCCCCAACCCCTCCTTTTCAGGGTAGGATAATTAAGCTAATTTGATTTAATATTTTTAATTTAACTTTCTGGATTATTCATAATATATGGGGCCTGTAGAAAAAGAAACTTCCTCTGTTCTCTTAGGTTCTTCTCATGGGCCTTGGAAATGAAACTGACAAAAAACGGGTTAACAGGAGAAACTGTTTATTGCGTATGCATACAGAGGCCTTCATAGAAAAGAAGTGAAGACCCCAAAGAGGTGGTTAGACCTGGGGGGCTTTTATACCATGTGGAGAAGAAACTAGACAAAGGAAAAGGGGATTTGGGCTTCTGAGCAGAGGGGATAAATTCTTAGAAAGTAACTAGGAAAATGTATGGTAAATAAAGGTTGTATAGGCTGGGCGTGGTGGCTCACACCTGCCTATAATCCCTGCACTTTGGGAGGCCGAGGTGGGAGGATTGCTTGAGGCTAGGAGTTTGTGGTTGCAGTGAGCTATGATTGCGCTACAACACTCCAGCCTGAGTGACCAAGACCTGGCTTGTTTCAAGGAAAAAAAAAAGTTTGCTTAGTAAGATGCATTATGGAGATACGAATTCTTTTCTTCTTTCAGATTGGGAGAGGGGTATACTTTTGCAAGTAGAAAATATGGCACCTTTTAGAAAGGAAAATTTATGCCCTGGTTTTAGTTAGATGGGGGAGGGCAGAGAGTTGTTTTTTGTCTGCGTCTGCTGTTTCTTAATTGCCTTCAGCTCGAAGTAACCCTTATGCCAAAGTGGCACATTTGGGGGTGGCATATTCTGATCCCCTTCAGGACTCTTGCCTTTTAAAAGTTTTTTTTTTCCCCTCATAGAAAATGCGTACACTTACGTTTGTTTGAAAGTTATATTTAAAACCTTATATCAAGGGTCCAGGAGTGTTCTGGGCTTGAATTTATATTACCCAACACCACAATTTCATTTTTCAGCATTTTCTGAACCTCTCCTCACCAGGAGTTTATTTCACAATGTAGTAGCTTTATTTTTCTAGTCTGTTGACTCCATGAGAGAAAAAGAGAAAGCGGGAAAAAGAATGTTTTTGCTAGAAGGTTTAATACAGTTAAAAAATTACATATTTTAGGGGTAGTTTGAATATATGCCTGTTTTTTCTTTTAATAATGAATAAGTAGGAATAGAAGAGAAAATTGAGAAACTGGTTAAGTAGTTCACAAAAGGTACAGATTGACAATATTCTGGAATTCAGAGACTTTTTCTGAGTCTTTTTATGTGTTTATTAGTGTTCTTTGTTATGGATTTACCTCTTTTTATTAACAATCAGGATTCTATTAAAATTCAGTATATTTTGCAGTTTCTCAGACTTACAGCTCCCGGAGTTAAAAACCATCATAGATGATGTTGAAGTACCAGTACTCCCTCATGAGGTTTAATGCATGCATATTTTAGTTAGGCACAGGCTGGAGGAGAGTCTGCAGTCATTTAATCAGTGAAGTGTGTGGTATGTGGGAAGAACAAAATTTTTATTTTCTGTGAAGTCTTCTTTCCACGTCTTCAGTTTTGAAAAAAAACCAAATAACTCACTGCTGTTTTCAGACTCCAGATTAACTGAAGAGCGATATCTACTTGGTTGTGCCAGGAGATGTGTAAGTGGTACCCAAAAGTACCAGTTTATGTATATACTTGGAACCTTGAGGGCAGATGGAAGGAAGGGTTGGAAACCTGCTACAGTAAGGTTGTTTCAGCCCTGTGGCGCTGGGGCTTTCTGTTCAACCTCTCCCAGGAATGAGCCTGGTGAGAGAAGGGTAGTGATCCCATCGGGAACAGGGGACAGCAGGAGAGAGGTAGAAAGAAAAACAGAGGTTATGGAAAAAGTATAATAACAAAACATGGATGGGTGAAAGGGGAGGGAAAGATTTTTGTTTTTACGGTCATCTGTGTAAATAAAGTTAGTCTCTGCCTGCCAATTACGACAGCAGATGAAAGAGGCAGGTCTAATTTTCACTGAATTTGGTCTACCACTTTGGATGGGCTGCCTTGAAGTACAGACTATGTGGCACACTGTATGTCACTTTGGGACATGTTGAGAATGGGTAGTCACACTAGCAGAGCTGAAATTGAAGTACCAAAGCCTGTAGCACCAAACCCTTCCCAAATTAATTGATCCAGATAAGACCTGCTCTAGGTGATTCTAAATTGTAGCCAGGGCTGAAAACAACTGGTTAAAAAGCAACCCTAACAAGTTAAAATTACATAAAGAAGGGGGCACTATAATTGGGCTAAATATATTTCCTTTAGGAAGCAAGGTGCCTTATATTCACATCTTAACAATCATGTATTAAAATATAATATGTTACTTTAAGGATCCCAGATTTTTTCCATTAAATTTAGAGAGACTCAGTTGTATGGGCTGGAACATATCTATTTGCCCATAATGCCCCAATATTTACAATGGATCGAAGGAATTCCAGCTTGGTTCACATGCCTACCACTTGAACTTGTCCCTGTAGCCTGTGGGAGGGGTACTGTGAATGGCCAGGTGTGGAGAAAATGCTCACCCATGGAGAGGGAGGTTTACCCAAAGAAGTGGGCAGGGTTGTCTCATCCTTCACCATCAGGGGCCATCATTCATATCAGAGTATATGTGAATGGTGCCCCCTGGCGTTGTGCTGTACACAGCTGGCCTGGCTGTATACACCGAGAGCCCCTAATTGATGGGAGATGAGGATACCTTCCGAAGAGAGGAATTAATACTGGAGATACAAAAACAACAGGTGGCCACTGTAGTTTGAAATCCCAGTAGCTGGGTTCTGCCAGCTTAGGGGGTGAAAGCAAGGCCAGGGAGCTTCAGTAGCCAGTGGCCACAGATAAATCTGCAGCTGAAGCCCTTTCTTGGCTCCCCTGAGCAGGGGATAAAGCTTCCTCTAAGCTAAGGCTTCCTGTATAACCTCTTGAACTTCCAGAAGGCAACAGTCCAAGGTTTCCCTGGCCTAGAGGAGTTAGCTGTGTTTGGCTCCCTGATGCAGGTAGAACAGCTGAGTCCAACTCCCATGGATTGAGGATGGGCTGGAGCTATATGCAACGGTCCTGGTGAGACCAGAAGCTCTTGCATTTTCAGCAAGATGCCAGGTAGTACATACGCTGCTGGTCCATGGGCCACACTTAGAATAGCAAGGTTCTAGATCTGTATGGATTCTACTAGGTTGCCATTTTGTTTTAACATAATATTACAGGCTGAGAGTCATCTTGGGAAAGTTGTTTTGCATTGCAGAGTTTTCTCTGTAAAATGGACATAATAGTACCTATTTCATAGGTAGGTATGAATTGGGATAATCTATATAAAATATCAGCACAGTGCCTTTCACATAGTAAGTTCTCCATAAATGTTAGCTATTATTTTTATTATTGTTATACTTTTTATTATTTTTAAGTTCATAGATCTAGATTTATAGACCCAAAGCATGCAGCTTTACCAATTGTCAGATATGTGAGTTTGGACAAGTCTCTTGGCTAAGTCTCAGCTTCCTCATCTTAAAAATGGGTATTATACCAGTAACTACCTATGAACGTTGTGAAGGTTGAATAAGATTGTAAGTCCTTGGCATGTAAAAGCTACAACCTCTCATTCTCATGGATACTAATCGCAGGATCTGAGAGGTCTGCATAAGCAGTTTCCGTTGCTTTGGGTTGTAAACAGGTTTTTGTGAGTACATGGCAGTAGACACTATCAGTGTGGTAGAAGCAGACCACAGACCCCACTAGGTCTAGTGGCAGGTTAGTGGAGAGCGGCCCAGGGATCTGGAAGCAGATAATGTCTCACAGTTAAGGCAAGCAGACAGGTGGAATGAGGGATGACAGTCTTCAACAGGTCCATTTGCAAATCTGACTTGATGCTGAGTTGCTCTGACCTTGTAACCTGTGGGCCTCACTGAACTCCTGCCTGTGTCTGAGCCTAGGCCCTGCTTATGGCCGTTTCTGTAAGTGAATCACTGTAACTCAGTGCCTGCCTTGGCAACCCAAGCTGCCTGGACTTCAGTCTCCATTCCAAAGCCCCATCTATGTTCTTGACAGTCTTCGCGGGTATGAGTCCTTCTCTTGTTCATTGTTAAGTGATTCACTCAGTACACATTTACTGGGGCCTGTTATCTGCCAGGCACTATGCTAGGTGTGCGCATACATCAGTGAGCAGGGCAGGCCCAGCGCCCGCCCTCATAGAGTCTAGTGAAGGGGACAGATAATACACAGGCAAACAAATGCAATAATAAGATGCCAAGTGCAAGAAGGAATAGTATAAAGTACTGTGGTAGTAAAAGGGGGGTGGGTAGCCTATTTAGATAAAATGGCCCGGGAGGAGGAGCTGATAACTGAGCTGAGACCTCAGTAAAGGACGGGAGGGAGCCGGCCATATGAAGAGCTGGTAGAAGGGTGTTCCCGGCAGAAAGAATAGCCTGTGCCAAGGCCTTAAGGTGGGAAAGAGCTTGACATGATCAAAGGGAATAAAGGTTTGTGGCTGGACCATAGAGATTGAAAGGAGGCCTGGCACCAAATGAAGTTGGCTATGTAGACAGGGCCCAGGCCATGAAGGTCCCTGAAGTCAAAGTATGGAATTTGGATTTTATTCTCTGCGTAATGGTCCTGTCCCTGAATCTCAGTGCTGTTGTTGGAGCCTTGCTCTCTGCTGTTCAAACCTCCTTTCCACTGCCCTGCTTCTCCACTGAGCACCTGCTTCTAGATACTTTTTCCTTCCTTCTTGCCAGAACATCAGTTACCATCCTAGCCGTTGCCTCTCTAATCCCTACTATTTCCACAGGCTGGTCTGTTGCTTGTTGATGCACTCTCCAGACACCAGGTCCCAATTCCTTCTCATTTCCTTCACCTGGGCTCTGCGCAGAGTGTCTGTTACACCCACTTGTGCCCCCAGTGGGATATCAGGCCCACATCCCTTCTCTGCCATGTGGCAGCAAAACTCAAGAACAAAGCTCTTGCCGTAGGGGAGCAGATAAACAGAATGAAAGAGATGGAGAAGGAAGGACAGTTTGGGATCGATTGATTGGTGGAAGGAAGAAGAGATTAGATATAATTTTTGTATGCCATAATCTTGGCTTCAAGGGATTTTTAAAAAGAGCTTGGAGGAAGCTTGTCAAATTTATCTAGTCTACTCTCCTTTATTTGTATATTTGGAAAACTGGTTCTAAAGAGAGGAAACGACTTGGTGTGGGTCACAGATGGGGTCAGTGGCAGAATGGTGACCTTTCTTCGTTTCCTCTGGGTTAGAGCTTGTGTCTTTAGCTTCTTTGACTTCTTATACTTTTTACAGATTTTATTTAACCTTTTATTTTTAATCAATATCTTTCTTCCCTCTGGGCTGTAAGCTCTATGAAGGGCAGGAGTAATGACTATTTTGATGATGGCTGCTCCCCTCACCTGGTCCCTATGTTGGGGTAAGTGGTTCCTGTCAGGACCCTAACTTACTGTAGAATTCAGTTTCGCACTTTCCACTGTACCACCCTACTGATGGGCTGTCCTCCACTACTGGTTATAAGTCATTTCTCTGGTTAGCTGAGTCTTGCCTGCATGGGGCGTATAGGGAAGTGAAATCTGCAGAAATCCTGGACTTCAGCCCCTCTTACCATTTATCTGAACTTGCATAGCCTCCCATTCCCTTCCCATACTGGGGATAATGCCTTGTTTATTGTGTTAACATTGTCTGTCTTGCCTCTCTAGACAGTTAGCTCTACCAGGGCAGGGACATTGTGGGTCCTGTTCATTGCTCTGTCTCCATGCACAGAACAATGCATGGCCTGTGACAGATGGAGTTATATCTCATTACTACCATCAAGATCTAAAAGTCTGGGTTCTCCCAATGGCTGCTATTCCACGTGAGTAGGTTATTTATGCTGTACAGATAATATAGGATTTTTCAAATGCTGAGGAGTCAAGGAGGGACTCTTAAGGTGGAGGCTATCAAGAAGAGACTACTATCTGGCTCTGAGGATGCACTTCTGGCTTCACTTTTTGTTGGCTGTGTCATCTTGAATGAAGCACTCCACATCTCTGAGCCTCACTTTTCTGTAAATGGTGATAATACCACCCAGTTCTTAGAGCCGTTGTGAGGATCAAATGAAATCATTGGTATAAATTATGCCCTACACAGTGACTGACACATAGTCAGCACCCAATAAAATTATCTGAGATCAGTGTCATTAAACCTGGAATGTTACTCTGTCTACTATTACTGGCTAGCAGTTTATACGTGGGTGCCAGTTTTCACTTTGAAAATCATAACTAGCGCTTTCCCATAGTGCTATGTTATTTGGTGAAGTTTCATGTTCACTTTGGTCATCAAATAAACGTTGAGATTGTCAGTTCTGGCTATGTATAGTTTACCGAAAATGTCGAAGAACAACAACCCAGGATTCAGCACAAAAAATAAGTGCTGGTTGATGTTAAAGACAGGAATATAAATCAGAACACAAACACATCCGCAGTACTGTAATATTTAAATGCCTTCTCATAAACACTTAAGATTCTCATTAGTCCAACATCAGAAAAATGATAAATATTAATATTTGTCATCAAAGGAAAGCTTAGAAATCAAAGCAGAGTAAACAACTGTTGTATTTCAAGTATTACATAATACCAAATGCATTTTTAATTTAATAGCCCCAAAACTCTATTTTTTTAAAAAAAATTCTATATGAGATAGTTTATTTTTATCCAGTGCACAAAACCAAGAAAGATGTACATTTAATCAGAAAAAATTCAGGTGATTTGCTGCTCCCAAATCATGTTTTCGAAGACAGGTTGTGTTGTGTTTTATATCTACAGAAGAGACCCACATGTGTCCGAGCCAGCCCTCCTTTTCCATTGATCTCCAGTTCTATTTCAGGAGAATTGACTGGAAATGGGCCGAGGTAGATCACGAAAGGGCACGGGTGCTTCCTGTCTTCGCTGTGGGTTCTCTTCCCGAGTGTCTCTGCTCTTCTCAGGTCACGGTGCTGCTGCTCCGAATGTGCCCAGAAGCACACGCAGCAGTTCCTAGGGTCAGGTGGGAGCAGAAGGAGAGAGGCAGCCTGCTGCTCTCACTCTGGAGCTATCAGACTTACCCTTCCTGCGTTCAGAGTGTCTGAGATGACTGATTCAATGTGAGAGGGCTTTATCATGTCACCCCGAGAGCACAGTACTGGCAGTTGGGAGACCTGGGTTTTAGCCTGGCTCTGCCCCTGCCTCAAGCAAGTCTCTTCCTCTCTCTGGACCTCCCTTTCCACATCTGTAAAGTGAGGGTTTGGATCTGATAATTGTGAAGTCCTGTCCCTCTCCAACATCCTGGGTGGAGAGCTTCATGGATCTGATGAGCCCTTTCCGCCACCCTCTGTAGAAGGGTGATGCTGGTGTGGCTGGCTTTGGGGCAGACAGACCTGTATCTCATCTTAGGCAATTCACTTAAGTTCTCAGTTTCCTCATCCATTAAATGAGAATAGTGCAAGGTTGTCATAAACAGAAGAGATGATGTTTGGAAAACATCTAGCACTCTATTTGTTAGATCATGGGGATTTACTGATGATGCTATTATGATGATATTATAATATATAAATATATTGTATTATGTTATCACATTGTAATATATAAATATAGTAAATGCAGTAAGCACATTGTGATAAAATGTATTTATATCTTGACTTAGCACTTTTCTGGCCCTTTGTACCTATTTCCTCATCTAAAAATGGAGATAATAAGAGAACCACCTCTCTGGTTAGTTGTGAGCATTAAATGAGATAATACATGAAAACGCATAGGATACTTCCTGGTACATAGTAGGCACTAAATATGTGTTAGTGATTATTTTAGCTATCACTTTTATTATTAGTCACAATATCTTGAATATAGTATTAATAGTATGTTTTTGTGAAAGAAGTAGACGGGACAAGGGAAATGGAGTAGTTACCTTCTCTAATACACATGCCAAAGCAGATTTCTAGTGGTCTAAAGGACTCAGCACTTCCCCTAAACATCTTATTCATCATAGGAAACACTAAGTAGATGATATCAAGTCTGTACTTAAAAGTCAAGTATTCATATCCAACGTGGGTTCTTAAACCAGGACGTTGGGACCTCTTCAGAATCTGATGTTCCAGGTCCATGTTCTAATGTCCACATAAGAATTGAAAGTGAGGTACTAACTGGTCAACACTAGGGTGATCACTTGGCAGTAATACTCTCCAGGGATTAGGGGGATTTGGGGGGATAAACCCGCAACTAAAGGACACGGGGAGCATTGTAGGGGGGAAGGGCATGCCTTTAACCTTTGCTTGGGTGAAGCAAAGACGTAAAGTGTAACCATAGTTTGTACCCTCATAATACCCTGAAATTAAAAAAAAAAAAAAGAATCGAAAGTGAGTTAGAAGAGACCTTACTTTTAATCAAATTACTATGGGCTAGAGCTTTGCATGGACTCTCTCATTTCATGCTCAGCAATTCTGTGAGGTAGATACTCTTGTTATCCCTGTTTTACAGATGAGAAAACTGAAGCTCAGAGAAGTTAAGTAAGTGCTCAAGGACACCCAGCTGGCAAGTGGTGGGGCTGGGATATGAGCCCGGGCCATTCGACTAGGGAGCTTAAGCTCTACTAGCTGATGTCCTTAGATGATAAAATGGTCAGACCTGCCTGGTAGTTATTTTTTCTGTAAAATGGACTCTAGTGAATAAGGACAAGAATATAAATGGATTTCATTTTTATCAATGACATAGCAAATTAACATTCATTTTTATTGTTTTCAAGATCATTCCATTTCAAGTAAGTGGATGAATTTCAATGTAGAATAGACTTATTTAAGGAAACATCAATATTTTTCTCAAATAGGCAGTATCAAAACTGTGTTTATGGAATTAAAGAAAACATACTGTGTTTACATAATGTGTAACATTTCTTTATCATTTTCTGTAGCAAAGTTTGCTGCTGTTGGCATCAGTCTATTTTTAAAACACAAAAATAAATTGTTTCTTATTAAGTTTATTGGATCTGCAGGCAGCTATTAGACAAAATTGGAGTGGATGAGTCTAACATCTTGGTCAGAGTGCCCAGAGCATTCTATAAGAAGGTGCTATTAAAAACCAAAACTTTTCTTAACAACAGCATAATAAAATGAATTTATTTTAGAAGATTTAAAAAATACAGAAATGCTAAAAAAAAATAACATTGCCATTCCACCCCTTCATGATAGCACTATCAATATTTCAGTGTATACTTTTTTCATCATTCTTTATTGTATATATACATTTGTTATGTTTTCTAAATTTGGATCATACTTTACATATAGTTTTGTTTTATGTTTACACTCATCCATGTATTATTATTTTTTTCACATATCAAACACATTTATTACATATAGTTGTCACCCAGACATCACAAAGAAGTCACAAAAAAGGTTTAGTTGACAATGTAGATCCTGTGGAAACACATTTTTCATCTTCTCTGCAGTTTACAACATTCTACTTATATAAATTTAAAGTAGTTAAACATTTGAGATTAAATTATTAAAAAATTGTAATTGAATTTGGACATCATAAAATTGTGAAAATAAAAGGCTGTGATGGAGAAATATCAAGCAATTTGTAAAATTACCAAACTGTCACAGTATTATTTTTCTTTACAAAAGCATCAATAAAACAAATAAAAACTATGGAAAACACAAAAGAAAAATCAGAGATTTTGGTTTAGTACTTTCCCTGAGTCTCTTGTTTTTAAAAACCAAATGTAAGTAAGGCCAGTTCAAAATGGACCCACAGGTCTTGCCTCCTCCATGCTGCCATAGGGAATACCTTCAAGATAAGAGGCTACAATGTCGAAGTGGTCCCAGGGCTTTATTCAAACGCCACTCAGCCTATGTCACCACCACAGGGTTATCTGACCCAGACCCACTGCTGCACGTGGGCTTACAGAGCTGTCAAGATTTTATCTTGGCCTGCCATAATATAATATAGGAGGCTATATACCAAATGAAGACAAACGATTTCAGTTATTAATAAATATTAATTTTGAAATGGATTTGGACACTATATACATCAAATTGTGGTAGCATAACATGGAAACACACACTTTTATGTTTTAAAAATCTTATACAAACAGGGGTTGGGGGCAAGTCATCTTAAACTTCTAAATCTTGGATGTTACAAGAAAAAAATTCTTTAGATCCTAATAATACAAAGTAGAAAAAAGTGATTATTAGCTGATGCTTGGATATGGCCATTCTAATTCCAAAAAAGTAGTTGTCACCTTGACCCTTAAATAAAATTGACTGTGTTTCTACTTGATCCCTTAACTGCAAGCATATGTATGTGTATATGCATATACAGGTATATATACTTGCAAGTGATCCAGCACTTAATCTAAAAAAAAAGCGTATGATAATCAAATTAAGAATAAAGAGATTGTTTTAATCTAAAAATTTGGTTTTTATTTCAAATGTACTAGGTCGCTACCTGAGCTTATACTATTAGGGCACTAAGTATTATGGATCACACTTTCTAGTCAAATGTAGGAAAAACTTTTCCACAGACAGATTTTTACAGCCATTCTTGGGTATCTCAAAGACAGATGGCAAAGATCCACCAAACTATGTCTTCCTCTGTCATAATGAAATCATAATTGCAAATTAATCTCAAAAAGGTTAATAATCATTAGCTTTTCAAAAGCTAATAATCATGTACTAGCTTAAAATTTGGGGGTGAAATGATGGCTCTAACCACCAAAGTATGAAATTTATTCACATTCTTATTAGTTATTTAATAATAAAAGTACCCCATTGCACAGGTGGGGAAACTGAGGCACAAAAGATCTTTTTTATATAGATAGTAAGTTTTGTTTAAGTTTAGAGAGTGAAGCCAATGTCAAAACTACAGCCAGAGCTGTAAAGGCTAGACACCTACAGTGTATAATGGATTCCAACTTCACAGGAAATGTTATATTTAACTCACTTGTCCTGTCTGCAACACACCTCCTATCTTAGGTCTAACCTCTTGCAAACCCTTTAAAGCAAGGACTTGGCAAATGGCACTTACCACCTGCCTTTTCTGATCAGGTACAAAATGCTAGCCAATGCTTGTGTAAAAAAAGAATACCACATGTCGTTATATTATATACAATTGGCAAGGTTCAATTACAGCACTTTGGTACCCTTTTCAAAAAAAATCTTAAAACGTGTAAAAGTATAACATAAGTGTGTGGCATTTTATATTGTACCAACAGAGCAACAGTAAACAGATAAGCTGTAACCACTGTAACTTCTTGACCAACTTTATATCTGGAAATGACATATCTGCCCCTACCAGCTACCATTCCAATTCTACAGGGTATTTTCCAGTGAGACAAGCTGTACAATGACCGTTCTTTACAAAACATTCCAGACCATTTCCATTTTCTTGAATCATAATATGTTGCCTTTCCACCTTCCGTTTTTTAAATTTTATCCCTTCTTGTACAGATGAAACCAATCCTTCTACGAACAGATACGCAACGCTGTTTGCTCCTAGATATTCTGCAAGATGGTCAAATTCTGGTTTATTGGCAATAAGCTCTTCTTTTGTGGGAATATTTATTCCCATGAAGCACGGATATCTAATTGGTGGTGAGGCTACTCGAATGTGTACCTCTTTTGCACCAGATTCTTTGAGCAATTTTATTATAGGTACGATGGTATTGCCCCTCACAATTGAATCATCTATAAGAACAATTCTTTTGTCTTTAAAGTCGTCTGACAATACTCCAAATTTTTTTGCAACACCAAGTTGTCTTAACCTCATGTTTGGCTGAATGAAGGTTCTTCCTACATATCGGTTTTTACACAGTACCTCCACATATGGAAGTCCACACTTTCCTGCATAACCAAGAGCAGCAGGTGTAGCAGATTCCGGAACAGTGCTAACCAAATCTGCATCCACAGGTGCTTCAATCGCCAGCTGCTGACCACAATGGTACCTTACTGTATAAACCATTTGGTCTTCAAATATACATACTATCTGGTCTTGCAAAATAAACATATTCAAAGATGCAAAAAGCCACTGGGTTTCCTCCAGATCTTGATACAATATCAAGAATTCAAACATTATGTCTGGATATTTCCACAGTTTCTCCAGGCAAGACTTCACAGTAGTATCTTGCACCAATAGATAAGAAGCTACAAAATTCTGAAGACACCACCCGTCCTTCTGTTTCTAATGTTTTTTTCTCTTTCTCATTTATATCAGATACTGGAATAAGATGACCAATGCATAGAGGACGATTTCCATAAGGATCTCATACTGCACAAATAACATCTCTGTGCATTATAAGCAGGGAGTATGCTGTGGGTGCCTCCTTCATTAAATTTTTAATCCTTGCTACCCAGTCTGGAGTGTCATCTTGTTCCTGTGGAGGGGTATATGCTAGTAACTGGGTAATCATTTTACTATCAGAACTTGTTGACAGACCAACACTATGTCGCAGAAGCTCTTTCCTTAATCCAGCAGCATTTACCAATTCGCCATTATGTGCCACAGCTATTTTCCCATGAAGTGTTTCAACAAGAAAGGGCTGACAATTTTCTAATTCACATTTTCCTGTAGTGGCGTACTTTGTGTGCCCAATTCCAAGATTTGAAACATATAATGTCTTCAAATCGTCTCCAGTAAAAACGTGATTTACAAGACCCACTCCCTTATGCGTTTTGAATGTTGGCACTGAATTCCCATCACTGGTCACAGTACCAGCCCTCTCCTGACCACGGTGCTGCAGCCCCACGAGTCCCGGAGTGGTCACATGCGGCACATCTAGCTGAGTGGGCCACTCTCCTGAGGCGATGCACCTGAACATGCCACATTCCTCCCGGATCCCCAATTCCTTCAGCTTCATGTCGCCGCCGAAAGCACGTGGAGGGACCTGCCACCGCGGCTGAGGTCTAAGCACCAACCAGCTGCCAGCTCGGCCCGTACGTCCCAGAGGCTCCCGCAAGCCGCTTCCTCTCCAGCGGCTACAGCTCATGCCTGTATTATTGTGTGTATTTTCCCATATCATTAATGTCTACAGAGTATTCCACTGTTGGAATATGACAATATTTTTCAACTTATCCCAATTGGTTAACATTTAGGTTTCCCCCACCTTTTTTTCTTATATACTTGCATATGCATAATCACAGTCATGATTCTTTTCTTAGGATACATTCTCAGAAGTGGGAATGCTGGACCACATTATAAGCTGTAAGAGTAGCTGCCTAGTTTTTCTTCGCTGCCGATAGTGTTCCCCTGTGGACCTAGAATCCTCACTAACAGCTTCTCTGGGGCTCTGCTTCCCAGGAGCTTCAGAGAAGAGACTATAGAGTCAGAAGCTGGTGGGGCAATTAACCACGTGAGTCTTCAGGCTCTGCTGGTGGATCAAATTAAACGTATTGGATTGCCTTTACCAGCCTTATTGTGCCACGTATTATTTAGTAGGTTACCTTGTCAGCTTAGAGTGCTTTCAGCTGCAAGTAACAGAAAACCTGATTTAGGGGGCCTTAAAAAGAATAGAGTTTATTTCTTCCACATGTAGAGAAATCTAGAAACGGGTGGCTGTGGCTTTAGTTCCGCAGCTCAGAGATGTCATGGCGAGTGTATCTGTGCTGTTCCTGGCCTTTCCATAATGGGCATGGGATGGCGGGGGCTGAAGCATGTATCACGTCGATATTTAGGGAGTCAAGAAGAGGTGAGAGAACAGAGAGACGAATGATACACATTCTTGATCCTGCCGGTTGTTAGCCTGATTAAAAAAGTAGCGCTTTTTCTGCATATTGCAGAAGTAATATATATTCATTATAGAAAACATATTTCGCCCTTAATCTTGCCACTCATAGGTAATCACTGCTCTCATTTTGTGTCTAGCCTTCTTATCTAGTTACAAATACACAAATGCATCAAAAAGTGGTATTATCCATTTATATACTGTTTTGTAACTGGATTTTTTAATCAGCAGCCAACTCAATGCCTTGCACCTGGTAGATGCTTTGAAAAATTTACTGAAAAATTAATGAATAATGTAAAAAACGTACTGTGGATTGTTTTCTGTATCTCTGAGCTTTCTTCTACAGTGTATGTTTTACAGCAGTGGTCCCCAACCTTTTCGGCACCAGGGACCGGTTTCATGGAAGACAATTTTTCCACGGACTGGGGGTAGGGTATGGTTTCAGGACGATTCAAGTGCATTATATTTATTATGCAGTCAAACCTCTCTGCTAATGATAATCTGTATTTGCAGCCACTCCCCAGTGCTAGCATCACTGCCTTAGCTCCACCTCAGATCATCAGGCATTAGATTCTTATAAGGAGAATCATAAGGAGCACGTAACCTAGATCCCTCGCATGCGCAGTTTACAGTAGGGTTCGCACTCCTATGAGAATCTAATGCTGCTGCTGATGTGACAGGAAGAAGAGCTTATGTCGTGATGTAGGTGATGGGGAGTGGCTGTAAATACAGATGAAGCTTCACTCACTCGCTGCCGCTCACCTCCTGCTGTGTGGTCTGGTTCCTAACAGGCCATGGACTGGTACCCGTCTGCAGCCTGGGGTTTGGGGACTGCAGTTTTACAGTATAATTTTTAACAGCTGCATATTGCTCAATTGTTTAAATGTTCCATAATTTCCTTCATTAGTTCTCTATTATTTTACATGTAGATATTTCTCAAAATGTCAACTATGAGAAATAATTATGCAATGAATATCTTTGTGTATATATCTGTGTGTCTGTGATTTTGTGTATATACAAATCTCTCATTATTTCTTTAGATAAGTTCCTTTTAGAAGTGGAATCCCTGGGTCCAGGGATATGCCAATTTTAAGGTTTTTGATGGGTATCACCAAATTGCCCTCTTCAAATATGTCACTTTACACTATCACCAGCAATGAGAGTTATTATAACCTTCTTTTAGCTCTTAGTTTTTAATAGATTTAAAGTTTTTTTGAGTAGGTAATCTATTCTTCATCTGGTTCAAATATCAAAGTACAAAAAAGTAGGTATAAAGTAAAGTTTTGTCCCTGCTCCTCTTCCCATACTCTCATCTCTGTCTCCATCTCTCTTTGAGTAGTCACTTTTATTAGTTTTCTTTACATTTTTCAGGTTTTTAATGCATACAGGTGTTTATGTACATTATTTTCCTTCCATTGTTATACAAAAAGTAATGTACAGTATACATTGTTTTGTACCTTTATTTGGTTTCACTGCTTATAATGTTCCATTACGTGACTATTCCATAGTTTTATTTACCTTTATTTATATTTTTTAGAGACAGGATCTTGCTCTGTCACCCAGGCTTTTGTGATCAGAAGTCACTATAGCCTCGGACCCCTGGGCTCAAGCAATCCCCCTGCCTCAGCCTCCCGAGTAGCTGAGAGACTATAGGCATGCACCACCACGCCTGGCTAATTTTTAATTTTTTTTTGTAGAGATGGGGTCTTGCTATGTTGTCTAGGCTGGTCTCAAACTCCTGGCCTCAAGTGATCCTCCAGTCTTGGCCTCTCAAAGTGCTAGGATTACAGGCGTGAGCCACCATGCCCTGCCTCCACAGTTTTGTTTATTTGTTCTCCTGTCTAGTCTTATTTGAAACCTGTGTCTTTTCAGCCAAACCAGGCCCAAGTGAACCATGATATTCTGGCCCTGCAGCTATGCCTAATAGGAGTAGGCAGCTATATCCTAATTTCCTAGTCTTATTGCCTGGCCTACAGCACATTTCGAAATTGCCTCCCAGGTTGTAGTTGGCAGTGTTTGAAATATCCTGAATCTTTCAAGAAGGAAGACAATTTCAAAGTTAGGTTTATCCTCTTGAGGCCCCACTGTCTTGTCCTCCCTTAGCTTTGATTGTGAGATAGTTTCATGTTCTAGTTTGAGTGAAGAGCCAACCCCTCTATTCTCATCCAAGAGATGGTGGGCTCAAATAGGAAGTTATTTCTTGTGTACCCTCAAGGAATTTAATCTCACAGAGTGCCAGGTCCATATGTTTAATTTTACACTTGGACGATCTTGTATTGCCTTCTTTGTTAAAGGCAAATGTCAGCTTTGCTTTTTCTCCTCACTCCCTTTATTGCTACAGCAGAGCAGAGCCTTGCCCTAAGAGCACACCACACTTGCAACCCAAAGCACCTCCTTCTATTATTCAGAATTTTTTCCAGGTCAAGAATAGGGCTATAAGAGATCAGGGCATGTCCCTATGTCACAATTTGATTTTCCATATCTGTGGCTCATATAGCTCTCTGGAGCTAAATGTACATGACCAATATATGTCTTTTATTAAAGGGTTAAAAGTCACCTCATCAGTGAAGCTTCCTTGATCATCCTAACAAATCCCTCTCTCTGTTTTCTACCTCAGCCCCTTCTTTCTTCTTATAGCACTTGTTGTAACTTGCCTTTATTTGTCTGTTTATTTATTGCCTTTCTTTCCAACTAGAGGGTACACTCTGTGAAGGGAAGGACCGGGTTGGCCAGCAGACTCCAGTGCCCAGCATAGTGCCTGGCACATAGAAGGTGCTCAATAAATATTTGCCAAATGAATTGATCACTTGAGCCCAGCAGTCTAATAATAACTGTTAATATGCTATGTATAAAAGATGGTTGATTACATTTACTGAGCTTTGAATCTGACCAGATTAATAAACAATAGTTAAGAACTTTCAGAGCCCAGTAAATATTTTTTAAATGAAATTTTTGTTCAGATAGTTTTAGATCACATGCAATTTTAAGAACTAGTACAGAGAGAATCCTGAGTACACACTACCCAGTTTCTCTTAATGATAACACTTTGCAAAACTATAGTATCCTATCCACAACCAGGATATTGACATCAATGCAATCTACTCATCTTATTCAGATTTCTCTAGTTTTACTTTTGTGTATATTTTTGTTCTACATAATTTTACCAGTGAATACTTTTCAATTCTAAAAGGATGACTTCTTACTCCTGAACATTTCTGAGATGTCCAGAGTCCATAGTTCTTAAACGTATTTAAAAAAATCCCAGAATAGGGCCGGGGGCGGTGGCTCATGCCTATAATCCCAGCACTCTGGCAGGGGGAGAGGTGAGAGGATTGCTTGAGGTTAGGAGTTAGAGACCAGCCTGAGCAAGAGCGAGACCCCGTCTCTACTAAAAATAGAAAGAAATTAGCTGGACAGCTAAAAATATATAGAAAAAAAATTAGGTGGGCATATTGGCACATGCCTGTAGTTGCAGCTACTCGGGAGGCTGAGGCAGAAGGATTGCTTTAAGCCCAGGAGTTCGAGGTTGCTGTAAGCTACGCTGACGCCACGGCACTCTAGCCCAGGCAACAGAGAGAGACTCTGTCTCAAAAAAAAAAAAAAAAAAATCTCAGAATAGGCTGGGCATGGTAGTTCATGCCTGTAATCCAGCACTTTGGGAGGCCCAGGGGAGAGGATTGCTTGAGGCCAGGAATTCGAGACCAGCCTTAGCAACCTAGCGAGATCCTGTCTCTACAAACATAAAAAAAAAAAAATTACCAGGCATGGTATTGCACATCTGTAGTCCCAGTTGAGGCAGGAGGATCACTTGAGCCCAGGAGTTTGAGGTTGGAGTGAGTTGTGATGATGTCACTGCATTCTAGCCCCAACAACAGAGAGAGAACCTGTCTCAAAAAACAAAATGAACAAACAAAAAATTACAGAATATTAATGCAGGAATAAAACTTTAATAGATTGTTCTGTGCTGTGCTAGTTCCAAAACTTTAGAATTTCATAGACTATAAACATTATTTTTGAATTGGGAGGTGAGATAGGATGAGAGCTGACATAGGATTGCTAACTTTTAATTCTTCCAAGCAAAG
Source organism: Indri indri (assembly GCA_004363605.1). Classification (NCBI taxonomy): domain Eukaryota; kingdom Metazoa; phylum Chordata; class Mammalia; order Primates; family Indriidae; genus Indri; species Indri indri. The sequence continues at coordinate 131,872 of RJWJ010000269.1, forward strand.
ACATTTAAAAATTATTTCTGTTTTTAATTTTTCTCACTTTGTCTGGAACTGGTTAAAAACTATGCTATGGGCTGGTCCTGGTTTGTCGACCAGTCCTTAGGAACCCTCAATCTAATCTAATTGCTTCATTTTTTGAGGATCAGAAAATTTAAATATGTGGTCTAATCGTTGGTATTGTGTCACAGCATTTTCAAGCATTTTCCAGGAAATACCCGAGAGATGATCAGAACATGCTTCTCATTTTTATAGCTGAATACAACATGGCCCAGAGAAGGGTGAGTTCTTTTCAAGGTGGCAGCAAAACCCTGTGTAGGTTCCTCATTTTCCCTTATTGGATTACCTAGGAGAAATGATTACTGGGTTGATCTAGAAGGAAGTCTAGAGGATGTTTATTCCAGCCTACCACATAATATAAACATTATTCTCCAGCATTTCTGGAAAATGATTTATCTGGTTTCTACTTACATATGTTCAATGGCGGCGAGATCCCTACTGTATAAATTAGACTTTATTACACCCATTGATATATTGTTCTAAGGTCTACAAATGCTTCCCAGTAATTCTGAACTCATAAATAGTAACAATAATATATACTGAGAACTCTGTTCCAGGCCCTGTGCTGTGTACTTGACATATCTCCTTAATCTCTTATCATCTTTTATTGACAATAATACTCTTATTGTCTCTGGTTTCCTAAGGAGGGCCTGATTCTCAGAGGGTTAGAGTTACTAGCACCAGGTGACAAAGCTAGTAAGGGGCATGGGCTTTGCATTAGTTTCCTGGAGCTGCTGTAACCAATTACCACAAACTTGGTGGCTTAAAACAACCTAAATTTATTCTCTTGCAGTTCTGGAGGCCAGAAGTGCAAAATCAAGGTATCTGGCAGGGCCATATTCCTTCAAAAGGCTCTAGGTGACAACTCTGCCTTGCCTCTTTCAGCTTCTGGTGGCTGCAGACATTTTTTGGCTTGTAATGGCATAACTGTCCGCTTCCTGTGGCCTTCTCTTCTGTATCTTCTCCTCCTCTGTCTCAAATTCTCCATTGGTCTTCCTTTTCTAAGGACAGTGGTCATTATATTTAGAGCCCACTCAGATAATCCAGGATGATCTCATCTCAAGATCCGTAACTTAATTACATTTTACATTAATTACATTACCCCTTTTCCTAAGAAAGTAATATTTGCAGGCTCCAGGGAGTTGATGTAGGCATTTTTTGGGAGGGCCATCATTCGAGCCACCATGGGCTTTGACTCTAGTGCTCTGATTCCAGGATCTGTTCTCAGCTCTGCTACACCATGTCCTGTGAAGTGCCACAGAGAAAGTCCATTTTCTCTTCCACATGGTAAGAAAAGACTGGCTTTCTTGCTCGGTGTTGTATCTCCATTGCCTTGCACGGTGCCTTGCGTAGAGGAAGTGCTCGGTAAAACGGAGTGGCTTGATCAAAGAATGACCTATCCAATATATGAGAGCAGTTTTCCTGTCACCCATTGCTTTTCTCCAGGCTGAACATCCTCACGTTCCTCTTGTGAAGTTCAGAACCTCCAGCCATTCTAGTTGTCCTCCTATAAGTATTTTCTAATTTGGTCAATATTCCTCCTAAAATACGCTTTCCAGATTGAACTCTGGGTAAGATCTAGAAACAGGTGTAGGGGAAGCAAGATTTTACCTTTACCTTCCTAGGGTTTTTGCCTGGGCTTGAGAATTAAACTGACATAGATTACTAGGGGGAAAGCATACAAATTTATTTAATGTAAGTTTTTGTGACATGGGAGCTCTTATAAGGAAATGAAGACCCAAAGATACAGTTAGAGTTGAACATCATATACTGAATTGTAAATAGTGGTAAATTGTGAAAATGTGATAAGACAAAAGGCTAGGGTAGTTAATTGGGTGGAGAAGTGACTAGGAGGATAAGGGTTGGTTTAACAAGGTTGGTTTGTACAGAGTTCTCTTGGTCTCAATTTCCTGTCCTTAATGATAAAAATGTTGCTTTGCTTCTGGTACACGGAGGACATCTTTCTTGTAGGGGTTTTACCTCTTGCATTCAGGAAGAAAAAGGGGATGATCAAAGGTCCCTTCTTGCACCTGCTGGTTTTTTAAAAAAAATTTATAAGTGCCTTTAGCTCAAAAATAATCCTCATGCCAATGTGGCATAGTTTGGGGTGGCATGTTCTGCCACCTTTCACAGGGTAGAATGTTAATTCTGGTGGTTTGTACACTGTATTTATTTAAAGTAGCTGTAGATTGTGTTCATTTTAGTGCCACTGCTAAAGTCGTTGCTGGTAATTAATAGCTAAAGACATTTAAAAATAAACCTCTCCCCACATTAGTAGCCCTACTCAGTCATTGAGTTTTTAGGGTCAAATTCAACCCTCATTTATGGAGGGCAATTTTTAATGATTTTGGATTCTGGGGATGGATTTTCAGTTTGGAAAGAAAAAAATCCAAACATCACACTCTGGGGTTTAGCAGAAAGGGCGAGCATACTCATGAATATATCTGGTTCCCCTCTTTGTTCCAATTTGTTGATCCCATGGAAAAAATTCATGTGCTGTGAGAGAGGTGAATGATGATCCAAAACAATTTTCTGCAAGAACAAATCAGGATTTTCATGATGAAATATTAGAGAAGAGAGAGACTTTCTTCTTCATTTCCGCCCATTGTGGCATGTAGTTACAGTCTTTTTTTTTATTTTATTTTTTTTTTATCACATTTACCAACTGCTTGTGTTAATTTCCATGTACTTGTACTCTGAACAAATTTATGCTCTTAGTATTGTATGTGCTGCAAGTTTCACTGCTGTCAAAACATATTTTTAAAAATAACCCATGGGTTTTAACCAGTACAGTCAAGCTAAATTAGATTTTTTAAAGTAAAATCTACCTTAATATTTAGATCAGCAAGAAAATGAGATTATGATTAACTTTTGCCCTTATGTGGCAAGATAGGACAGAGTTATACTAATGTTTGAAAATTTTTATTAATTAATTTTTTTAACTAAGGGTTAAAACAAGGAAAAGATAATAATTCCCAGTGGTAGACTCTATGGCTTCACTTACTCTGCTATACTTTCTACTAATGGTTTCTTTGAATGGGAACATTTTAAGGAGAAAAGGTCTCTGCTTGTTACTCTCCCCTCTCTCACCTCTTACTTGGCTGCCACTTGAGGCCTGAGCTGAAATGTCTCTTCCATAGGGAAACATTTTTGACCCATAAGACTTGGTTAATTCTTGTATTACAAGTGCTCTCATACCTTGCACTTCATTTTTTTGCAGCGTCATTGCATTAATCTCAATTGCTTGTTAATATTTGTACTTTATCCTAGACTGTAAACTCTAAGAGGGCAGGGGCTGTGTCTGTTTTCAACATTCTACTGCTAGTACCTAGCTCTTGTTTCTGGCTCATCCTAGATGCTTACTAAACATTTCTTGACTAATTGGCCAGAAGATGAAAAAGTCACTTAAGGGTGTACACAAACAGTAATTTCAGAATATTTGCATTTGTGTTTGTGTATGGATGGACACTAAGCTAATAGCAGTGAATTCTTCTTTTCTCTTCTTTTCTGTGTGTGTGTGTGTGCACGCATATTCGAGTACCACTGCATCAAATTACTGAAGTAGAAAGAATAGTTGACATTCTGTTTTAAAGTGACCATGTATTTGACCCACTTCTTCTCTAGTAATGTCATCACGATTGTATCTCATTGCTGTAGGTTCTCCGAGGCTGACAGGCGGAACAAGTTGCTTCAGCACACAGTCCTCATCTGTCATACAGAACAGCTTGCGGATTCTTATTATGTGAATGAAATATGGAGAGAAGGATATTTTTCTTCCTAGGCTATCAGGGTAATTGAAAGTAACCATATCAGGGCATGAGGGGAAAAATGCAGGAAAATAGACTGCCTTTGTGAAGGGCAACTCATCAGCGCTCAGAACCACAGGTGTCGAGCCTCATCTCCAAATGCAAAGGCTTGGGAAGTGTTTCCTGTTATCAAAAGGCCCGAGATGCTACCAGCACATTTTTTCAATAAGGAAAATGCCTTTGTGCATGTTACCAACCCTCAGCTTTCTGATGAGGTGCCACAACCATCGTCTTTGGAGGCACCTCCTAGGGGACAAAGGCACAGGGCTTTGTGTGTTCCTTAGCCAGGGAAGAAAGCTGTTTTAGTATTCCAGATCAATAAACTGCGGTAGCAAATTGGAAATGTGCTATGAAAAATCATTAAACAGAGAAATTCTACTGTTCCCGAGTTTTGGATCAGAAGAAATAAATAACACTTGACTGCTCTTACAGTTAATATTTTACAAGGTTGGCCCTGGTGAAATGGAATATCAGATAATACTGTATCAATGACACTTTGCCTTCTAAATGGTTTGGTTCTGTAGATAGAAATTGTGCGTTATGGAATTGTTTTAGTTAACAGGAAGCTTTTTACTTAACACTGGTGAAAAGTACTAACATGGGGATGCAAAGCAAGGTACAATTCAAGCCATGACTTTGTTATATTTTGAGACAGCTTTAAAATCACTTAGTCGAATAAAATTCTAAAGTACTCTAACTGCCAGGTTGCTTTATCTAATTTATGAAACAGAAGCAAAGGAATCAACAATAACCCTCCATTTACTATTATTAGATTAGCTATTACGGAAACCGCAGAAAGTATATAACCCTTTACTTTGTGTTCACTTGAATTTGGTTATTAAGCTTTGATGGAACTTTCATTTAACCAAATGCCTTTGTTTACAACAATAAGGATGTTAAGTATTTTGTGTTCTGAATTTGATATGACCATTTTATAATAGTACATGCCTCCCACAAAGGCATGTTAAAGTTACAGATTCTATTCATTTGTGTTCTGTCAAACATTTTCAATTCAATCTGGTTAGGATCTTGCTTTTCTTCCAACTTTCAAAAATACATTTTTTTTTTCTATTAAGGCTTCTACTTCTTCAAAAATATAACCAGGCATTAACGAACATGAAACTACTCACAGTAACTCCATAAAAATTGATTTTTCAAAATTAAATAAGCATCTGGTGGTCTGAAAATGTTTTATACCTGATATTTAAAAGATATTTTGACTACTGCCAAAAGGAATCAATTCTTTCCTGCTGTTTCCCTCGTGGATGCCGTCATATGCCACCGCGCCGTGTAATGCACGTGCTCTGGGGCAAGGCAGACTTGGGTTTGCACCTAAACTCTGCCACTTACGTGCCTCTGACCTTGGACTTTACTTCTTAGGGAGGTCAGTTAATTGCAACTGCCCTTTCCTCAGTGTGTAATAGAGTTCAAAAACAGTACTTACCTCATAGTGTTATATATGAGAGAGTGCACATAAGCCCTCAAAGACGTGACTGCTATTACAATCAGTGTTTGCGTGGTGTGTGTCCATTCACACTCTATAGGTCCATGTCAACTTGAGTGAAACCTTATTGATTCTAAATTAGTTTATGATGGTGGAAATGCCATCGTCTTTTCAGTGCTAAATGTTCTGGTATCCTGGCTGTATCTAAAAGTAACATGAAGCATAGTTACTGTTTCACATTTAGCCAGAGCTACAGCTCGAAGACGAGTCACCATGAAGGTGGCTATTTTAGTTGCTGAGACTGGAACCCATGAACCAAATCCCCTACTCCAAAGATGTATTACTTTTAAAATGGAACTTTATTTCAGTTCTTTTGAATTGATGTAAAAGCTAGAATAAGGAGTGCTTTAGATATGTGAACTAGACATATATGGTCCTTCCAATAAGAAGGGATCCTATAGATAATTTGCTGTCAGTTTTTCACTGACTTTGTTTCTCACATCTACTAAGCTTCTATCTGCCTTTTTTCTTTGCATTTTTCAAATGCAAACCTTTGTCTTTTATATCCACATTTTTGGGGTAGTATAGATGGGTTTGGAGAAATCCTCACTATTTCACCCAGTGCCCTTTAGACCACTAGCCCATAGAGGACGAATAGGAAGTCAGGCTCGGAGATCTGCTCTCTAACATTAGTTCCCAACAAATTTACGTGGTTCATGTGGGGGTAGAATTTTTCTCCTTATCTGTACCATATTCTGTTGGCTTGAATTGTGAGTCACAGAAGAATGAAGACTTCTTTAGCTGTGAAAGTTTCAGCAAGAATAAATGTTAGACCCATGGTGTTAGTGTAACGCAAAATAAGATAGCATTTAAAGACAGTCTCTGCTTCGGCATCATATTGACAATGCCCCTCACTTGAGTCAGGGATTGGGGATTTACTGAGATACACCATCTGGCAAAATACGGAAGGCCAGTCTTGTGCCAACTGAAAAAGCTGCATCAGTTCCAACTCTTGTGTACTTTGCACATTATTGGATGACTTGCAAAACGTTTATCACTTTTTAATTAGGACGGGCTAAGGGGTTGTAGTACCCCAAAGAAAATGTCAGCAACCCAATGATAGAAAAATTATCCAGTGGATCATAAGGGGCAGTAAGTATTTAACTTTGAGCTTGCCTGGGAAATGAGGACAGTTTCATACTAGGATCTTTTTTGCAGGATGTGAGGGTGGTATGTCCTTGATCTGTCTGGATGGAACCGGAGATCTGGTCTTTCTGTTATCCTGACAGTTCCCGAGCTTGTTTCTTCTGCGGCATGGCCAGTCTTTGAAAGCATATGCCAAGAGATCAACTCTGTTCTGCTTCTTGGCCTATCATGTACACTGTGGCCTGTCATGTTCATTAAAATGAAAATTTGTCGAATGGAATTTGCCCGACTGGCAGAATAGTTTAAATGTCAGATGTTGTTAGGCCTGGATATAAATATTATGTTTCTATTGTTAATTAATTGCAGCGCCTCAGTACCAGTGATCCAAAATCCAATTTAGTCTGCAACAGGCCTGTGGATAAGGGCCAGAGATAATGAATGCAGAGGGAAAAAATGTATTCAGAATTTCCATTGTATCTGTCAATGTCCTCTTAGAAAAATAGCAAATTTTGGTGTGTCACTGTAGTTCGAGAGGTGCAAAACAATACAGAATTAAGACTCATTGTCTTTTGAAACCTCTCAAATGTTACTTACTGTTGAATCTATTCCACTGCTAGCCCTGAGACCATCCCAACATCAAAATTCCTGACAGATGCTGCCTGTTCTCTTTCCTTGATTTCCCCCCATCGTTTGCACCCCTGAGTCTGTTGTTATGCTCATAGCTCATTTCAGAGTTGTGGGACTGTGGTATCTAGTCCTGTAATCCTCCTCATTTCTCTTCACGGTGTTCACTGTCCTCTCTTTGTCTGGCCATCAACCTTTCCTTTCCTTTTCTTTCCATCCTTTGTTTTGCTCCCCAGGCTCAGCAGCCTGTCTATCAAGTCTGCCACTGTTTGTTAAGATCATTTTGCTTCTAAATTGAGCTGGTAGCTGAATATCACTCAGGATAATGCTGCTAGAACTGTCTGCATTAGAAAAGGGAGCAGAAATCTTGCCACTGGTGCCCAGACCTCAGAACTGACTGTTGTTGCAAAGCCATAAGCCAGCAGGCATTTGTGACTGCCATTCTCAACCAATATTTTGTTGAATACTTGCTGTGAGCATGGCGTCTTAGCCGGCCACCTCCCTGGTGGTGGGTGTTCCAGGCAGAGGAGGACTAATTAAGACTTTGGAAGGCAGGACTAATGTGTTCCAGTGGTCAGGGACCCTCATTTAATTCCTGGCATCCTGGTCCATGCCAACCTCGTTCTGCCCCTGCGATTATGCCAGCCGAGAAGCGGAGAAGGGAAGATGAACTTTGGTCTGCTCTGAGTTTCCCTGTCCAGCAGTGTCTGTCAGATTAAAAATGAGAGGGAAGGAGGCCAGAGAATCTTCCAGATGGAGAGTTCAGAGGAGGGCACAACCAGACTCCCTCTCCACAGTGACGTTGCTGGGCCATCCGAGCACTGGGCCAGGAGCCAGGAGCACGGGCTGCTGCCTGACCCTGCAGTGCAGTGGGGGCCTGGCAGAACGGTCACCCTTAGCTCAGGGTGGGAGCAGATTCAAAGCAGGCACACTCAGGCCACATAGTGGAGGCGGAGCATTTACCCCCAGGGTTGGAAGTTGGGCCCCCCATTCCAGACTCCTCTTACGGGTGCTTTCCCCAAGTCACATGGGGGCAGAGTTGGCAACTGCAGAAACCAAATGGGGCGCTGGTGTTCTCCAGCCTCTCTGTTTTCTTCCTTTAGAATGAGGCAGCCACGCAAGAAAGGTGACCTTAGTTAGGCTGGGGGCGGCAGTAACGGCAGTGGCCCTGCGTCCTTGGATGGACTTGTGTGTGGACAGCAGTTCCAGGCAGCAGGGGTTTCATGAGGCCACAGTGCACTGACAATCACTATCCGTGCCTCTTGGTAGCACAACTTGATAACTGGTTTCTGCATTCATCGAACAGTATCCAGTGCGGATGCTCTAGGAGCAGGATTTTGCTCAAATGAGAACCTGTTTTTAGAATAAGCCTACCTGAGGCCTATGTAATGATGGAAAGGTAACGATTGAGGTTAAACACTGAATATCTGGTTTGACCTTCCTCAAAAATGGATTATTTTAACATTGCATCTGCGTAGCCTCAGTTTCTCCCTGAGATGAACCTCTTTTTCTCCAATTCAGGCTATTAGAGTTTGGGGAGGGCCTGTGCTATCGGGAGCAGAGCTGTTTGACTTCAAATGTCATCCTGTTCTGAGAACACATACTGGGGCCCTGTTAGGGCACCCCTGTGCAAATGCCACCTTGTCAGAGTGTCTTCCCTGGGATTAGACTAGCCACGGTGCTTTCCCGTCCCGTCTGGGTGGTCAGACAATTCGCTCACTCCCCACTGTCGGAACACCAGCCCAGCCAGGTCCCACTCCCCAACATTTCGTGAAATTTGATTCATCTGTAACTCTATGAATTTTCAAATGCTAATGATTGGCTGATTGGTATTCTATTCCTCAGATGTCACCTAATGATTTTCCAGAGCTTGTGCTACTTGGCAAATTTACCTTTTCGATTCATGGCAAATATGACAGCATTGAACAGGTGTGGCAGGGGTGTGGTGTGGTGTGTGCGTACATGCGTGTGTGTGTGTGTCTCAGGCCACAGAAGGGGAGACTTTGGTAGAGAGAGATCTTTTCATTTTATGAAAGCCTAGAGTAAAAATTAAGAGAAAGAATGAAAAATAAGAACAAAATCCCCAAACTAACGTTAGCTTAAGAATTCCCAGTTTTCACTTTTAACAGTAATGCAAATTTATCATATTCTTTTATCAAGCAAATTTTATTGAGTATACGTCAGTGCCAGACACTGTCCTAGAGGATGTAGATTCCATATAGAATAAGACAGATGTGGTCTGTATTACTACTGAAGTTATGGTCTAACAGAAAGATTTTCACATACACGTTGACTATATCGATCAGTTTTCCAGGTAAATAAGAAAACTGAGAATTATTCTGGTCACCCTTCCCTGCCCCTGAACTCTAAATATTAATATATCTGAGTTTCACAAATTCTGATAATACTCTATACGAAATAGATACATATAAATTGAAATAAAAATTCTAGGAATATATCTGAGAAGTGTCAGGTTTTTGGAGTCTCCTCTGATGTTTCTTGTGAGGGTTTAAATTAGTATGCAGATATGTAAATAATTCTATGTGTTTAAAATATTAATTTATCATCAGGTAGTTTAACCAACTGCCTGGTTTTCACCGATATGTAGAAAAAGTTTTTAGAAAGAGGTTTAAGAATTTTCTCTTAGGAGAAAATTGACTATCATTTGAAAGAATGTTGCCATAATTTGTCTGCAATAACAGCTCACTGGGTGTGGCATAAAAACGAAAACGAGGGCTGAATTTATTCAGTGTCTTCATTCTTGCACCTGAAGGGACAGACTCTTTCCTAGGTATGTAAATAATTGTTAAAGACTTAAAGGTTAATAACCAGTCCCTTAACATGGCAGCTAAGTCAGATGAGGGCTGTAGAATGCAATGATGGAAGCAAATCTCTAGTTCTAGGCAATGTTGTTTTAAGTGAGGTATAGTTGGAAGGTTCTCAGATAAGTTCCAATTGGGAGAAGGTGAATCGTCATCAAAGAAGGTTTCTGTATTTGGGAAAGATGTTTGTTTAAATCAGACCAATTTTTAGGGAGCCGGGGGCTGGATCATGGACTGAGAGGGTTAGGGTTTGTAAAGATTTTCTGGAAGTCTATATTCTGAAAAACCACCAAGAGAAACCAGTGTGCTATTGGCCTACACTGCTCTGTTCCCATGTTGATTTCTTTTAGGAGCAGCTGAAGCACAAACCTATTTGGATTCATTTGAATCTAATTTATGTCTTTCAGGAGGTCATATGAAGGATACAGGGATTGTCTGCTCTAGAACAAAATGTGGATGAGTTCGGCATGAGGAGGGCAGGAAGTGATATAATATCATAGTTGTAGGTGAAAATGTTTTCTTGGCCTGTAGAAGTTTAGGTCCTTAAATTTTCAGGTCAAGGAGAACATTGGAAAGAGAAGGCTAATTTGAGGGGCTGTTCCTGACTTTTGTCTAGACATATGCACTCCAGAGCAGCAGTCCCCAACCTTTTTGGCACCAGAGACCGGTTTCATGAAAGACAAATTTTCCATGGATTGGTTGCAGGGGTGGGGGTTGCCAGGAGGAAGGGGGATGGTTTCAGCATGATTCGAGTACGTTACATTTACTGTGCAGTCCAACCTCTCTGCAAATGATCATCTGTATTTGCAGCTGCTCCCCAGTGCCAGCATCACTGCTTCAGCTCCACCTCGGATCATCAGGCATTAGATTCTCCTAAGGAGCCACAACCTGGATCCCTCGCATATGCAGGTTACAGTAGGGTTCAAGCTCCCATGAGAGTCTAATGCCGCTGCTGATCTGAGATGAGCCAGAGCTTGTGTGGTGATTCCAGCGATGGGGAGCGGCTGTAAATACAGATGAAGCTTCACTCACTCATCCACTGCTCACCTCCTGCTGTGCAGCCTGGTTCCTAACAGGCTGCGATCGGTTCCTGTGGACCAGTACCAGTACCCAGAGGTTGGAGACTGCAGCTCTAGCGCAAGAGCTTTTAGGACCCGACTTGCTCCCACTTTGGATAACTAGCATATACAAACACACATATACATACATACATGAATTTCAGGCACCAAAAATGTGCACAAAGACTATATAATCTGCTTGTATTCATTCATTCAACAAGTACAGTCAATGATGGGCCACATGTAGGACTGTGGTCCCATAATATAATAATACTGTATTGCCACTGTATCTTTTCTGTTTAGATGTGGTTAGACACACAAATTTTTACCCCTGTGTTACAATTGCTTACAGTGTTCAGTACGGTCACATGCTGTACAGGTTTGTTCGTGTCCTGGGAGCAGCAGGCTATACCACGTAGGCTAGGTGTGTAGTAGGCTGTACCATCTAGGTTGTGTAAGTTCATTCTATAACGTTCACACAAAGATGAACTAGCCTAAGGGCACATTTCTTGCAACATACCCCCATTGTTAAGTGACACATGAATGTATTTATTGAATGACTGTTGGGTGCTGGGGTAGAATCTGGGGCTTGCAATGTGTGGGTAAGGTGGAGTTGGTTTGAACAATAAAGGCCATGTGTTTTAAAGAGTTTAGATTCTAATTAAGAAAACATAAACAAATGAGAATACAATAGCATGGGTGGCTATCATAAGACGTTATATAATCAGGGTGAGAGCAAAGCTCTGTTTAAGACCAGCCCCGCCACCTGTACCTTTCACCCTTCTCAGGAACCTCCAGTACTCCTAGTTATCCTTTCTCTTCTACATTCAGCCTCTGTGTCTTAGATGGGTCTTCTCATCACCTTGACACGTGCCTGGGTTTTATCTGTTTGAAAACTCCGCAAATCCTGTTCCAGACCTTTGCCTTCTTGCTGCCACTCTCTTTCCTCCCCTTCACAGCCACGCCTGTTTAGGATTGTCCTTATTCATTGTCTCTGTTTAGTGATCTCTACTTCTGTCTTAACCAACTCCAAACGGAATTCTGTCTCCACCAGTTCACAAAACAGTTTTCTTGTTGAGTTCTTCGATGACCTTCATATCAGGCATTTTTATAACCTGACTTTTCTGTGAAACTTGAGGTTTTTATTTTACTTCTCTGGTAACTATTTGCTCACTGATGTAGGATTCCTCCTTCTCAACACAACTGTTAAGTGTTGAACTTCCTCAAGGATCAGTCTTAGCCCCTTTTCTCTTTCTACTCTGTATGGTACCGTCTCCCTGGTCAGTCACATTCTTACTCACACGGCCATCACTTTCTCTTTGCAGACAACTCACCACTCTCAGACCTTGTCTTTGAGCTACAGACTCATATATCCAACCTCTCACCTGAACATTTTCCTTTAGATGTCCCTATGGCACCTCAAATCCAACATGTTCACAACCAAATTAGGGATCTTTTTTGTCTCAAGATGTGGACCCTAATGTTCACATCTGGAGATACAGTTCAGTCAATGCCCTTGTCCGATTCTAACTCAGAAAGGGAAACTGTCATAAAGATTGTAATTTTCAATATTTTAAATATCTTATTTCATAATCGTTTCCAACTTTAATGCACTGTGATAAAAAACTTTTATTTGCCATTTGTTTAGACTACCTTCATGGTCTAATATATGGTTAATTTTTGCTTATGTTTCATGTGTGCTTGTAAAGAACACTGTGGCAGGTTGCATTTTCCAAAGGTGGTCACACCAACACATTTATCCAGTCCTACGTGCTCTTCTTACAATGTGACTAACATGCCTCCCACTGAGCGGGAAGGGTATTTGTTCTCTTCCTTGGAGTCAGGGTGGGGTTCGTGACTGCCCTGACCAGTGGAATCCAGTGTGAATGGTGTTATGTGACTTCTGAGTGTAGATCATTAAAAAATACAACTTCACGCTGGGCGCGGTGGCTCACGCCTGTAATCCTAGCACTCTGGGAGGCCGAGGTGGGTGGATCGTTCTGAGCTCAGGAGTTCGAGACCAGCCTGAGCAAGAGCGAGACCCTGTCTCTACCAAAAATAGAAAGAAAATTAATTGGACAGCTAAAAAATATATATAGAAAAAATTAGCCGGGCATGGTGGCGCATGCCTGTATTCCCAGCTACTGGGGAGGCTGAGACAGTAGGATTGCTCGAGCCCAGGAGTTTGAGGTTGCTGTGAGCTAGGCTGACGCCACAGCACTCACCCCAGGCAAGACAGTGAGACTCTGTCTCAAAAAAAAAAAAAAAAAAAATACAACTTCTGCCTGGCTCTCTTTTGGAACTCTTGCCTTTGGAACCCAGCCACCATGTTGTGAGGAGACTCAAGCCAGATGAAGAGGCCACATGTAGGTATTCCAGCTGATAGCCCTAGCTGTGCTCTCAGCTAACCCTCAGCAAACAACCAGCAGGTATGTGGGAAAATGAGCCCTCCAATGATTCCAGCCTTGAACTTTCAAGTCTTTCAGCTGAGGCCTCAGGCCTTGTAGCATGTCAGAATTCCTGATCCATAGAAACCATGAGAGATAATAAATTATTATTTTTAACTGGCTGATTTTGGGGTAATGTGTAGCAATAGATAACTAAAATAAATGCTTGTTCTCTTATTATTGCCAACTTCAGTTTTGCCTAATAGTAACTTATTTCATCAGCTTTCTTTTGGTTCTTATTTTTTTGGTGTATACTTTTCCATACTTTTATTTTCAAAACTTCTTTATGTTTTAGATGTGTTTCGTATAAACATCCCATAGGAAAATTTTTTAAAAATCCATTTTGATAAAATTTTATTTAAACACATGTGCTTAATCTGTTTACTCTGATGACTTTGAACTATTTTCAATATTTTCTTTTGTATTTTCTATTCACTGTATTTTCCTTTGCTGCTGCTGCTGCTTCTTCTTTTTTTTTTTTTTTTTTTTTGAGACAGAGTCTCACTCTGTTGCCTGTGCTAGGGTGCCGTGGCCTCAGCCTAGCTCACAGCAACCTCAAACTCCTGGGCTCAAGCGATCCTCCTGCCTCAGCCTCCCAAGTAGCTGGGACTACAGGCATGTGCCACCGTGCCCGGCTAATTTTTTCCATATATTTTTAGCTGTCCAGATAATTTCTTTCTATTTTTAGTAGAGACAGGGTCTCACTCTTGCTCAAGCTGAGCTCGAACTCCTGACCTTGAGCGATCCTCCTGCCTCGGCCTCCCAGAGTGCTAGGATTACAGGCGTGAGCAATCACGCCCGGCCTCCTTTGTTTCTTTATCCCTTCCATTCCAGTCCTCTGTGGAGAATTGGTTGGGTTTTCTTTACTTCATGTTGTTTTCTTCATTGGTTTGGAAATTTCTATTCTTTTGGAGATTACTTATATATTATAAAATTGTGAAATGCAACGTACATACAGAATAATTTTTGAAAGTGTACATACACAGTTTTAAGAAAAAAACTGATCATCTAGATACCTCTTCCCAGGGCAAGAAATAGAGCATTACCATATTCCAGAGTCCCCCCAAGGCTTCTCCCAAATTACGTGTCCTCCCCCTACTCCCAAGATAAAAGTAGACTGAATTTGGTGTAAATCATTCCCTTGCTTTTCTTTATACTTTTTTTTTTTTTTTTTACCATTTGCATGTTATATTCCAAAACAACATAGTATTTATCTTTGCCTTTTTAAATGTTATGCGAATGGAATAATAATAGGTATAGCTTTCTGTAATTTGCTTCTTTTATTTTGCTTTTATCATATTATGGGAGGCATCCATGTTGATGTGTGTAACTGTTTCATTGATTTTTCAAGGTCATATAATATTCCACTGTAGGAATCTGTAAAAATGTGTTTATTGTTCTGCTGATAGATGTTTGGGTTGTTTCCAATATTTTTGGCCATTGCAGCAATGCTGCTCTAAACATTCTTGTACAAATCTATGTTAGCATGTGTGCAAAGGTCTCTTTGGTTATATAGACAGAGAAAGAAATATTGGTTATCCTTAATAAGTTAATCAGTAGTTTTAATGTATATCTTTAACATTTTAATCAGTATCTCTGTCTTACTCCCAATTTCTTCCCTTTTCCTTTATCCCATATGATTGTGATAAACTACTCAGTTTCACTTTATTTGTAAGCCCTAAAAATTGGTAGTTATTGTTTTTATACTTTTTTTTTTTACAACTGGAGTTAATAATAATAAATACTCATTATTTATTATTAAATTTACTAGATTTACCATCATGCTTGCTAATTTCTCTGCTTCTTGTTTTTCCTTCCTTCTGGGATAAATTCCTTCTTATTCAAGTATATCTTTTAGTATTTCTTTCAACAAAAGCAAACTACTGTGAGTAGTAGAAAATCTTTTTTTCCTGAAACATGTTCTTATTTCTCTTCTGTTGTTATTGAATAATAAGTTTAGCATGAATGAATTTTAGTTGAACTTTTTTCCCCTTAGCACTTTGAACATGTTATTTCATTGCTACCTTGCTTTCATTTTTGCTGGTGACATGTTCTTTTGACAGAAGTCTGTTTTGCTTTGTTTTTTTGTAGAGACAGGGTCTTGCTATGTTGCCCAGGCTGGTCTTGAACTCCCAGGCTCAAGTGATTCACCTGCCTTGGCCTCCCCAAGTGCTGGGATTACAGGCATGAGCCACCTCACCCAGACTCCATTTTTTTTTTCTTTCTGGTTGATGCTAAGACTTTCTTTTTATCTCTGGTGTTCTGTGATTTCATTCTGATGTATCTAAGTATGGATTTGCTTTTATTTATCTTGTTGAGACCTTGGGTGTGCTTTTTCAAGAGGACTCATGTATTTCATTCTAGAAAATTTATATCCATTACGTTTCCATATTAGATTTTTTCTCTTTCTTTTGAGCTTGGAGATATATAAATAAATAAATATACATACACACACTTGTATGTATATATGTATGTGTGTGTATATATACACATGCATTTCAAATCATCACTATATTTTATTTAGCATTTCTTTATTTGAAGTGGAAAGGAATTCAGCTCAATCTCCATATTGTCAGACCATAAATCTCTCGGATTTTACAAAATGCAATATTGTACTATTTTATCTAGTCTTCCCCAAATTATGCTTTTCCTAACTCTATTGCAAGCCATATAACACAGGAGGATGCTATCACACAGAGGAGTCTTTTCTCCTGCATTAAAATTCTAAGATTTATATCATAGCCCATAAGTCTGTTCTTTGGTGGGCATGCATCAGTGGTAATGGGTTCTTTGGTGGGATAGGGGGATGTGGAGGGAAATAGCCCAGCAAGAGCTAAAGCAATCACTTAGAATATTGAATGGGGGAAGAAAGAACCATGGGAAAACCATGGAGCAGGTGGCCATTCCCAGCTACCACACCATTCAGAGATGTTAGGACCTAGCCAAAAATGAGAGAAAGAGGCATATTCCAATTATTTTCGACTATAGAGCCACTGTATGAGTAATGTTGGACCACTAAACAATCAGCCCCATGAACGCTTACATTATTACTATTGCTTAACAACTATAATGTTACAGATCTTCTATCACATCGACTTGTATGTGGTCAGTGCATAGTACATATGTTTTAGTTATAGGGAGCTGAAGGTAATAAGTCAAGATTTGATTTGAAATGTCAAGTTGTGGCTTCCTCTGTATTGTGCATTTCTTCTGAGAGAAGGCTGCACTCTCCCTAGAGAAAGGGTAATGGTCCCTGTGAGCACGCACTCACATACTGCTGGAGGCAAGTGGTAAGGTGTGGATTGGAAAGACAGTGCACCTCACATAAATGCAATAGGCTTCCCCAAGTAAAACTTTTTTTGGGAAGTGGAAATAGAGCATGCAAGAAAGATGACAAAAGGAATAAGAAAATAAAAGACTTCATCAGACTGAGTGTGTCACATGAATGTTTAATTTGATTTTCATCTCTCTACTTTATAAGCTGTTCCCATTCTGTTGGGGAGTTCACACCCCAAAAGATTTGACTGTAGGTTTGGCCCAGTTTGTGTGATGCAATTCTGGCTAGATGTGTGTGCCATTTTCAGTTTATGAGTGTGGGTTTTTTTTTTTTTTGTTTTTGGCCTCTTGTGCAGGAGGTATGAGGCACAAGTTTTATCAATGGTTTATTTGGCTAGCACCACATACCGCGGCATATGGAGATTCTATTTAGAGACATGGAGAGAAAACGTTTGGTGTTTTACTCACAGACAGCTCTGTCTTTCGTTTTTATCTCTTTGTAGCTTTGAAGCTCAGCAAAGAAGGGAAATCCATTGAGAAGAGTCTGTAAAGGTAAGTGTATTTATTACGTGGCCTTGACAAACATTGCCTTTACAACATTGATTTTTCTTTTATTCAGAGATTTAAACACTTGGATTAAAGATATAGCTGACGGGACAACTTCCTTAACCACCTACTTGTCCTCCTCATAGGCAAAAGTGCTGAGCAATAGTTAGCAGGGAGTAGGAGGGAATACAATGATGTGTTGAGAGCAGCCAAATGCAATTGTGTGTGTGCTGACTTTTGCTTTCTTCTCGGCAGTTAAGACTTCCAATGGAGCTAAGTTTACTAAGATTAATGCTAGAAGGAAAAAGAATACACTTGTACCAGTTCTAGTCAATAGTTAAATAAAACTAGCTGGCTAAATAAAGCATTTAAAATAAAATGCAGAGTGGCATTTCAATTGGGTTGGATGAAATTTATCACGGAAGTCAGCTGTGCAGTTGCACGGAGGAGCTAGTTTTGTAGAAAGGGACAAGCCAGCCAGTTTGGGGTAGCTAATTTCATTCCACCCAGTCACTCTGGACCCTAAGTGAATTGCAGGAAATGAACTTCCAAGCTCAAAGCAATAGGACAAGTACCTACTCTGCCTCCTGTGAAACATTACAATCCAGTTGGTTTTTACATGGAAAAATGTAATTGTTTCCTCTTTGCTAGGTATATTTATAAGCATACCTCTGTGCAGCATTGTTCTTTGATTCATTGTTTAATTTCTGTTCTGCATGAAGTATTTTAATTTAAAGAATTCATTCTGGGCAATTATAGGGCTGCAGTTTCATCAAGAGTCTTTGGTGGCCAGGGTGAAATATGCCATAATTTTACATTTGTTTTCATCATAAATTATGTTTTTGACACTTTTAGGGTTTTTTCTGTCGTTTTTATTACAGCAATCATGACCGTGACCACTTTAGTTAAAGTTGAAAAGCCATTTGATTTACCTTGTATTTTAAGTTATTCCTAACTTTATGACAGATATACTTCTGGAGCTGAATTTTTAATGTTTATTTTGAGGGGAAAGAAGAATTTTACAGGGAAATTGGAGAAAACCCCTTTTGAATAATCAAAACATGAGCTATAAAAACTCTCTTCTGAGGATTGCTTTTGGGTGACTAAACTCAGGTGCAAGAAAACTGGTTGGCTTGGGATTTTGCTATAGTGTCCATTAGTGAAGAAAATACTCTCATAAGAAGTAGGTAATTCTTATTTTCAGCCATGTAACTTACATATCTCTGGATCATTGAGCCACATCTTAAAATAAAGCAGTACTTGATAGCTTTTAGGAATAAATGCTCATAAATTATTAGCGTTAGTTGTTATGTAGCCATCTTAAAAACCCTGTAATCTTTAGGTGTAGCTACGGTGCTTGCATTCCTTTTGGGGAGTGTTTTTGTTTAGGCACAGTCCACTTTTTCTACTCTCAATGGAAATCCTTTATTGAATTGGTACTCTGGAGTTAGACTTGAGTTTAGTCATGGTTTGGCTTTTACCAGCTATTGGAGCATGGGCAACTTATTGACTCTCTCTATGTCTCAGTCTCCTAATCTGTAAAATGGGGATAATAAAATTGTCTGCCTAATATGGTTGTTGTGGGGATTAAATGAATTATATATGTTAAGGGCTCAGAAGAGGTCCTGGAGCGTAAGTGCTCAGTAGATATGAGCTGCTACTGCTCTTGTTAATATTACTAGTAGCAGTGGCAGCATCCTTATGAATTTAGTCATTAGATATTTTGACAAGTCTATTCTTTTTAGAAGCTTCAGCATAATGTTTCCAAATGAGCCTGTTGTTACCAAAGAAGGGCAAATTCCACTCGGTCCTTAGGAATCAAATGAAAAGGTAACTTTCAGGTAATATAAGAAGCGAGGCCTCTGGAAGTGAAAAGTTGCCAGGCTGAAGTTTCGTAGGTGTCAGGGAAAACACCTTCTTTGGTTGTGTGTGGTCAATCACTAATAAATATGATCTTAAGAAATTAGCAATCTACTGCTAGGAAGATTCTTCAGGAATTTTTGAAGAAAGCCTTGGTAGGTAGAGAGGAACACGCACGCCTTCCTTTTTTTCTTGTCCTGTGTCTGTTTTCCCTTCCTAACAGCACCTTTCTTTCTTTTTGAAGTAGTATAGTGGGACTGTAACCAGGGGCCCTACCCGGGGGCCTATACTCAGCCTGTGGATGGGTGTATGACCACAAGCTTGGTTAAGCGGCTGCTCCTTTGGAATTTGAATCTTTAAGAGATTCTTCATTGCCCTTGGCAGGCGTTCTGATCTGATAGTACTTCTTTTTTTTGTTTGTTTTTTTTTGTTTATTTCAGCATATTATGGGGGTACAGATGTTTAGGTTAAGTATATTGCCCTTGCCTCCCCACTCCCCCGCAAGTCCGAGTTTCAAGTGTGCGCATCCCTTGGATGGTGTGCACTGCACTCTTTGTGTATGCATATATCCATCCCCTCCTCCCCCCTCCCCCCTGCCCGACATCCAATAGATGTTATTCTTATATGTGCACTTATGTGTTGATCAGTTAATACCAATTTGATGGTGAGTACATGTGGTGCTTGTTTTTCCATTCTTGGGATACTTCACTTAGTAGAATGGGTTCCAACTCTATCCAGGAGTATACAAGAGGTGCTGTATCACCATTGTTTCTTAAAGCTGAATAGTACTCCATGGTATACATATACCACATTTTATGAATCCACTCATGTATTGATGGGCACTTGGGTTTTTTCCACATCTTTGCAAATGTGAATTGTGCTGCTATAAACATTCAGGTGCCGGTGTCTTTTTTTATACAGTGTCTTTTGTTCTTTCGGGTATATGCCCAGTAATGGGATTGCAGGATCGAATGGTACTTCTACTTGTATCTCTCTAAGGTATCTCCATATTGCTTTCCACAGAGGTTGCACTAGTTTGCAGTCCCACCAGCAGTGTATGAGTGTTCCTATCTCTCTGCATCCACACCAACATTTATTGTTTTGGGACTTTTTGATAAAGGCCAGTCTCACTGGAGATAAGTGATATCTCATTGTGGTTTCGATTTGCGTTTCCCTGATGATTAGAGATGTTGAGCATTTTTTCGTATGTTTTTTGGCCATTATTCTGTCTTCTTTTGAAAAGTTTCTGTTCATGTCCTTTGCCCACTTTTTGATAGGGTTGTTTAATTTTTTCTTGTTGATTTTCCTGAGTTCTAAATAGATTCTAGTTATCAGCCCTTTATTGGATTTGTAGCATGCAAAAATTTTCTCCCATTCTGTAGGTTGTCTGTTTGCTCTTGTGACAGTTTCTTTGGCTGTGCAGAAGCTTTTTAATTTGATCAGGTCCCATTTATTCTAATAGTACTTCTATAAGACCACTGTAGCAGGTCCTGTTTTCGAGCCTCCGTGTCTGCCTTGGCGACTAATGATCTCCAAGCCTTATTTCCCAGTCTGCCATGGATTCTCTGAGCCTTCAGTCTCCTTCTGATAATTCTTCTTAAATGAGCCACTTGGTGTCTGTTGCTTGCAACCACAGAACCCTAATTAATAGAATAGATTATATGTTAGTGAACTAGATTTAGTATAAATGGGGCGTGTTTGGAGGTTTACAATTAAAATACTATTCATTACTTTCTTCCATCATATATAAGTAGTGGAATGTTTTGTAGTAGATTATAAAAAGTACAGAGTTCTCAATTAGACTCTCAAAAATGTGATATCTTGCGAACTTCTCAGTACTTCTGTGTTTGGTACGGAGAAGTCACTCTTGGCTGCTTCTCTAAGCTCTCGATGTGTGTGTATGCAGGGGTGGGACTGGAAACGAGGAAAGAAGCAGAGAGGTCATTCATCCCTCCCAATTTCTGGGGGCCTAGTCTCCTTGTGGCATGGGGATTGTGACAGCACTATGATTTCCTTCTATTTACCCCAGCATCCCAAAACAAAACAGGAATACTCTTTAAATATTTCTCTACGTTTCCCTGAATTTTTATTTCTCTTTTGATCACTTTTCTGGCCCTACTGAACACTTTCTTTTCAATGATGTGTAAAATGTGATTGAAAACTCAATTACTTCTGTTTCTGACATTGCTCGTGGTTTCCTGAGAACGGAATGGGCAAATTTTCTCTATTTACCCTTGTGTCTTGTTTGTTGACTACTTCTGTGTTCTGTGCAGTGCCTAGAACAAAGTTGGTTAATTATTTTTTTTTTTACAGGGACATCAATTTTACACTCCTACTGTGAATGAATAGCACGACAGCATTATATAGAGGGAAAAGCCTTAGCTGGAGTGTTAAGGAACTTGCCTTCTAGTTTCGGCTCTGCCACTTGCTAGCTTTGTGACTCTGGGCAAGATTCTTAACCTTCCTTAAGGTTTCAGGTTCCTCACTTGTAAAATCAGGATAACCCTTGTCCTATCTATTGCATAGGGCTATTTTGAGGATCACATGTAAAAGAGCTTAGCAAATTGTAACACATATGTAACATCAAGGTATTATTATTATGCCCTATATATTTCCTAAACAGATAAAAAATTGAGGGGCTTGTTTTATGAGAGTGAGTATGTAGATTAAAAACCAACAACCCCATGTAGTACTTGTAATGCATATTCTCTATTTGTGCTTCCAGCTCCTTTGTCCTGTAAAAGGCTCTGTGCACCGGGTGGCTAACCCCGATGGTCAGCATTCTGTGGGCTTCCTTGTTTGCTGGCTGTCTTATTAGCCAGTGGAAGGCTCTGGACAAAGATCTGGGAATGCAAGTTTGAATAGTCTTCCCTTCCTTCCTCCCTGCAGCCCTATGGGTTGGTAATGGCTGTATCCCTCCAAGGAAGGCCACGGTTCCTGCTGGAGGCCTCTCTTCTGCAGCTATAGCTCTTTCCATTGTCTGGTAATTGCTTCTTCCCTTTGCCCCTTTAAGTCTGGAGTGTTAACCGAATTTTTGCTAACTCCAGGGTACTGGGCCATCCCTTAGTGGTTTCCCTTAACCCTGCCTTCACCCAGGTGAAGGTGCCATCTCCTTCCTGCTGTGACCTTGATTATACAAAGGAACTTTATTCTTTATATTTTTTTCTTGCTATCCTCAACTCAATTCAACAAATATCTTTCTAGGACTTAGGGTGTGCCAGGGAAAAAGTGTCTATCATACACTTTTAAAGAACTGGACATTTTAGTGGCACAGCTGGAGGTATTATATTAGTTTTTTTAAAAAAAGCAAGTTTTGGTAAATTGAAATACTTTATGTGAATGCCAGTATATAAATAATACAATATTGTATTTATGCACATTATAAATTATCCTTAAAAATTCATTTTTATTTTTATCAAAGCAATGTATCTACCTTGTTTAAATAAAGCAGCATTAAAAAGCAATTATTAAAACATTGCAAAATCTATCCCCTATTTCTACCTGTCTCCCTCTCTCCAGAGTCCTTCCCCAGAATTGGCAACTTTCAACTCTGATACTTCTGGTGTTTACCTCTCTATTTCTAAGCAATGTACTTACATTATTTTTTCCTAATATGTCAATTTTGGCAACAGCTCTCTGACATTCTCCACTCCTACCACTTCTGGTCCCCACAGCCTCCTAACATAGTTATATTACAATTTTTGTTTAAATCATTAAGTACTATTTACCTTATCATGTTTGTTTAATTTTTGTCCTACTACTGACCCAAGTGGTATAGTCTGGTCGGTTATATTTTCTTTAACACATAGATTTTTGTCTTTCTTGGGATTAAAAAATTAGCTTGCTGTCCTAGGCATCTCCCTTATGAGATAGGTAGTAATAGCATCTCAATTTTATACATGGTCATATTATTATTTCCATTTTAATGTTGTGGAAATTGAGGCTTAAGGCTAAGTATTTTGTCCAGGTCACACTGCTAGTGAGTGTTAGAATTGGGGGAAGATAGCAACCGGCCTGTCTGCAGAGACTGCCTTCTTAATCATCACATTATTTACGAATACGGTCATTTCAGTTGTTATCCTAATGGCCACATTAATAATAAATTAATAATAATTAATAAGGAAATCCTGGATTCTATCTTCAGAGATTCAAAATCAGTAAATCTGAGATAGGAACCAAGAATCCACATTTAAAAAATCTCCAGAGATGATGCCATTGATTAGCAGTTTTGTGAACTCTGTTGTATATTTCATCATTACCATAATTACCATCATCACCATCATGATCATCACCACCATCATCATCATCATAATCATTATCACCACCGCTGTCCTCAGTAACCAATGACTGTCTAGCTCAGTGTTCTCAGTAGCTGAGTAGAAATCCTTGTGTCTGTTAATGCAGCAGCTCTTTGACCTCATAGGTGAGATCACACTAGTGGGTGATTCAGGTAATGAGTTATCTGGCCATTTGTATGTTTGGCAAGTACTTTGGGAGGAATTGTGCCCTGCAGAAGTGGACAACATTATTTTTTTCAGTTTGTTTGTTGCTCTGGTACAAAAGCAATGAGAACATCCTCCTACTTAACGTTGACCTTAAAGGGGCTCATTTTTTTTTTTTCTTCTGAAAATTCTCTAAAATGACATCTAGGGGAATACAAAGTCCTAGTAAAAGAGAAACTTTGAAGTCTTTGTTCTGTTTGATTTGCATTCCCCTGTCCCCCATGCTTGTGGCATTTCTTATTTATCAGGCAGGAGAGAAGCAGTAAAATTTGGCCTGGGGTTTTCTTATCCCTAGGTGTGAAATTATTTCAGAACTATAATAATAATACTTTGCATTTCTATAGTGCTTTTATTTGAAGATCTGAAAGTGTTCTGTTGGTGTTAATAGAGCTTCCCAGCACCCTCTGAAGTAGGTATTATTAGAGAATATTTCCTCGAAGAATATTTTCACTTTACATTCCATGTGTGACTTGAAAATGCTTTTGTATGATTTGGGAATCTCAACTATTTAAAGTGCCATGCATAGAGGGCACTTCTTTTCTTTATATTCCATCTTCATTAATTCTCAGCACATTCAGGGAAATACAGCAGTTTACCATAAATGGGTGTGGCATTATTTAGAGAGAATTAAATAAAAGCAGTCTGTTATTACCTTTTGTTTGAATGTTTTACAAATATTTAATAATATTCATCAGCTATGGAACTGTCTGTTGCACAGTTAGTTTTCCTTTTTTAAGATTGCAGAACTTGCAGGAATGAATATGTTGAATAACTACTGGTATCGGAGGTCAGAAGCCAATACCCCAAAGTATGGCACCTTGTCGTGCTAAGTGCTTTGAACTGAAGGAAACTGGAAAGGTCTCAGAACAAGGTCTCTCTGACCTACTCCTGCCCTCCTGTCTCCCACCTCTCTTTTTGCCCCTAAACAAGTGGTACAAACCAGAATTCCTTTTCCCTAAGGCGGGTCATGGAGACTGGAATCCCTCTCCTGTAAAGCAAACCATAAAACCTAAGAAGGTCACTCTCTCCCTTAAATGAGTTTGGGCTTTTGGGGGGAAAAAAAAAAAGAAAAATCTTCAATGGGGACTGGATTTGGAGGGGTCAAGGATTGCTTTCTAGTACCTTCTGCTTTTGGACATGCCCCTGGGGCAAAGGGAAGGCAAAGTCTGTTGAAGTTTTCGAGATGAGAAAGGGAAAGTATACACAGGAGGAGTAAAAAAGTACAAATTAATATTTTAAAACCATGCTGCCCCTAATTCAACACTGACACAAGGTGATGCTTCACCATTTGTGGGTTGCTTTATGACTCTCATGTTGAGTGTCAGATGATCACATGATTAATCCTTTTTCTGGCATCTCAGTTGTCTTTTATTTTTTCCCCCCAGGGAAAAATTCCCTTAAGACCTATCATCTAAAGATTTTGGGGAATGTGGGCAGAATTATGAATCTCTGCACCATTTTCTCCTGAGTCTTTGCCCGAAGGAGGCCACATAAATTTGCTGCTAATTACGTGAAGATAGATTTATCACTGAAGATGCTTTCGCATGTAAATAATCAAAAAGTCATCTCAAAATGGTTTAAACAGTAAGGGAATTAAAAGAAAAAAGTTTTCCACCTTCTCCATGTCTACCCGCTGAACCCCATGGATGTCATGATTGATGGGAAGGCATTATAGAATACTGGTTCTGAATGTCTGGAAGCCAACCACAATCCACTTTTCCCCAGCGCCCAACAACTAGGGACCCACTAAGGTGCCTTT
Organism: Indri indri; assembly: GCA_004363605.1. Lineage (NCBI taxonomy): Eukaryota > Metazoa > Chordata > Mammalia > Primates > Indriidae > Indri > Indri indri. Next base: position 157,216 of record RJWJ010000269.1, read on the forward strand.
GATGGTTGTCGCTGTGCTGTAGAGGGAGCATTCTGAGCACTCAGCTGTTGATAGATTGCTAAACACTGTCAATTATTTCGTGAATTGCTCTACCACCTTATATTTGAAAATCCACAGAATAAAGCCCTTCAGAATAATAAAAATTAATTGTCTCAAGGAATTAGATCTCCTGGGTGGGGGTGGGGAGTGTTGCAGCTCCAGGTTTTGTTAATTCAGTGGCTCAACAGTGTTATCAAAGTCCCTGTTTCTTGATCTTTTTCCTTTGCCATCTTCAGTGTGTTGACTTTGTTCTTAGACTTTACGGTTCTAAGATGGCTCCTTCATTTCTGGGAGCCACAGGCAGACATGGTGGCATCCACTGGCAAAAGAAATCATCTGTTCTTGTGTGTCCCTTTTCAGAAGCAAGGAACTTTCCCCATAATCCACCAGGCAGGCTTCCCCTCAAGTCTTATTTGACTGCTTGCAGCCACATGCTCCTTCCTGAATCAGACACTGGCATGTGGCATGGGATTAATAGCAGGTGGCTTAGATTGGTGCTTCCCAACTTTGTTCTTGTTCTGGCATACACAGAAAATAAAATTTTGTCAGCACATGAAGCAAGCACAAGAGGCTGCCCACAACTGGAGGTGGCTGATGTGTGTGTGTGTGTGTGTGTGTGTGTGTGTGTGTGTTGGAAGTGACTTTGGCTGCCCTGGCCCTGTCCAACTGCCCTTGGGGCGAAAGGGAGGGTTATCTGAGAAGCCGATACCCTTTCCCTGTGTTAAACTAATCAGGATTGATCCCTGAACTGGGATAATGTCACCTTCCCTGGGCACATGGCTTTGCGGAAGGAGGACACCCCAATAAAACTGGGGCTTGCATTAGTCAGGATTCACCAGAGAAACAGAACCAAAAGGATATTTATTTATTTATTTGTTTATTTATTCATCATGAGGAATTGGCTCACTTGATTACGGAGGCCAGGAAGTACCATGATCTGCCGTCTGCAAGCTGGAGACCCAGGAAATCTGGTGGTGTAGTTTGGTTCAGGTCTGAAGGCCTGAGGGGAGCTGATGGTGCAAATCCTAGCCTGAGGGCAGGAGAAAATCAGATAATATGTCCCAGCTCAAACAGTGAGGCAGAAAAAAAGGGCAAATTGCTTCTTTCTCCTTTTGTTCTATTCAGGCCCTCAACACATTAAAGTATGCCTCTCCACATTGGGGAGGTCAGTCTACTGAGTCCATCTATTCAAAGGCTAATTTCATCTAGAAACATCCTGGGCAGAGACACCAGAAGTAATGTTTAATCTGGGCACACCATGGCCCAGTCAAGTTGACACTTAAAATTAACCATCACAGGGCTTTACCTGTAAGGCAGAAGAGGGGAATTTCTGTTTGACAGGCCCTTCACAATGTCTGCTGTGTGAATGTTTCTTGTCTTTGCATATGTACCTAATCTCCTTCTTTGAATCATTAGTTCCTTAGCAAGAAAGAACTAAAGCTTGCAAATTTTAAGTGTTCAGTAATTATTTGCATATTGAATGAGTATGTACTCATGTGTTTGACTAACTATGCATTCAATACCATTGACCTGTAATGTGCCAGGAATGTGCAGTGTGAGGTACAAGGAATGTGGGCCCTGCCACTGATTTTATACCCTAGGGAGGGAGACAGATCATACCTAGTAAACAAAGAAAGCATGTATAATTAAAAGTTATGTTGAGCCCTATTTAGGAACCGTCAGGAGGCAAAACAGGGTAGGGCCCTTCATTTGGAGTGGACGGAGAAGTCTCCTTTGAGTTAATGACATTTAAGTTGAGACCTGAGAGAAGGGCAAGAGGAGGAAATCAGCTTGTTATGAGTGGGGGAAGAGAGTTCATATTCTGAACTTTGGAACTATATCTTAGAAATAATTTGTTCTCAAGAAAAAAAAAACAGAAACAGAAACGATGAAAGATGGGGCTTTTGCTATAAGCACAGGACCCCTTACTGATTTGAGGGCAGGCTGTACAGAAAGCCTTCTGAGGCATTAGACCAAGATCAAAAACTAACAGGATTGAGATGGGAAGATGGATAAACACATCTGTTACACACTCAGTGCTGTACACTCTCAGTGTCTCCATCCTAAAGAGCAGCTGGCGATCTCAGGAGCTGCATAGCCTCTCCCTACTTCTCTCTGCAGACTGGCCTCTCTGCTTCTCTCTGCATTTCCAGTCTGACATGGCCACCCCTGCAGCTCCCTCTGCCCCATTCAAGGGGCTGACGGAGACTAACTGGAATTCCTGTACTTCAGTTCCTCTTTCCTAGGGGAAAGAATCTAAATGACTTGATGTAGGTCAGGTGCCCAACCTTCTTGATGTCAACTGTGGCCAAGGGTGCAGAGTCCACCTGGCTGGCTGCCAACTTAATTCTACTTGGTCCTACTCAGCAGGATTGGGAGACACTCTCTGGGAAGGGAGAGTATAGGAAGGTAGAGTATAGGCAAATGGATTAACATCCCTGTTAAATGCTGCTTTTCAGGTTCTCCAACTTTAATAACACTGGTAGAGTCCTAATGATGTCAATAACTGAGTTACTACCTGGCTTATTTAGTTGAGTATAGATACCTACTACAGGGCACTATATACAGCAGATACTGAAGAAGTAGTGATGGTGATAATAACATAGTCGAATGTGAAATATGATGTAGTTCTTTCTCAATAGTGCAGGTTAATTATATTGTTTTAATGAAAATGCTTCTTTGTTTTGCAGATGAAAAACTCTTTTGTAAATGCCAGTCTATATCTTCAAATCACTTTATATTAATAATTACTTTATTCCTATTACAAAAGTAATGCATTTGCATTTCAAAATATTTGGAAACCAGATTAGCAAAAGAGAAGAAAGTAGAAATTGCTCATAATCCTGATGCCCAGAGTTGACCACCTATGGCATTTTGGTGTATCTTTTTTTCAGTTAGTTCTCTATGTAGGTAGGCTTTTTAAAAAAATGCTTTTTCCATTGAACGTTATATTGTGAACATTAAACATTCTACTGCATCATTAAGGGCTGCTCTGTGTTCCGTCATGTGGATGCAGTGTGTAGAAGTGAATGTACGGGTTTGAACAGCACCTCTGCTGCTGAATGTGGTTCCTAGGCTGGTATGGTTTGGGATGCTGAGAGGTCTCTGTAGCTGTATAGATACTGCCTGATTGACTTCCAGGAGCAGGGTGATTGTGAAAGTTGGTCAGAAATTAAGTTCGTGAGATAACGATCACTCTTGCCTACTTGGCCACCACTTTCCTGAGGGTAATTTGAATGAAGCTCATTTACTGCTTTGCAAGGAGGATGGCTCAGCTGAGCATCCCTGGAAGGAAAATAATCAGCATCTCCCTCAGGGTTCTGGGAAGCCTTTTTGCTGCTCAGGTCGGGGTGGCCCCTGCAGCCTGTGCTTGCTTCTCCTGATAAAGCAAATTGTAAGCATGCCAAATTGCTTTGCTTCAGCTTAACCCTACTCCAGGATGAATCCATAAATGCTACAAAAGGAAAGCTTATGAACATATGCTACACAGAACTCAGAAAACGTCCTGCCTGCTTAATCCTTTTCCTACTTCAGGGAAAAAAAAGTCTGCTTATACTTGAACTGAGAATTGAGGGATCACAAAAATGAAGATTGGATGCCATGCTAGAAATCACCAGTTGTGTTTTCTCATTTCCCCGAGAGCCACGGGTTGATTTTTCAGTACGGCTGTGTCAGTGGGGAAATGTGCCACTCTTTCTAGTGTTCTTAGATTCACTTCCAATTATGTGACTGTGTCTAACTGCCTTTTGAGGAAATGCAAGTTTGTCTTGTTTAAACACAGGGTGTTCATTATGGTAGATTCTGGCGGCTGGAGGCCACCTCTTGAGCTCATTATCTCTCCCTTCCTCCTCCCATGACTCTATATTTAGATGACCGCAGATGGAGAAGGGCACTTTTCCATTTGTGTGTTCTTGGACAGATTCTTCCACAGAGAGGTGCGTGGAATCCCAGTAGAAGTGCACTAGCTCAGAGGGTCAGGAACTTGCCCTGGCTCTTAGAATGTATGCTGTTCCTTCCGGTTCAAGATGATTCCCCCGCAAAATTGTTGATCTTTGTCCTCGCTGGCATATTTCTCATAGACACCCATAGAAGCTGTTCTGGAAAACTTTCTGAGCCCGAAGTGCCTCAGATTTTTGATCCTGTGCTCTTTGCTGTGAGCCATCCCTCAATGGAGCTGGGGAGGACTCTCTAGCAGGTCGGCTTCAGTCTCTCTGGCTCAAGGAAGGGAATGTGATTTTCCTGCCTGTGTCTTATTTAATGTATGTCTGTATCTTCCAGCTGTCTTGAACTAGGGGTCTACGGGGCCATTTGGTTTGACACCAAAGGCACTGTGTGTGTATAGCCAGTCGTAATGAATAACTGTAAACATGCGTAGATGCTTGCCCAAAGGGGGTGTTAGCTGAGAGGCGTGTGAATCTTCTTGGAGGGGCAACAGCTGAGATGTCAGAGTAGTTTACCATCTCCTGGGCAGAGGCATTGGGGGAATATTTTCTGTCTGAAAAATATTACAGACATCAGGTCCCAAAGTTCCCCTCCTGTGGCTACAGGTGCTCATCCTTCTGATTTAGCAACAGGGAAAGCTCTATGGGTATTAAAAGTATGGGAGATTCAGACGGAAAAAGAAGCGAAAAATGGAGGTGCCTTCAAAATGGAAATGAATTGTGGTCGTCTTTAGCCTGGGATACATTTGATAGGGTGCATTTATGAACAACAGTTGCATATGATGCTTTGCTGGTTAATACCATTGGGGCCCGCTAATCCGCTGCATTCTTTCTGTGATACTGGCAAACAGGGAAGATACGAGGACAGCAGAATGAAAGCATGTGGGTATTACATTATAACAACATGGGCCATTATTCCATCGATATTTATTGTGGTATTGTGATCTGTCCAAAATGTAGCCAGCATCTTTGGCTTTTGGTACACTCCAGGCAATGTGATAGTTAATCACTTTTCTTGAACTCTCTTAATCTTTATCACCACTCGTGGGGCAGATATTATTCTTCGGTATTTAACAGATAAGGGAACAGACATTTAGAGAGGTTAAGTAAGTTGACCAAGATTGCACACCTTCTAAAAAGGAAGCACTTTAAGAGAGAGAGAGTGCAGCAAATCTTTGTCTAGACAGCAGGATAAGGGGAAGAGAACCTATCATTTCTCTGAAGAGGATAAGGATACCAGCTGATTTGTGCTATATTCCTTGATAACTTTGGATGTGGTTGGGATAATTTGGGGACATGCCTTAGGCACACAAGTGCTCCTTTCTGTAAAGCTGGTATGTTTTCATACATTGCTTCATTCATTCATTTAGGGTTGATTCATTCAGATTTTCTCACTCACTTTTTCTGTATATTGGGCACCTATTTTGCTGAGAGCTAGGGTTAAGAGCAATAGAAAGATGATCAGAGAATTGACAATCTGATTGGAGAGAAGAATACAGAGAGAGAGAGAGAGCTAGAACATATGGCACTTGGTGGTGAGTATGGCAAGAAGCAGCAGAATTCAGGAGCTTGTTCCAGGAGTTCTTGGAGTGACCTCTAGGTAATGTGTCTCCTCCCATTGGGAATCTCAGTTAGTATTCTAGTAGTTTGTATCTCTGCACAGGGGCTGGCATTTGTTCTGCACTGTCAGCCACAATGAAGAGACCTATTAACAGCATGTGATTTCTTTGTGATGGATAATTTGTGAGCTCAGACGTGTATGTCTAAAAGAGACGGTGCTTAGAAGGACCTTCAAATTAAACAGTACAGAAGACTTCCTCTATGACACATATTCAGGGACAGCTCCAGATAAAAATAATTGTGAAGTGGGTCCCTGCTGTTTTGTATTCTTACTTCTCATAGCTTGTGACATCTAACCCCACACCCCAAGTCCCCAGCCTTAAACATGCTCGTCAGGTTCTAGTGCCTTGCCTACTTCTTTTGGTGTCCCTCAACATTTAATCTCATTAAAAGGACAGGATGGAGTGGTGTTGAGAATTCTAATATCTATTCATTTGCTTTCTAGTATGATTTTAAACCAATGATTTATTACAGTATTTCATATAGTACATGAGATGAGATGAATGAACACATTTTTGGCTAGTCACATTAGATTTTTCAGTTTCCTTCTGTATGTGGCAAATGATATTAGCTATATATATTTATATATAATAGATATGTAAAATTGACACTGGATATTTATGGTGATATAACATTGTCTTCTTCAAAAAATTAATTTGGGTTGGCAAAATTGAGTTGATTTAAAGAAAATATTGTGTTAATGGTATAACATTGGTTTTTGTAGATATTACAAAAATCATGAAAGGGGTATGTGAATAACTAAAGTTCTAGAACAATTGAATCATTTATTTGGGTATGTGTGCATTTCACACTTTATCTTTAATTGTGAAATACTGCGTTTTGTCTCATAGGAAGAGAATTTAATTGATCAGGGTGGGAAGAGCACCCCTGTAATCTTATTCATAGGTGGGCATCTACTTCACCCATCAATACCGTGATTCACCCATGTTACAGATGACACCTGTCTTACCGGGCTTTTCTCTTTCAGTTAATGATTATATTTCAGAGCAAGTGATTCTTTCTTCATGGTATCCAATTTTGTGTAACTATGAAGCATGTATCCACAGAGTCCTTTGCTAAATACTCATGTGGGCATGGACTATTGCTGGTTAGAGTATGTGAACTAGACTTGGTATCTTGAGCAGCCAGAATGGATAGTGGCAACCATTTAAGCATACAATTATAGAACAGAAATGTAATAGAATAAATAGAATATTTATTTTATGTAACCAAAAATAGCACCTGAATCTATTCCTGAACCATTTTTCTAAGGGACAGGAGAAATTGTCAAAGAGAGATTTTTCTCTGAGAATAGTAATTAGGCTAGGAAAGAGAACAAGTCACTGCAATTTTAAGTGGGCCTGATGTGGATTCTGGGGCTTGCTAGCATTAGACTAATTGGACTACTTGGTAGGGTTTTTTGGTCTTTAGGTGGGTCTATCTTCAGGCAGAGCCAGGAGAGGGAACCCAGGGAATATAAAATGTGATGGCGGACTTAAATGAAATTTGTTGGTAATCTGCACATGTCAGGCCAGGTGACAGCCTGGGCTCCCTATATCCCTATGATTCTAGATGATTTTTTTCCCAGTCCCACAATATATTTGTTTGATTGGGTGCTTCCTGCAAATACCAGAAGGAACATCCTTTTCTAAAGGTCTGTTGCAACATCTAAATACAGTGGAGAGATTATTATTACACAAAGTAATTTTTCGTCCTTCTTATAGAGGCAAAAATTGGCATTTTCACAGTATTCGTTTATTTATTTGCTGTAGCCTCTTTTTTTAAAATTGCTTTATGGATCAGAGAATGCCATAGCCTCTTAGCTGACAAACGAGACAGAAAGAAAAAGTAAATAATGTTATGATTATTGCCATTCTTGGTCATTACTTGGTTGGGATATTATCTAGTTTGGGTGCCAAATTCTTCTTTCTGTTGACAAGAAACAATTATGCCTTCAGATAATTTAGGATGTTGTGTCCCCAGCAGGTAATTTGTCAAGCTCAGAGTATTGCTTTAACTTAAGAACATGTACTTTGCTTGTATTTGGTATGAGTGAGGGAAAATAATCCAAACATTTGAATTCTTCATCTTTATTTCTTCAGTGGTAAAAACAGTGGGGATAAATGCACTTGGAAAGCATATATCTTACAAAACTTAGAGCATATATTTTACAAAAATTAGATTTATAATTGTCTTAGTCCAATTTGCATTGCTATAAAGGAATACCTTTGTAAAGAAAAGAGGTTTATGTGGGTTATGTGGCTTATGTAGTTTATGTGGTTCTGCAAGCTTTGCGAGAAACATGGTGCCAGCATCTGCCTTTGGTGAGGGCTTCAGGGAGCTTCCAATCAAGGCTGCCAGCAAAGGGGAACAGATGTGCCTCATGGCGAGAGGGGGAGCAAGAGAGAGAAGGAGGGGTGCCAGACTCTTTTAAACAACCAGCTCTTGCGTGAACTAATAGTGGGAGAGCTCATTCATGAGCAAGGGGAGGGCACCAAGCCATTCATGAGAGGTGACCCAAGCACCTCCCACCAGGCCCCCACTTCTAACAATGGGGATCAAGTTTCAACATGACATTTGGAGGGGAAAAATATCTAGACTACATCAATCATCTAAAGGAACTCAGACCTAAAATGGTAACTATCATTAACTTTCCTCCACTTGGCATCGAGGTTGACTGGTGAAGTAAATCATTCAGTTCCTGTGCTCCTTCTGCAAGTCTGCTATGTGCTGGGCATTCACCTGTTCACATGATTGATAAGATCCCTGCCCCATAGTTCTTGTGATATAGCTTTAAATAAAAGCAGGGGGCCGGGCGCGGTGGCTCACGCCTGTAATCCTAGCACTCTGGGAGGCTGAGGAGGGGGGATTGTTTGAGCTCAGGAGTTCGAGACCAACCTGAGCAAGAGCGACACCCCTTCTCTACTAAAAATCAGAAAGAAATTTATCGGACAACTAAAAATATGTAGAAAAAATTAGCCTGGCATGGTGGCTCATGCCTGCAGTCCCAGCTACTTGGGAGGCTGAGGCAGAAGGATTGCTTGAGCCCAGGAGTTTGAGGTTGCTGTGAGCTAGGCTGACGCCACAGCACTCTAGACGGGGTGAAAGAGTGAGACACTGCCTCAAAAAAAAAAAAAAAAAAAAAAAAGCAGGGCAATTAATAAATCAATTAGTATATTGCTTGGTACTTTTTCGTGACCAAATCAACTTATTTCTTGAAGTAGCATCAGTTTTATTCAGGAAGCTGTACAAACCACCTTAGTGTTTAGTCTTGGAAGATATGCAAAACATAATTCAAGTCTGTCCTCCCTAAACACTGGAAATTGACAGGAGAAGAGAAACTGAAGTAGGCACCCCCCCCCCCACCCAATTGTCTTTACACTTCTCATTTATGGAAACTGAAAACAAAACTAGGTTTAACCTACTATTTAAGGTATTGATTGTTGACAGGGGAAAAATGGAAGTCTATTTAACATATTATCTTCTGACTTCCTGTAAAGTGAAATAAACCTAATCAGTACTGGTGTTTCTAAAAACAAATCAAGTGTTTACATCTTAAATGCAATTGTTAATGAGCTGTTATTATGAAAGTTCACCGCATTGCTCTAAATCACTTGCTGAGCCAGCCTTCAGAGGCCTACATCCCAGCAAACATTTTCTAGAATTTGTTAGGGCACAATTTTGATTGACTACAAATCTCCTCATACTTTCATTACAGGAATTAATACAGTGAATTGCTATGTAAATTGATGCTGCGAGGGAAAGACATGCTAAGAGGTTCTAATAAGACTGCCAGTGGCTCAAGTTTGCAAAGTCAAACTTCTAAATGCCTACGCTCTTGCCCAATGTACATTTTCTTCCTGGTCTAGATAGCAAACTGCTGAAGGGGAAGAATGTATATTCTATATCAACTTTTTAGAGAAGTATAACATACTCATGGGATTTGTAGGCTTGCAAATCCAAAGCGTACATCTTGAATTTTCACAAAGCAATCATGCCCAAGGAACGAGCATCCAGACTAAGATATAGAACATGACCCTCTCATGCCATCTTCCAGTTACTACCCTGCTTCCAGCATAGGCTATCACTATTTTGACTCCTAACATCACAGATTGGTTTTGCCACGTTTTGAATTTTTATAGCAAATAGAATCATACAGTATGGACTCCTTTGTTTGTAGCATATTTTGCTCATATTATGTTTGTGAAATTTGGAATAATTTTTTTGTGTTTAAGAAATAATGTAGGCCCATGAGTGTCAAATGAAATGATAGGGTGGGAAAATACTTTGGAAACTTTAAAGTGCCTTGCAGATATAATGATGGGTTAGTTGAGAATTTAATTAATTTGAGATATTTTCATGGATTTGGGGAAAAAATTTGTGTCATTTAATTACTACTGACTAGTCCAGCTATACAATTTGCATGTGCAAATTTGACAGTGATTTACACCAGATTACTCATTTATATCCTAATAGATACAATGGTAAGATTTTTAGATATTAAAGTTCCAAAGGTCATTTTAGAAATGTACCCCCTGAGGTTTATTCTTGTACAGGTTAGTGGATAATTTCTTATAATCGACTAATTAAATGGAAGCTAGAGTATTTTTGAACCTAAGGCTATATCTTAATGTTTCTTTCTTTTTATATTTAATTATATAACTGTGTGAATAATCTGTAATGATAACTTTTCTTTCAATGTTACAAAATACACAGAATTTGGCTCAGAGGTCAGACTATATGCTGGATTACCAGCCAAATATATAATGGTTTTCCTGAAAAGCATACTTTTCTTTCTTTTTTTTTTTGAGACAGAGTCTTCCTCTGTCACCCTGGCTAGAGTGCAGTGGTATCATCTCAGCTCACTGCAACCTTCAATTCCTGGGCTCAAGTGATCTTCCTGCCTCAGCCTCCCAAGTAGCTGAGACTATGGATGTGTACCACCACACCTGGATAATTTTTCTATTTTTTGTAGGGATAGGGTCTTGCTCTTGCTCAGGCAGGTCTTGAACTCCTGGCCTGAAGTGATCCTCCTTCCCCGGCCTCCCAAAGTGCCAGGATTATAGGAGTGAGCCACCACGCCCAGCCAGAAGAGAATACTTCTTACCTCTAATGCCCCCCCAATTCACCCCATCAAAACCAAATTAAACCCCATCTTCTTAGCAGCACTTGCAGTGGCTAAGAACATGGGGTTGGTGTCATTTGGTTGTGTGAGTGGGTTCCTTAGCCACCGTAAGGCTCTTTTCCTTCTCAGAAGTTGAGGATAAAACAATAGGAACTCTCACTGATGGTTTTTGGGAGTCCAATAGCACAAGACAATTGAACACAGTGCTCAATCTAAATGCTCGTTATATACCAGTTAGTATCGTTACTAACATTCTCTTTTATAATTTCCTCCATACATAGGGATTCAGTGATTAAAATCAAGCAGGTGGTTCTAAGAAGAATTCTTTCTTAAACTTTAAACCAAAACAAAATTCCCTACTCCATCCCTCAGGTGGAACAGACTCATTTAACCTCCATCCAGACCAATGGGATGCATCACTGATAAGTTTTTTATTTTTATTTTTACAGAACAAAAAACCCTAGAAAGTGGTGGTATTTTAATGCTGGAACAAACACAGTATCATTTTTCAATGTCTATCTGATGACAATCTGGTTATTAGGTTGTCAGAATTTTTTGACAAAATGTAGTGTTGGACTACCTAATTATATTGCTTCAGAGTCCAGTGGGGCTGTTGATCTATTTTCTAATAATTTTTGGCTGGAGTTGTTTTGTTAAAGGCAAACGTATCAGTCATGTGAGAAATGTTTGCTTTTTATGTTTACTAGCCTAAATGTGAAAAATCCACTTAGGCCTGCTATTGTGGGGAGCAGTAATAATACACAGAACTCAGATGTCCCATTCATCTGAAAGTTTTAAGTCACTGGGGAGAAATGTCAAAGAGCCCAAAGTTTTACAGGTTTTATTTTATTTTGTATTTTGGTATTGGAAAATACATAATGAGATCAGCAATCTTAAAGATGTACATTTAAGATCACTTTTCACTAACCCCTCCCCAACCTTTATTTTCTGTTTTTAAAGGTCAGGGCTTTCCTTATAGATTGAAAATATGAGCAGTGGAGAATAAACTAAAGAAGTACTTTTACATACCTTTCCCTGTATCAGGGCAAATTCAGATTTTGTGGGGGTTAGAAAATCATGCAATTTGGAGGGTCCTCTTTAAGAAAAAGAACAAAAAGTTGTGAATAAAAAATTATATGCAAAGGTAAGTATTTCAATGATTCAGTAAAATGATTTGGTTCCCTTTCTTTTGAGATCTCTTTACCAAATGCTTCTTGGTGTTTCCTCTGACCCAGAACACTGACTCCCAAGCTCTCAGCACTCCCAGGACCCCTGCAATAGGGGCCCTGAAGTTTAAGCTTCATCAGCGTCATGTTAGTCCTTTTTTGTCTATTTGAATATGCTGCTGAGTCAGTGAGGATATAACTGGTTAGATGATATGTAGAAAACTGAAGAGGACATTTAGTTGGAATTAACTGTGAAATTGAGTTTCAAGTTAACCTGGAGGTAGACATTATAAATTCTTAAGTGAACGGAGGGAAAAAAAAGTGTTATAAAGTACAAAGCTTTAAAAATAGTTCTCAAAAAGTAGGATAATTTTGGGATACTTAACCTCTCTGAATAAGTTGTTGCAGTGAAAGATGCATTAGAAAAATGTTTCAATAAAAAGAAGAGGTATTGATGTTTTGCAGATAGCAGTATTTCTGGAGGTGTTTATTACTTTGGGTGTCTCACACTTGGCCTGGACATCTTGTGTTAATCTTCACGCTATTTTTGAAATAAGATTGCGGCACTTGCCTATCATCAGCGGGGCATGAGTTGCTGATCTGTTATTTGATGGCACTAAACATGCCAATCATTGTTGTCACCATAGGCCTCAGTGGCTCAAACTCTGGAGAAGAGTTTCAGTCCTTGGTCATGGTATGCCCAACAACCCAGAGGAACCTAAAGCCAGCTCAGCCCTTTGATTCTGTACATTTGTCACTTACCTACACACTTATTGCCAGTCACTTTGTTGAACACTCAGAGATACTGGTATTTGTAAACTATAATTTGCTTATGCAAAGATGAGACGAGACCTTGGCTACTGCTTTATCTGTGTAGTTCCAAAGGATATCAAAAGCCCACTAGTTTGGGAGCTTAGATTTGTTACCTGTTGTCCTAGTCTGTTTGTGCTGCTATAACAAAATACCACAGACTCAGTAAATTATAAACTATATAAATGTATTTGTCATGATTCTGGAGTTGAGAAGTCCAAGATCAAGCTGCTGGTAGGATTGGCGTCTGGTGAGGGCTGCTCTCCGATTCCAAGACAGCATCTTATTGCTGCATCTCCAGGGGGAAGGTACGCCGTGTCCTCACATGGCAGAGGGGACAGAAGGGCAGGAGAGAGCTCCTTTCAACCTCAAGCCATTTTATTATATTAGGGTGCTAATCTCAGTCATGAGGGCTTCACCCTTACAACTTAATCACTTCCCAAAGGCCACCCCTCTTAATACTGTTGCATTGGGGATTAAGTTTCAATATGAGTTTTGGAGGGGACTCCCTCATTCAAACCGTGGAACTTACGTTGTAAGGTCATGCTAAGTCAATAGCACATGTCATGTGTTCACTGTTTAATGAAAAATTTCCTAGGGCTCAGTTTGCTGACTTTGGTGGAGGGGTCAAGCTGCCATCTGGGTGGAGGATGGATATCGAGAGGGGCAGAGATGGACAGAGAAGGGTTTTAGGAGACTTCGAGGTGGCTTAGGAGTATGTTTACCCATCTGTTATTTCCTTAAGAGAGAATACAGGTTTAAATTACTCGAACCACTTTTAATTATTTTTGGTTGCTTGTTTTTGCTTTTTGTTGCTTTTTAAAATATGTGTTTTGTGCGACAGGTTTTTTTTTTTCTTTTTTTTTTTTGAGACAGTCTCGCTTTGTTGTTCAGGCTAGAGTGAGTGCCGTGGCGTCAGCCTAGCTCACAGCAACCTCAAACTCCTGGGCTCAAGTGATCCTCCTGCCTCAGCCTCCCGAGTAGCTGGGACTACAGGCATGCGCCACCATGCCCGGCTAATTTTTTTTCTCTATATATGTATATTTAGTTGTTCAGATCATGTCTTTCTATTTTTTAGTAGAGACGGGGTCTCACTCTTGCTCAGGCTGGTCTCGAACTCCTGACCTTGAGCGATCCTCCTGCCTCGGCCTCCCAGAGTGCTAGGATTACAGGCGTGAGCCACCGCGCCCGGCCTGTGCAACAGGTTTTAATATGCATTACTGCTTTGTTTTTCTTCCCTCTTCCTCCCACAATAACAGTATGTAAACTGTTGTCATGTTCTTTATTCTTTTCTCAACCTTTCATGTGGGTTTTATGGCAGCCCCCTTAGGAACCAGGTCTTCTCTTCATTTAACAGATGAGGAAATACAAACACAGGAAGACGTTCTTTTGTGGTTTCTCCAAGATCATACTGTGCTCTCCACCAAGAGTGGAATTCAGCTGCCTGTACCTTTAATGTTCTAGAAGGGCAGATGAATAGGCAGATGAATAGTTTGGATAACGGTGCCCTCATAAGCATCCCATTGCAAGTGTGTACTACATAGAATTGCATGGTGACATCTTAATTGCCCTTTTAGTTTATTTAGAAACAGCATTTTGAAGGTGTTTAAAATATCAGAATAGCCTGAAATGTGTTCAAATAATCTGCTGTAATCAATGAGTGGAAAAGACTTAAAGATATGTCAGTGTCTTAACAGCTGGAAACAAAGTTTGGCATGGCTATAGCATGTGAAAAATTTACTTTCTACAGAAAATACCTGCCAAATCAAGTATTTTCTTTTGGAAGTTAACCAACATTTGGGCTGTAAAGATGGAATCCTGAGTTCTCCTACTCCCCAGAGTAAACTCTGAGTAGATCAAATTCACCAAGGTAGATGGACCATGCAGATTTCAAAATCCTTTCCTGATGCTTTATATTTAATGATATGCCTATTTATTTAGAAATCTAAAATGATATTTACTCACATGAATTATATCTGTAATTAGATAGGTCTTTCCTTGGCATTGCAGTGTAATTGTTTTACCATGGTGGTTCTTGGTTTTGAGGCTCTGTTAGAGTTGTCAGTTGTATTTACTTTAGAGTTGGACCATAAGCAATGGGTGCATATTTTGCATGTACCCCAAGATCTTGAGTTTCCTAATCTGTTTTTATGTTACTTAAGCAGAGTAGAGAGCATAAATAGGTGTAAAAACTGAGTCTGTGCATTCTAGGGGGAAGATGTATGTTGGGACCTTTCCTAGCAACTGCAGTTTCCTTTACCCATTCTTCTGCATCCAGCCTTTAGGAGTGGGACCCCCACACCCACATCAGCTTATATGGGTATCGAGGGGTCCTTATGTAAGTTCTCAGTTATTGCAGATTGAGATTCAATCAGAATCTTTTTCAATTGCAGTTTGCTTAAATAAAGGAATCTTGCAGTCAAAGTCCAGAGCATTATGGAGGGCACAGAGCGACAACAAACAGGATGACAAGTTAGAAGGGACATGCTGGCTCTGATGACTCAGTAGGTCCTGGGCTTTAAACAAGGACTAGCGAAGATTGGAAATTAAGGCTGCTGTTAAGATGCGTGTGTAAAGCTACTTCTCCTTAACCGGGCTGGGTGCCCAAACCTCCTGCTAAAAGAGTCACTTTTAACTGTTAAATTTATTCCTCAATTTTCTTTTTTATAGCCTAATAGTCTCTTTAGGTTCTCACAGGGTAGAGTGGTAGGAAATTTGTATTTTTTTTCCATGAAACTTTCTTCCACCGAAAGCTTGTTAGAAAATGAGAACTACATTTTGTAAATAAACCCCAGAGGTATAATGGACTATGAATATGTATATTCTATGGAATGCAGTGAAATGCTATCTGTCAGAGATACCTTGAGTTCATACCACCAAAGACATCAAAGCTGTTCTAACAATAATAAATATCACAGGTCTTAGAAACAAAACATACACTGTGGTTGCTTTTAGTCTTTAGGCAAGCACAATTACTGGCACTTTTTGAAGTGATAGATAGATTAGTAAATTGTCAAACCTCCAAAATATAACTGAGTTTTTAAAAAAGATTTTTTTTTTCTTTTCAGCAGCTCCAACCAGAATAAAACAACAAGAGAAATTTTCTTTTTCTTTTTTCTTTACTCGCTCAAAATTCTATTGAGAACCACGAGAAATTTTCATCATTCCCTAAGAGACAAGATGGCAGGACAGATTGTGAACTGGTGGCCTTTTGTATTTTGTTTGGTCTGCACAGTGTTTTGCAAAAATTAATTGAAAATACCAGCATTTAAAAATCAAGGTACTTAAAATAAATGTATCAAGTTCTGACATGCCTGGATAGATATGGCAGCATCTGGACCTCTTTTCTGCATGGCAGTATTTCCTTGCTGCAGAATAGATTGCCCTCTCCAATCCAGGTGCAGGGGTGAAAGCTCTGCACTGCTTGTTTTGTCTAGGCTGGATCTGTTTTACTCATTTACATTGCCTGCCTGCCCTTGCTGGCTGTTTGTGACCCCCGACTGAGGAAAATAGCCTTTTGCAAATGTTTTCAAGGCTCAGAGAGGAAGAGGCTCACTTTGTATTGCAGAGAAAGAACTGGCATCAGTAAGGGCTGTGTGTGTGGGAGGGGCAGTGGAGAACATTCTAGGGACATGGACTTCAGCTCCAGTGTCAGAATGAATTTTAGACACTTGACTTCTCAGCCCCGCAACTGGCACAGAAAGTGTTTGCACACAGTCAGATAACCATCTGTGCGGGAAAATGAAGAAGGAATTCCTCCATTACCTTGGGAACTGTACTCTTTGCCCTTTTAAGGAATTCTTCAATGGTTAGATTTAAAACAATTATTATAATTGGGTAATATGATCACCTAATTCAAAAGGTGTTAAAAGGGGCACAGGGGAAAGTCAGTCTCTCTCCACTTCTGTTCCTCATGCCTTAGCTCCTCTCTGGGTGGTAACCATTGTGTGTCTTTCTTGTGAGTCAGTCCAGAGATGTTCTATGCATACACACAATTACGTACTTTTCCTTACATGAATAATAAGTCATTATACATACTGAGCTCCGCTTGCATTTTCCCTCTTGCATATTTTAAACTAAGTTTATCTTAGAGATCATTGCATATTAATATGTGGAAAACGACCTTGTTCTTCTTGATGCCTTCATTTTATTTTCTTACATAGTTGTGTCGTAGTTTATTTATTTCCTGTATTGAGTACATGTACTATATATATAAATGAGATTACTTTCAATCTTCCAATGATAAAAATCTTTGGATCCACAATTTTCCCGTTTCTGCACCCTCCCCTCTTCCTCCATGACTTTAATTTTAATCACAAGACCAAACGGTCAACATGAACATGAAACTTTTGGTTCACCCCCCAGGCAAAAATACAGGCAACTTGGGTCACAAAAAAATTTTCCATTCTCCTTCTATCTCTCCCAGAAGAAACTACTATATTTAGTTGTATGAAAAAGGGATAACTGAGGGAATGTTCCAACAGTTCTAGGGGCAGTTATGTTTCCCACACATCTGGATCTGTTTCTCAAAAATTAAAGTTTCTCAAACTTTGATATGCATAAGAATTTTCTGGGGATCTTGGTACAATGTAGATTCTGATTCAGCAGGTGGGGCCTAACAAGCTCCCAGGTTGCTGGGTTGGCAGACCGCATGTAGGGGTAAGGGGAAACTTACCCTTTCTCCAGCAAATTTGCTGAAAGATCAACTCACAATTAAGGCAGATTAATAAGAGAAAGGTTTATTTACTGTGTGCATGGGGAGAGTCACAGAGTGATTACCCAGTATCCCAATTAAATTCATATATTTTTATCCTTGTCCTTTTGGAAGGAAGGGGGAGATGAGGGGTACAGGTAATTCTGTTTAGGGGGAACAAATGATGCTAGGGAGGATAAATGGATGGGGGAAACAGACTGGCTTATAAATGATTCTCTTTGCAAATTAAATTAACCTGAGAGGCAGGTATTATATTTAAATGATTTGGGCCAGGTCTGGTTGCATTCTTGGTCTTCCTTCCCACAATATATTGAGATAACAGGGAGAGGTAGGGAAGTTAGTTGTCCCTTTAATCTTTTGATTGGTCAGTTTGGTTTGTGCACGTGTTACAGGGGAAAGCCCCTTCCAATGCTTTTTGATGTTGAGTGGCCTTTAATTCAAAATATTCTTCATACCAAGGAGTCATATTTTGGGGTGAAATTTCCTGAGCTCCTTCACATGCTTTGAGTAACACGGCTTGTAGAAATGTGTTGCCATTTTTATTTAACGTAGTTGGTGGGGTTGCTTAGATTTCACAGATACAATATTGCTCAGATTTCACAAATACCTGTAATCATCCTGTTCTACAGGCTGGGGGTGGTAAATGTGGTGCCGATTAGTGGTATCTTTTGCTAGAATAAATAGTTTATGCTTAGTTTCTGTTTCAGTATATTTTTATAAAACCCTTGATTTAGGTATATGATGCACTTTAGGTGGTATACTGTCAAATTATTATTTTGGTCTATAAACTGAGATTATAGAGATAGAAATAACTTTAAATTCTCATTTTATTTTTTTAACCAGGATATTTACATATGGATCCATCTGGGAATAAAATTTAATTGCAAATTAAAACCAAGGTGGTTTTGTGGTGATTTAATTATCTCTTTTCACTAGATTGTAAATTCCTTGGCGACAAGAATTGTTGAATTGAATTGTTTGTACATTTGCTATTGCCCATAAGACTCTCTCCTTGACCAAACTTTATTTAGGCTCCTCTGAGCCCTCTTCTTGACTAGCTCTCAACCTTAGCCCTGGTCCCCCCTCCTGTTTTTAGCCTGCCTACCCCAGTTTTGGCAAGAATACTGTTAAGCGCTAAGTTCCTCACCCCTCCTCTGATGTCTAAGTCCTTAGCCTACCTTTAACAAGAATCCGTTAGGATTGATTTAACAAGAATTCCCTTATGTTTTTTAGTAATTTTCCATCCACCAAACACCTTATCTCTTCTAGCATTGGCTATAAGTCTCTGGCTATCTTTGTTGTGTTCCGAGTTGAACCTGATCTCTCTATCCTGTTGCAATACCACTATTGCAACAGTCCTTAATAAAGTCTTCCTTACCATTTTAACAAGTGTCAGAAAAATTTTTTGTTTAACATCTGCTTCTTGCCCCTCTTAACAATTTCTGTCTTGTATCATTTTAAAAGCAATAAAAGGGAACAGAAAAAACTTTATTTCTCATCACATTTCATTTTTTCTATATGATTTAAACTAATTTAATATTACTCACAACTAAATTCATATTAGAGGTGAATATCACTCAGAATTTAAAGTTTTATCATTTGAAATAAATCTGAATTCTTACCAACCTTTTAGGTTGTTAAAAGATAATTTTCAGAAAAAGGTAAAGTCATGACTCATACAGGTATAAAAATGAACACATGCTAAAGATTTTATTTTACTTATATGATTTGAGGGAACCAGGCAGATGTTATAACTGGCTCAAAGGAAAAGTAAAACAGCAAAAATTTATATGGAGTAAAGGAATGTTGAGACGAGATGCAAATTGAGATAAAACTGGTTTTTCCACAGTGGGAAAGAAGTCAATTAAAATCACTACGTGTCAGGACAGAATTTATGTGTATCTATCAGTTACCTACGACTTACAAAGTGGTGCACAATAGCTCAAAGACAGTGTACAAAGACAATGTACGAAGCTAGAGTCCAGCAGCTGGGAAGGGTGTGCTATAGATGATGTATAGTTTTCCACTGAAATGCAATATTTTTTTTTCCTACAAAGGTGAAGGCCATCTTTGACTTAGGAATATGACATAAGTATCGACTTGAAGTTTACCTTTGACACAATAGTTGAGGGTGACTATGCACAAGTCAATGACAAAGAAGACATAGAGGTCAACATTGTATGTATTTCCACAAAATATTGAAAAAACTGGAGCCATTTTATACCACAGAGTCTAAGGCCTTCACCCTTGTAGCCTGAAGACTGAAAGGAAAAAGAAATATCTTTCCCTGTACTGGAAAATTTGAACTTCACGTTGAGTCAACTATGCAGCCAGATCAGGCTGTTTACAACAGTTCATTTTCATAATTGAGCATACTCACTTATACTGGAAAATATTTAGAGAAGACAATATAGTTGGAAATCAACAAAACCAGTTTGAAACTGTAACAGAGAAAATGGCCTGAAAAAAAAGGTATAAATGTTTTCTGTCTCTTCAAAACCCCCTCACCCTTTTTGAGAACTAAAACCTGCATCCCTGCCTCAGGCCAGTGGTGGGGAGGGGCAGGGGAGTGTCCTTTGTTCTTTGTGCCACAGGAGATGGATCAAGGGAATTGTCCAGGTGGAGGTCATAGTGGAAGATGGGATTAACTGCAGGTCAGGAGATTGTCTTAGCCAAAGACGGGATTGATCAGAACCTTTAAAAGCTCTGCACTTCTGCTCAGAAACAGGACACAGGTACTTTGAGATGGGAGTTTGCCGACTTCTTCATTTGCCAGCAAATTAATAGACTTCTCTGTCCTTCTCCTCAAGCCACTTGTCCTCGTTCTTCTGATGTGGCCTCAGGGACAAGTGCCAAACTTTTTGGTAACAAAACCATGCCTGGAACTAAATTCATATTGTTTAGGAACCAAGTTGAGCCCATGAACGCAGGAGTGAAGATATTGTGTTGCCTCTGTTATGAGAATGCCAGTTGGAACACGGCATTGTTCAAGTTGAGACATGATAAACCCTGTTGTGAGGTTGACTTAGGTCTTCCTCACTGGGAGACAGGGCCAGAAAAATGAAACTTCCAGGTGAAACTGAGAAAGTAATGCCTCAGGCAACTGCCATAAGGTTAAATTCTTTCAGAGGCATTTTATAGCCATTCTTTGCATGTTTTTGTCAGTCGTGTTTGAAGTAACATTTCTAAGAGTGTTTGTTACTTTTATATCTGTAGATTCTTTTCTTTACCTCAGGGGTTATCAAACTTTTTCTGTAAAGGGCTAGATAGTAAATATTTTAGGTTTTGGCACCCTACCGATTCTTTGACAACTGTGCAACTCCACCTTGTAGCATGAAAGCAGCCATCAACAATAGGTAAATGTGGCTGTGTCCCAATGACATTTTATTTATCAGCACTGAAACTTAATTTTACGTAACTTTCATATGTCATGAAACATTATTTTTTGGAAATTTGTCAATGCCTTAGAAATGTAAAAGTTATTCTTAGTTTGTGGCTGTACAAAGAGGCAGCTTCCAAATTTGGCCCAGGGGCTGTGGTGTGCCGGCCTTGCCTTATGGAATGGGCAGGATGTAATTGCTGGATATAGATCAGATTTTTATACTGCGGTTCTGCCACTCACCAGCTGAGAGGTCTTGGGCAAATAAGCTTACCTCATTGAAGCTGGGTTTCCTTTGTTGTAAAATGTGGATGATACCTAAATGTACAGTTGTTTCATAGATTAAACAAATTGTGCCAAAACGTGTAGCTCTACTCCTGGGCCTTCAAAAGCATTGAATAACTGTTTTATTTCTCCTCTATGTTCCTTTCTACCTCTTAGTACCTTATTTCTTTTAATTTCTGTCTGTGCAGGTTTTGGGCAGTAGCTGTTTCATTTTGTTATGAATTGAATTTTTGTTTTCAAAGCAGGGTCTTACTCTGTGGCCCAGGCTGGAGTGCAGTGGCATCATCATAGCTCACTGCAACCTCCAACTCCTGAGATGAAGAGATCCTCCTGCTTCAGCCTCCCAGATAGCTGGAACTACAGACGTGAGCCACCATACACAGCTAATTTTTCTATTTTTTATAGAGCTGGGATCTCGCTGTGTTGCTAAGGCTGGTCTCAAACTCCTGCCTCAAGTGATCTTCCTGCCTTGGCCTCCCAAAGTGCTAGGATTACAGGCATGAACCACTGCGGCAGGCCCTGAATTGAATGTCCAACTTTTATATTTATATTAAATATAATTATTTAATAGGGCTATGAATACAAAATATTTAGATTAGGAGAGTGCTCAAGAAAAACCCTCTATTGAATTCTCATGTTAAAGCAGATAATCGACTTCTAACTCACCCATTCTGTCAGCTCAAATTTCAACATATTGGATTTTCACATTAGACTTTCTAGAGCAAGATACGCTTAGGTATGGTTTTTCTGAAGAATGAGAAGTAGACTCCTGACCACTCCATCTGGAGTCACCCCCTGGGCTTCTCCAGCCCCTGCAAGGTGTATGGGTGACTACTTCTTTATCATTTTACCTCCTGATGCTTCGCAATGGCATTACTAGAATCTGTGGCTATTTTATTTGTTGATTTTATTATTGCCGGACTCTCCCACTCTTTCAGGATGGCAAGTACCACATCTGTCTTGTTTAATGCTGTGTGCCCAGCACTCACACAGTGCCTGGCAAAGAGTAGGTGCTTTATGAATACTCAGTGCCAGAATGAGTGGATAACATTTATGAAAGTGGCCACGTTTTAGAAGCAGGGAGGATGGTCCATAGCTTTCTGTGTTACAAGTGAATATTTGGAAAATTGTTTTTTAGCAAGGTTAGTGTCAAACAGAATCGAGTTCAGCATTAAATAAGTGTCTGTATTAAAAAATCAAACAAACGGCAGAAGGGACCAATTATTGCTAATAAAGAGTTTAAAATATAGCCTGCTCCTTTAAATGTGAGGTTTATAAGCAAAGACAATCAGAAGAACCATATGCCAGCATCCAAGAAGCACTCTAAAGAATGTCAGGTCTATTTTATTCTACCGTATGTCTGGTGAGTGTCTGCTTCTTGGAGAAAGTGGTAGAAGTGAAACAAAAATACAGTCAGAGAGGAGTAGAGGAAAAAGCACTGGATTTGGAATAAAAATACCTGGGTTCAAATTCTGGATCTTCAGATAACTGGGAGGACTGGCAGTGTGACTTGAGCAAGTCTGCTAACTTCTCTGAATGAAATAACAGCTCTCAGGTTGTTTGTGTGGATCAAATAGCACGTGCGCTAAGTGGTCGTGCAACCTCTTAAACTCCGTACCCATCTACATTAGTATATTTTAGTATAAATTACCGACCAAAAAATGATGGCATCAGCTAGAAGGCAGTAATGGTACACAATTTTGAATTCCTCCTGCCCATCTCTAAGAGCCCTATGCAAGCTCTGTTGATTGTACCAGGCAAAAGAACTACAGTCTTTTCCTATCCTGGGTTTCTAGTCCTTAAGAGTCTAGACCAGGTGATGATGATGATGATAATATGAATGATGACTACAATAGCAGCTATTGTTTAATTAGTATCCATTCTCTGTTAGTCAACTTTCTAGGCAATTAATATGAATTACTCAAAAAATCTCTTACCACAGTCCTGTGTGGTAGGACACACCTTTTTCTTCTCCTTTGGTCAGCTTTGGTCCAGATCTATTTTTCTGATTTGTAACAGGAATATTCATAGCCCAATCTACTCATTGACCTATTGCTTCATTGCTGTGTGCAATCGTAGGGGAAAAGAAAATATATTTCTTTCTCATCACTAGGTTCATGGCTGAGGCCCCTGTAAGAAAAGACAGATTAGTAAGAGAAAAGCATACAAATTTATTTAATATACAGCTTTATAGGACACTGGAGCCTTTGGAAATGAAGACCGAAAGAAACAGGAAACCTATGTGTTTTCAAGTTAAGTTTGTTGAAGAGTGGATAGTTGTGCAGAAGTATGATTGGGCAAAGGGGGTATGATCTAATGGTAGTAAGCTGGGGGAATTTAGCAAGGTCTGTTTGTTCAGATTCTTCTCCTTGTCTCCGTGTCTTCAGAGATGAAGACATTCCTTTCCTCTGGTCATGGGGGCTGGTACCCCTTGAATAAGGTCTTATGACCTACTTTAGAAGAAGGCCGAGAATTCTTTCATGGCCTGCCTCAGAGGAAAAGTGTGTGAAAAGATCAGAGAGACTTTCCTGTTTCTGCTGTTTTATCAAATACCAACCTGCCATATTTTGGGGTAATGGGTCCTGAACCCTATCACAACAAACATTAGAGCCTTCTGTATGCCAGACACCTAACTAGAGCTGGGGGTACAATGGTGTGCAAAACCAGATATGGTCCCTGCCATCAGGGAGCATTTATTCTAGTGAGGAAAACAGATGTTAATCAGATGGTGTTAGGTACTACAGATATGACAGGGGGATTTAAACCTGTTGGTGGAGAGGAGGGATGGTTAGGGAAAGTTTGCTTATGGAAGCTATGATTGAGCCTAAATCTGAAGGAATTAGCTAAGTCCAGAGGCTGGAGTGGGGTGGACGCAGGAACATGCCCAACAGGGGAACGCCATGTGCAGAGGCTGTGAGAGGAAGGAGTATGGCATAGTCCTACAACTTAAGTCTCTAAATAGGATATTCTTAGTCCGAGATCTATACATGTATTAAAGGATAATTCTCACACAAAGGTGAAAGCATGAATCTCATACTGACATAAAATGGAAACATGTTAAAGATTATATCAACTCATATGAGAGAACCAGGCAAATATAACCAGTCTAAAGAGAATCCAAAGTACAAATACATTTATAGATCAGGAACACTGAAATGAATGTTATTAATACAAACGATGGCAAAACAGGTTTCTGGGAATGGGTTGGGGTGGGGGTTAATTGAGCCTTCATGGGGTAGGACAAAATTTGTTTGTCTATAGATAAGAATTATATTGCATTGCTATCAATTATCTATAATTTATAAAATAGTCCTCCCAGAATCAGAATGTGATAACCTGATAACCAGGAGGTGGTTTCTTTTATAGTCAAGACAATGAGTACTTTTCCACTGAAGCATAGTTTTTTCCCTACACATACTTCCATCATCAATCTATTTTTTTGGTTTAGAGCCAGTTGGATTTGGTTTTAAGTGGCCCATAGCTTAGATGTTGGACACTCCAAAGAAGTACAAGATAGAATTTACTGCTAGACCATTTATATTCCACCTTGGGTATAACCCACCATGTTAAGTAAAATATCTAGCTAGTTACTCCTTGGTAACTCCCTTTAAACACAAGTCTAATGGATGTCCTCTGACTAGCTTCTTCTTTCTTATGGCAAAAAGCAAGAAAAAATCTTTGAGAGAAGGCAAGCAGAAAGTGAGAGTAGAATTTGGCTTCCATTCAGGGGCCCCTCTGAGAAAAAAGGGAGATACCTTTTCAGTGAATCTGAAAGCCAAAAGTAGTTTTGCCAAGTTGAGGTCTGGCACAGCCTCCAGGGGGTTTGCAACAAAGAAAGAATTTCTTCAAGTGTGTCAGGTAGACTTTTAACTAGGAGAAGGATAATCATTTGGTCAATTAGTGACTGGTGCTGATGCGTTTTAGTTGATGATTTGCTTCATTGAAATGTTAAGCCGGCGTTGACAGGTACTACAGCTCGCTAATTGGCACTCCCACTCAGGAGTCCTGTGTTTAAAACTTCCTTACTGTTTAGAGGAAAGAAAGGATCACCCCCTTTTTCTGTTGTAAACCGGGTATGTCGAGTGAACAGTTGTCAATACCAATGCCATATTGTACAAGGTGACAGAATTAGAATGGCACCTTGTATTTCAATTTGTAGCAGGTTAGAGTTCGAAATGTCAATTTCACAAATGTTTGATAAAAAATGTCACTGGTTTTGATTGAGTTGTGTTATTAACCTCTAGCTAGAGAGTCTTTTTATTTTTATTTTTCGAATTAGTGCAAATGTGTCTGACTTCTCAGTAATGCATGGTGTCTTTAGTTTTGTTTCTGCTGGAAAACTCCAGCCAGTGGTATGATGCATTTCATTGGCTGGTTCAGCACCAACACTTTAAATAAAGAAATGGCAAGATAAGTTAGTTACCCACAGAAGATAGCACTGCTGAATTTTTTTTTCTTCTCCAAATGTAGTAAAAGATATTAAAACTGTCTCTTAAACACGACAATTTGTTTCCTTCTGCTCTAATCATGGGTGAAAGTACTGTGAAATCTATATTGTTTTTTTTGAACTGTGGATGATTTAGTTAAAAGAAAAAAGTAAAAAAAAATCTTCAACCCAGCAAAAGCAGGCTTAGCATTTGCTAAATCAGGCCTCTAATAGTAAACAGCTCAAAAAGCCTTCCATAATATTTATGAACAATTTCTCCATTTTATATCCAGATATTTCTATTACATTCTGCAAAGGAAGTAATCGGGGCTGAACAAAAGAGAAGAGCCTTTTTTAGATTGAATGGACTGGACAATTCAGTAGCTAAGTGCGTGATTACCAATCTTTCAAGCAAAGCTTTTATGTAAGGCAACTTTATAACTTCATCCATTCCAAAGAGAAATGCATTAAAGACCACAGGGAAAATAAAAGGCAAAAGAGAAATGTAGAGAAATAGCCCATTCTTTACATCTCTATAGCCACTTGTTTCATGGCTATACTCACTGAGTTAACCCAATTTAAAGCTACAGTGTAACTTTTAAAAAGGCATTTCACTGTTCCCCATGGTAGTCAGTCTGTACAAATAATGACAGGACATGACCACCATTATTTTTCTCTCCTCTGTTGTTTTAAAAATACACTCATCTCTTCCACTGTATGTTCCCGTGTTTTATTGCATAGGCAAAGGTAATAAGTGTCATCAATAACAGCCATCTTAACATTCTGCAGGAACTGTCAAGTAACAGTGATTACTGTAAAATATGAGCGTTCTAATTTCCTTGTGGCTCACAGAGTAATCTAAGTCAAAATTTCCAAAGTCCTATCTCTACAAAGAAACAAATGCATTTATTTTTTTCCCTTTAACTGAATCTATGTGCATGATTCCCACTTCACGATGGATCACAGCGTGTTTTTCTAAGCTTGGGTCTCCAACTGTCTGCCTCAGAATCACATGAGGAGCTTGAAAAAAGGGCAGATTTCTGGATTCCATCCTGGAATCTTGATGAAATCTGAATCTTGGAGCTGGGCTGGGGTGGGGGGCAGGAATGTGTAGTTTTCTCAAATTCTCCAGGTGAATCATTAACACTTTTGAAGGCTGTACATTGCTTTATGGTAATGAAAAGCCTGGTGATTGAAATAAACTGTTGAATGTGATTTCGGAAGAAAATATGCAATAGTGGTGGCAGATGTTGTGTATTCTTTATATTACTCCTTTCATTCTCTGATGTCAAAAACTCAAGGCATAGTCATTTTAACCAGGTATCAAAGTTCTTGGGAACCTCTCTACACAAAATGGGCATGTGCACATAGACATTAGATTTTGCACACAATTTCAGGGGTTGATGAATCCCTTGAAATCCACCCATGGACATTGATGGATGTTCCTTGTATCCCAGAAACCCTTCATCTAATGCGATTATTTTAAGGGGAAAGGGGAAAAGGAAACATCAAGTGAATAAGGAAGAAGCATGGCATATGTGTGCAGACCACCGCTACAGCTGATTCTTCTGTGCATTGAACAAAGGTCTGCATCTGAGGATGTGGGAGGGGTTGAAACGCAGCTTGTGCACTGCAGGCCATGTTGTGTACCCTGTAGTGGGACTTTGTCTCTGCAGGGAGGGGAACCTTTTTATAATTTGCCTTCTATGTATAGATCTTACCAAACACAAGCCTGACATATTCCACCTGTTTTCATGAATGGGGCAGGCTAACTTCCTGTGTGTCTCATCTCAGTAGATCAAAAATTCCATGAATACCAAATAGAAAATGTTAGTCCTATTCATCTCTAAGAGCATTACCTAAGATCACACGGGAGGAGATGCAATTATTAAAATAAACCACAACCAAGGACAGGACTGATGCCAGACCGAAATTAAGTATTTGTTAGAAGAACCTGGGTTTTCTTCCCCCTCTTTAATGATAATAGTTAGGATTGGGCAATCACACTTGGCTCTAAAAACATAAGCAGCAATGCTGGGTCTTGATCCAGTATCATGGGACTTTTCCCAGTCTACTTGTAAATCATCCAACTGTCATTGCAACTGCAGAGAAGGACTTGTCACTGGATCTTCTAATGGACTGCTAGAGTTTAATTACATGTCATTTTATAGTGTCTGGCAATGTAACTCCCCTCCCTGACATAGTTTATAGAGCTTTTTAAAAATAAGGATCATCTGACTTTATGTTCTCATTTTCTAAAAAGCATTCATTCTTTTGGTTCTTATAGATCCTATTGCTGTAGTGAACTCGGACCTGGTGTTATTTTGTAAAAATGACCTCAAAATCAAATGTCACTGAATGTAAAGACATTTCTAAAGCAATTAATGATATAGAAAAGGTAAAAGGAGAGAGCATGTGAGGACTGTGTCAGGTGATCTGGCCTTTCTGTCAGAGATGAAACCATGTTTTTAATAGGGAGCAAGGATTGCCTTCATCAAAAGGCAAGAGATGAAATGCCCATGTTGAGTATAGCACTATCCATTTACAATCTCCCTTTGATTTACAGTTTCTCAGAAAGGGTTGTGTTCTTCTTCTGGTTGCCTGTTGTTTTATTTGGTTACCAATTATGGAAGCTAGTTGTGTTTCAGGAAGCCCCCTGAAAGGTGTGCACAGACAATAAATCCTGTGCCTTGCTCAACATATTGATGGTTCTGTTGATGAGAGGTTGCACAAAGTCAATAGTTGATTCTACTTTGTGGTGACATTTGCATTTAATAAAAAGTCATGTTTATTGTAGCTTCTGTATAAACACAACTGGCACCTTGTGTGTGTGTCATAGCAGAAAATGCTTAGTGGAGAAAAGAATGTGTAGCTGAAAAGGAAACATAAATGAAAATGATTATTATTATGTTTTGTTTTAAAACAATTTGGACTTCACCTCACAGAGATTAATTATTAATATAAACCTTGGTTCACGATATACCATAATCCATGGTACATTCTGTTTAGTTATTTATTTCAAAATATAGTAAACAGTCATAAACCTAACAGATAAATATTACCAATAATTAACAAATGTTTGTCCCTTTTATTCCATCTCTCCCTCCTCCTAAGGGTAACTACTAACCTCATATCCATCATTCCTTGTCCTTTTTTTTATTGTTAATTTTAAGTTTTATATATATTCTTAATCAATGGTCATTTGATTTGTTTCTTTCTCTTTTCTTTTTCAAAACAAAGTCTCACTCTGTTGCCCTAGCTAGAGTACAGTGGTGTCATCATAGATCACTGCAGCCTCAAACTCCTGGGCACAAGCAATCCTCTTGCCTTAGCCTCTGGCGTAGCTGGGACTACAGGCATACACTACCATGCCTGGCTGATTTTTCCATTTTTAGTTGAGACGGGATCTTACTCTTGCTCAGGCTGGTCTCAAACTCTTGATCTCAAGTGATCCTCTAGCCTTGGCCTCCCAGAGTGCTAGGATTACAGGTATGAGCCACCACACCTAGCCACTTTTTCTTTTCTTTTGCTATGAATGGTGCTGCTGTGACAGTTCTTACACACATTTCCTGGTACGTATGTGAGAAAGTAAAACATGGCCCTGCTGGCAACCAGAACATAAATAATCTCAGGACAAGGCATAAACAAAGCCATTCTGTGACCCTGCAAATGACTAAACATGTCTCTCTTCTGTCACTGCCTTTATCTGAGTGATTGTTGCTTCTGGGCCAATTCCAGACTGTTTCAATCCCCCAAATCCCAGAAGAAGCCCCTGGTAATTCCGCCTTACTAATGTGCTCCCAAGGTTCCTCTTGGTGCTTTCTCCTTTGCTCCAGTAGGCTGAATCACTTAACTTTGACCACCAGTGTTCCTGGTGGCTTTTCACTGATGGACTTTGACACATGTGCAAAAGTTCCTCTTGGGTATTCATATGTACCTAGGAGTGAAATTGTCAATTTGCTGGATGATAATGTGAATACTCAAGCTTATAATCTTTCAAAGTCTTACCAATTCCCATCCATGTGTGTCCCATCACATTTTATTTTCATCCATCATGAAAAAAATACCTGACCCTTTTGTGCACACACATTAAATGCACAAGACAGTGTGTTTATACATTGATGTAGCCCTTACAGTGTATGGACAACTCATGTTTTTTCTTTAAAGGAATGTATGTTTATTTGTCTGTTGCCATATGATGTTTCAATAGTGGCAGGTGCTCAGCATAATTTCTTTTACATTTTATCCTGTGGTATATTCATCTTTTAAAAACTTCAACTTACAAGTCATATCTGTGTGGTTTTCTTTACTTATAGTTGCCCTTCTAGTTTTTACTGACCCCAAACAGTGGTTCTCAAACTTTAGTGGGCATGTAAGAATTATCTCAAGAGTCTGCATTTTCAGGAGAAACTCCAAGGATCATAAGTGGAGACATGGTCCTACAACATGTTACAAATGGATGTATTAGTCACCAGTGTCAAAAGGAAAGCCCCCATACAGATTCCTGCCTAGGCACACCCAGAAGATGAAGCATTGGCATGATGTTGCTAGTTTAGAACAGTATTAATGAAGAACATATTAAACTGAATTGGGACATGGTAAGGATTACATAGTAAGTGTGTGGTATTTGGTGAGTGAGTGAGTGTAATGCAAGGGAAATTATACAAACTTTACCTCTTAAACAGTACTTGGAGGAGGGGTATGGTATTTTCTTGTATCTATTTAAAATTCATACTTTCAATACTCATTGCTAGGGATACATGGTAAACCAAACAGATATGATTCCTATCTCAGGGAGTTTTGAGTCTTTGGCAGAGAAGAGACAGATCATAAAGAAATGATTTCAACATTATTTAGGGACAGTTTTGATAAATGCCATGAAGAATTTCAGGGTGCTATGAGAGTTGGTAGCAGAGGCCTCCTCTAACTTGGCATCTCCCCAAGGTCAGCAATGTTTCTTTGAAAAAGTGAGGTTTAAGTAGACTTAGAGAATGGTAGGTATATGGGCCAGGGGCCCCAAGTCCATGCTCAGGTTCAATGATTTGCTAGGAGTACTCACAAGACTCAGCATATAGTTGTACTCATGCCCATGATTTATTACAGCAGAAAGAAAAATCAGCAAAGGGATAAGGCATATGGGGGAAGTTCAGAGGGAACCAGATGCAAGGTTTTGAGAGTCCTCTTCCAGTGGAGTCACATAGGAGATGCCTAATTCCTTCAGCAATGAATTGTGAGAACACATGTGAAATGCGGTTTAATGGGGAAGCCCATGACAGCCTCAGCACCCAGGGTTTTTACTGGGCGCTGGTCACGTAGATACCCTCTGCCTAGCATGTACCAAAATTTCAGACTCCCAGAAGGAAAGCATATGTTTAGCATAAATCACATTATTTGAACAGTTAAGACAAAATGAGCCACTCTTATCAGTTCTGGGAATGATGGTAACCCTCCCGAAGCCACGTTCCCAGATGCCAGCCAAGAGTCTATTTCACAAGCAGGACTTTCTAAAGAAAGCAACCTCTGGCCTGCTGTGTTAACTCTGTTCTGCACAGCATAACAACTGAAGAAAGTAGAGATGAAATGGCATAATGTCTTGGCCTTGCTTTAAAATGTTTCAACAAAGAAGAAAAGAGAAGACAAATAAAGCAAATGTGGGAAAATGTTGTCATTGTTGGACTTGGGAAGATGGGTGCTTGGAGGTTGAGTATATGTGTCTCTCATTTTGTTTGGAAATTTTCATAATAAAAAGAAAAAGAAAAGAAGAAGAAGAAATCATAGTAGTTGTTGGTCAGGCATTACGGGGCATGGGGGGACTAGATTTTGCTTAGTCGAGTTCAATTTAGTTCAGTTTAATTTAAAAAATTAATTTAGCACCTATTTTAGCTTAATTCAGTCAGTTCAGTAAGTTTTTATTTAGCACCTATTATATTTGCCAGGGCCATAGCTAAGTCCGGTGAAAGGTGCAGAGGTCAACAACACACTGAATCCTTGTGTGTGGGCGTGCTCACAAGTCCTCCCTCACTTGGGTGTTGCAAAGAATTGTTGGAAAGTGAAAGCAATCAACTGCTTCAAGTTTCTTTTGCAGCCATGAATGTTATAATAAATGCAGATTGCTACCTTGGGGAGGCGCGCGGTTCTCTCATTGGCTTCGAAGAATATTCGATCGAGGCAGAACCTTCCTGAAGAGAGTGGGAATGATGACAGAGATAGTGCCTGGCAGTATTGCCTTCGGCAGTGGCTTGGCAGGGGAAGAGGGCCTGTCGGGTCCTCCTTTTGAGGGGGTGAGATGATGTGGGCTCGCTTTTATTTAAAAGGGAATAGATAATCTATTGAATTGGAGCACATCAGAAGTGGCTTTATTTGAAAATGCTTTCAAAAGCTGTTTTGACAAGAACAGGGAGGAGGCAGTGATATCATTAAATAAGCTGGCAACTTTTGTAACCAGCTTTTTGGTTTTCCACCTCAAAGGAGAGTCAATAAACTTTGATTCCCAGCATTAATGTAATTATTTTGATTTTTCTGGCTCATTCCAGGGAAGGCTGCAGAGCTGCAATCTCAGATGGCCGAAAGCAATTCAGAAATCCGGTGTCCCCAAGGACACCCACTGCCGTTCAGAAGTAGCAGGAGAGGGGGTGGAATAAATCATTTCCTCTGATCTTGTTAGTGTTGAGAATATTACCGGGAAGCAAATGCATTGCAGCCACTAACACCGGAAGGCTACTGCAGGCAGAGGGAAAAAATAACACCATTTCGCTGCTTTTCAAAGGTTTCCTTTAAATATGATTTCCTCTTTATATGTTTTTAAAATTGTCATACAAGGGGTTTTCCCCCTCCCTTCTAATTCTGAAGGTTCTTCCTTCTTCATTATCATGTTGTCTGTCATCCGGGGATTTTTCCTGATACTGCCCTGGCAGCTGTAATATACTTAATGTCAGTTGTTACTCCAGCGATATGTTCGGTTCATTTAGAGGTAACGGTCCCATCGTTCTGGGGGGTTTCCCTGGGCCCAGTGAGGAATGGTTTTCATGACTATCCAGGCGTGCTTGGCTAGAGGGATCCGCCACATGCGAGCTGGTGACTCTTTTTCTTTCTAGAAAATCCACCGTATTTAATTTTTAAAATGCCAACTTACTTGGGGCTTCTTAAGATGAAGGGCAGTCATGAAAGGAACAGAGCAATGGAAATTTCCTCACAGTGGGAACCGAGTCAAAGAATCTATTCATTTTGAGAAGTTAAACTCTGATTTGAGGAGATATATACACACTTATAAAATGTGTTTTTCCCTCTGTCTCCGGAACAATAAAATTAAAAGGTGATATATATGTATTTATATAGTTTTATTTTTTTTTTAACTTCAAGTCTCGCTAACAAGAATTTAAGGCTGGGCTCTTCTTACTGTAAATTGTAAATATATCTTGAGGCCTAGGCCATGGACATTGGCTATAAATCATCATTTTCATAATAACAGCAACAACCAGGCCATGACTTCCAGAGTGCTGTGAACATTGTCTCTTGGAAACAAACTTCCACTTACAAGTTTTAGGCCTCTGATATTAGAAGTATATCATTACCTGAGAAGGGGTTTTCAATTTTATTTTCTCCAGTGACCTTCTCAATTTTAGGCTCCATATATATCACCAGAATGATCTGTCATGTCAGTCAAAGACAAAAGCAAACAAAGCCCAAATCATTAGATGTTTGGAAGTTTGGGGGCCTGGCAATTTCAGCTTTTT
This sequence comes from Indri indri, assembly GCA_004363605.1. Taxonomy (NCBI): domain Eukaryota; kingdom Metazoa; phylum Chordata; class Mammalia; order Primates; family Indriidae; genus Indri; species Indri indri. The sequence goes on from RJWJ010000269.1 coordinate 190,454, forward strand.
CCAATTGGGCGTTCACGATCATCAGTCATTTGATTAGTCTCTGCACACTGTTTTCTACCTTCTAAAAATTGTATTTCTTCCATTTTAAGAAGTATGGATTTTCCATATTTTAATGCTTCTGAAATACTATCTTACAATTGATATGCTCGTTTGGTGTCATATTTCTTCATCTTGTCAGAAAAGGTATCACTAAGCCAATGGGTTTTCAATTTATAGCATCTTAGATTTCACAAAATATGTTTTCTCTCAAATTCCTCTTCTTTTCTTCATCTCTGCTGCTGTCACATAAATTCAAACCACAACTGTCTTTTAATTAGACATTTGGAATAGCTGGCTAACTGGTCTACCCATAGCCATCTCACCTACTTCCAATCCGGTTCTCACACTGATGGCATACTGATCTTATAAAGCACAACTACCATCTTGTCATTCCTCTGTTCAAAGTCCTTTAATGGCTTTTCCTTGCTTTTAAGATACAGACCCGAATCATTACAGGACAGTGCATTACCGGACCCTTGCTTTCTTTTATCCATCTCATCTCAAACTCTTCCACCTCAGGCATCCCAAAAGTCAATCATTCAGAAACCACGTATTTACCATATTCATGTCCTACTTGTATGGACACATACTAAAAAAGAAATGTGTTTACTTACGCTTGCTTAAACTTAAATTTATTTTAAAAGGAAACTTTGCTTTACTACCCTAAGTGGAAACTGTTATAGTATTCTTCTAATATGTATTTCAAAACACTTGAACCTATTTGGATCGAAAAGTTAGCCTTTTTATCAACAAGAATCAGCTCTGTGCCTTCGGTGGTTCACTTATCGTCTTTTGGCCACGAGTTCTCCAGCTAAACCTCTCTGCTCTCTATTATCTCTGTATTTTCCACTAGACAAGGATTCTTCCGGTTTAGAGGATTGGGAGGGCCTTCCTACCAATCCCCCTGATCTCCTTCACTTAGCTAACTTTTACCCATTAAGTTTCAGCTTAAAAAATCCCAGCCTCAAATTAGATTCTAGTCAGCTGTTTAATTCCATCAGATCAACTGTCGTCTTCTTTTTTTAATAAAAAATATTTTCTTATGTCCCATTTATTATCATAAAATGAAGTCAGTAGATATTACCTACATACCAGCATACTTTAAAAAAATAGTATAATGGTTTAACTATAATATAAAGGAGAAAGAAAATGGAAGTGATTTAAAATAAACTAAGTATTTTGATGTAAATGCTCAGGCACAACTTCACTTTAAGACATAATGAATTAGTCAGATGCATGTATCTACTTGATATGAGTAAAATTGGATTTAAGAAAATAATATCAGAAGCCATTCTGTGAAAGGAGAACAAGAAATGAAAGAAGGGAGGTCTGAAGGGCACTAGAAAAAAAGCTAGTCTTAGGATAAATAGGAACATATGAGAAAAAGAGGGAAATAATCTTATTTGAAGTAGGGTTAGCATGCTAAGGATAAATAATTCAGTTTTGAGGTAGAGAACATAAGAATGTATGCCATTTCTGAAAATGCATTGGCTTTATTTATAAGGGTAGCTGCAGAATAATTCCTTATGTTATGATAAGAGACCGAGTAGTGCTGAAGAATCACAAGAAGAATACCTCTAATCTTGAAATCCTCCCTCAGGTTGATGCATACGTTTGGTCTTTAGTTCTTAAAAAGCCCTTTAGTAGGCAACGGGGAATAGGGAATGGATTGGAAAAAGAAACAGTAACGTAAAAAGCCATAAAAAAAGGTGTGCGGGAGACCTCTAGGGATAGTTTCAGTGTAAGATTGAGAAACAAGAAGCAAATCCAAAATGAGTAAATAATTTTAATCAGTAATTTTCAAAATACAGATCTCTCATCACTGTGCTATAGAATTTTTTAAAGGTATATAGTATGACCATAAAACAAAATATTTAAAAAACACCCTCCATGAATGCAATTTGGTGTCACATGTCATGGCCATGCAACAAACATTAATGTTATTATTAATAATAATATTTGGTACTAAGCCTGTTTCTCTCTTGTATATCTGCATGTGACAGATATGAGTGTAGTCTAATGAAGTTGTGTGATGTTGGTAGACTGAGTACCAAAAGCCTCATTGCTGTCAGTGTTGTGATTTTCTGAAACAGTGAACAACTGGTAAAGTGTTGAAGAAAACAAAGTACATTATTCCTTCCATTTGTATGCTATTTGCATTCTGAAAAATTCAGTGAAAATTTAAAACGTGCAAAAAATTCTTTGGGTGATAATCATAATTTTTTTTTTTTTTTTTTTTTTTAACCTACATGAATAGTGGGATCCGGTGGGATATTGAAAGTCATGAGGGATACAGGATCATTTTTCATCATGTGGGCCCATCCTGCATATTGCAGAGCATCTAACGGCCCTGGTGCGCTTAAGAAAATACTAGCTATACTCTCCATCAGTGAGACAGCTCCTCACACTTCCAAAAAAATCCCGGTAAGGGGCCAATAACAACTCCATTGAACACTATATAAAAGCCTCTCAAAGGACTCTGTGTTTTCCTTCTTCTCATTTAGCACACGTATGATAACTTGTTCTTTGGCTTTCTTCTTTGACAGATTGAAGGTTCCGTGAGTCCAAAGAAAGTTGGACTCATCTACCATTGTATCCCCCTGCATGGGGCAATGCCAAACATATGGAAGATTTATGAAAATTATTTATTGAGTGCAGAAAAGGACAGAGGCAGTGCCTTAGTTCTATTTATAGTTACCTTGAAGTCTATTGGAGAAGTTGTAGGTAACACTTGACTAGCGGACCCACACATCCTAGTTTGCTCAGGACAGCCCTAGTCTATACCAGTTGTCTCTGCATCTTGTCTAGTTTAGCATTTTTTTAAATAAACATAACTTTACTTTTGTAAACCATTTTAGAATAGGACTATGTTTTAAATGTCTACCAGTATAATAAAACCAATTTGTCAACCAGTGAATATTCTTAAATAATGGTATTTATTATTAGTACCCCCTTTCAGTCTGAAGAGTGTCTCAGTTTGGATGGTAAATTAGTCATAGTCACCCCATGCATGATCCTTAGCAACATGTCAGAAGGTTGTCGTTGTCATTTTCCCCAAAGAAAACCCTTCTTCTTTCCTCTGATATGGGGTAGATGCCATGGAAATGCCATCTATTACTCTGCCATCCACTGGTCCCATTGCGATGGTTTCTCACTTCTCTGAATTTTTTTCCCTAACTGGTGATGACTTTTCAGCCCTGAAATATTTGCCTTTTCAGCCCTGAAATATTTTTCTCTTAATTATTTGATAAGTTTACTTTTAACTTTGTAAATCATGTTTCTTTCTCCACTATACTTTTAGTTAAATGGAAGTTTTAGTTGTTAAAACTAAAGGATTGAATACATTTCTATGGCAAACTCTATCCCTTTGAAAACTCTTTCCACTGGAGGCATGGGGATCTGGAAGGGGCAGTCCCAACTAGGGTTCATAACTCCTTTATCTTCATTTGAACTCTTCATCTGAGAGTATAAAAGATTACAAATTTAGGCTTTGAATTTTGTGTATTATCTACCTTTCCCTTAGGTTGAAATGAGTAAGTTCTAAATTAAAAAAAATTTTTAGTTTTAAATGCAATGGCCATACAAGAAAATACTAGACCTTACTTTAAAATTAAAAGCTATATGTCATATATTCCCTTTGTGAGTATCAATCCAAGAGAAATTGCTGTGTATCCCCATGAAAAAGATATGTATAACAATGTTCATGGCAGCTTTATTTATAATAGTGAAAAACTTGAGAAAATCCAAATGTCTGTCTTAGATATCATTGTAAACAACTTGTGGTATAATCATACAATGGGATACTACTCAGCAATAAAAAGGAACAAACAACAAATATATAGAACAATATGGATGCACCTCAAAGAATTATGTTGACAAAAGAAGCTACAGACAGAAGAGTACATACTGTATGCTTCCATTTATACAAAATTCAATCACCAACAAAATGAATCAATGGTAATAGAAGATAGAAAAATAGGGGGGCGGGGACATGTAGGAGATTATTGGCTGGAAAGGATCATGAGGGAATTTTTTAGAAATAAATTTATATCTTGTTTTGGGTGGAGGATCCTTGGGTTTATACATATGAAGATGTCGTGGAGCTATACACTCAAGGTTTGTGCATTTTACTGTACGTAAAGTATCCCTCTAAATATACCATAGAGGAGAAAACAATCCATATAAAATTTCTTTTTCATTAAAAGTTGCTGTGTGCTTGTTTAGAAAATTAATAAAAATTGAAAGAAAATAAGTCATCTGTAGTCTCATCACATAAATTATTTGGTTAATTTTCTTCCAGTCTTTTGTCTGGGCATAGGCTTTTTTTTTTTTAACTTTTCTTCCCCCATCGCTCTTTCTCTGTGTCTCTTTGACATATTTAATGTTTGTATTTAACTGAACTTTTGAATCTGGGAATAATTATTTCTGAGGGAAAAGGATTTCTAGAAGAAATTCTTCTGTTCATCTATGAAGTTACAGATAGCCTTCACATTAAAAATATGATCATGAATATAATAGCCAAATGATAAAGGCAAATGTAGCTAGAAAGGACCTTGGATTTCTTTATAGCTTTTTCCAAGGGTAAAATAGGAACTGGCTTTCCTGAAAATGAATGATAAATTTCCATCATTCTCCCTAAATTTTTCGTTCATTTTTTTTTTCTGTTCCCTGATCTCATATTGTATTTATACACAGAGTTGCTGATGGAAAGGAATCATTCTAAACCCTAAATGTAAATTCTGAACCCTGAATGTACATTCTAAATGTAACTATTGCTTTTTATATTTGTATACATTTGAAAGTCTTTTACAAATCTTGATCGCATTGTTTTGTTATCTTCAGGGAATAGCCACGAAGGTCTTAGTATTGGGAAATTTTGGGGTATTGTGCAGCCTGACAATTCATCACTCACTGTTCTTAAAATTCATGTTGTGGCATATTAAAATTGGATCCCAAGATCCTTTGCAGAGGAGCCTTGGCACTCTGACTCACCTTATATTGAGCCAACATGACAGTAAAATACATCATTTTTTTCTATCATAAAAGGAAACAAGTGTGAAAATAATGGAAAAGATGTGTAGTCTAAAACAAAGCAACATAATTTGCAGTGTGAGTTGCTTAATGTATTATATAGTTATTATCTCACTTAAGCTCCCCAGGTAATATAATTGCTAATATTAAAAAAATCTGTTTGGTTTGTCACCTCAACAGAACATTTTGCCTTGAGACTTAATTAGTTCATTTCTCTCTTAAGCATGTGTTTTAGACACAATGGGTATACCCTTAAATAACCTTCAGGAACACCGTGCCTTTCTGCACTGTTTCAAGAGGAAGGATACAACAACAAAAAGAACTCGGTACTCTGTGTTCTCTCTGTAAGCAGAAGAGAAGAATTTTGTTGGAATCGTCTTTATTAGAGGCAGCTGTCAGTATGGGTTTTTTTCCACTGGGTGAAAACTAAAGGCGTTACAGAGGAATGTACATAAAGATAGCACCCATGAGGCATTAGGATAAATAAAAGTAGGCAATATTAATGATGCTCATTAGCAGATGTCACTGTTGGGGATGAAGTAAATTCCACGCCAAAGTGTTTCATATATTACACTTTTCAAAACTGTCAACTTTTTGACTTTGATGTATGTCCATGTGAATAGTTTTAATAAGTTCCTACAGCCGTTTCTTTGCATACACCCTGAAGAATCCTGTGGCAACAATATTACAAAGACATTTTTGCTTAATAATTGGTGCTTCACTTGGAAATGTGAAGGCTCAGATCATTACATTCCCACTTATTTGTGGTGCAAATGTTTGTCTAAGAATTAGTTAAAAAATATTGTATGACCAAGCAGATTTTATAGTTTAAAGTGATCTTCCACAGACTGTTGCCTGTATAACTAATAGAATTACGTATGCACAAAACTGCTTTTACTGTAGAAGCCAAAATGCAGAATAATAGCTTGTCAAACTGTCATTTGCAAGTGAGATCATAGATTTTATAGTCCAAATTAGGTTGTGTCCTTTTCCTTTTTGTCAGGTCATATTCTAATAACCATATTGTGCACTAAACCCTGTGATTATCCCAACACTTGACAGATGGTAGGCTGTTAATTTGTATGTAAGAGACAGTGATTGCCAGCACCCTAACAGTATACAGCAAAATATAAAATGTCAAAATCCACTTTTGGTTCCATTTTGTTTGACTTCATTTTAGCAAGGTAATGCTAGGCAGAAGAGTTTCAGTAGCTTAGCATATGTTTCATTTTACTGCTCTGTATGGTTTTACTAACCACTAGAAATAGAAAGGATTAAGGAAGAAGTAATTTTTCTTGTGTATATCATACTTTCTGCTTTTCGGTGGAGAGTGATCATCAGCCTAAGGGGTTAATTGAAGGGACTAGATGAGAGCTGGGAGCAGGCAAAATTTAATTGCTCAATGTTGAGGATAATTGTGGTCCAATAGTAGTATATACTGATGTTTAGAGGAGTGGCCAAGGACAAAATAACTTAGAAGTTTAAGTTAAAAGCGCAATGGCAAATTCACTAAAAACTATTAGAACTAATAAAGGAGTTCAGCAATGTGGCAAGATACAAGATCAATATACAAAAATCAATTTCATTTCCATACACTAGTAATGAATAGTTTGAAAATGAGATTAAGAAAACAGTATAATTTATAATTTTGGCAAAAAGAATAAAATATCTAAGAATAAACCTAACAAAAGAAGTGCAAGACTTGTATACTGAAAACTAAAACATTGTTGAGATATATTAAAAAATAAATAAATGGTAAGCTATCCCATGTTTATGGATCAGAAAATTTAACAATATTAAGATTAAAATACTGCCCCAAATGACCTACATATACGTATTTAATGCATCCCTTTCAAAATCCTAGCTATTCCCCCCAACCCCCAAAACTCACAAACTGAGCCTAAAATGCATATGGAACTGCAAAAACTCTGGAATAGCAAAAACATTGTTACAAAAGAAGAAGGAAGTTGTAGGACTCTCATTTCCAGGTTTTCAAAACTTACTACAAAGCTATAGTAATCAAGACTGTGTGGTACCAACATGAGGATAGATCAACAGAATAGAATTGAGAGTCCAGAAGTAAACCCTCACATTAAGGTCAATTGATTTTCAACAAGAGTGCCAAGATAATTCAATGCGTGAAACAGTCTTTTCAGCAAATGTTGCTGTGACAACTGGGTATCAAAAGAATGAATGAAAACAATGAACTTAGACCTGTACCTCATACCACTTTATATACACTAGAATGGCTAAAATCAAAAAGACAATAACAGGCATTGGTGAGGATGAGAAATTGGAACCCTTATATATTTTGGTGTGGTTGTAAAATAGTGCAACCCCTTTGAAAACAGTTTAGCAGTTCCCCAAAATGTTAAACACAGAGTTAGCATATGACCCAATAATTCTACTACTTCCTAGGTATATACCCAAGAGAATTAAAAACATATATCCACACAAAAATTTGTACATGAGTGTTCATAGCAGCATTATTCATAATAGCCAAAAAACGGAAACAACACAAATGTCTCTCTACAATGAATGGAAAAACAAAAATGGTATATCCATACAATGGAATATTACTCAACCATAAAAAGGAATGAAGTACTGATACATGCTTCAGTGTGAATGAACCTGGAAAACATTATGCTAAGTGAAAGAAGCCAGTCAGAAAAGGCCATATACTGTGAAATTCCATTTATGTGACTTCTCCAGAATAGGCAAGTCTATACACAGAGGATGTTAGTAGATTAGTGAGGCTGGAGGGGTAGGAGGGAAATGGGGAGTGACTGCTAAGGTGTATGGGGTTTCTTTTTGGGAGGATGAAAATGTTGATTGTGGTGTTGGTTGCACAACTCTGTGAATACACTTAAAACTAATGAATCAGACAGTTTAATGGGTAGATCTTACGGTATGTGAAATATATTTCAATAAAGCTATAAAAAAGTACATTGTCAATAGAATAGTAAAGGTAATTCATTTATTATGTTAGCATGACAATAATTGCCTACACTGTCAATACCAAACTACTTAGAGAAAATAATGCAATTTTTCACTTAAAAAACTCCAAAAACAGATCCACAGAAAATTCTTATTAGGTAATAGTTTTCTTGCCACATGTGCATGGTAAATAATGACAAGACCAAGACCAGTCAGATGCCGGTCAAAGATCTTTCCTCTGCAGCACCATAACTGTTTAGAAATGCCAAATAACCAGTGGTTTTCCAACTGTGTAAGTATCTATCCCTCAAAAAAAAATGCAGACACATAACATGTACACAATATGCATGCACTTCATATGTTATATGTCATGTGTATTATGATATATTATATATGCATATAGTAACCACAGGACCGGCCCAAACTGGCCCTACTCTGTTGGTAACAGAATGTCAAGTTATCTTGTAGGTATAATAGAGCCCAAACCACAAGTCGTGTAGCCCAGACATCCGCAACAGAAAAAGCTTTGACTTCTAACAACACCCACAACCTATGTTTCCTCCCACAATGGAACCAAGATGAGGACATGACCAGAGTCTAACTGCTGGAACCCTTTCATAAGTGAGGGGTCTGTTGGCCAGGAAGATCCAGGACTAAAATTCACCTCGACATATCTTACTATTAATGGTCAAATTGGAAGCCCTCCAATGTGACCCTGCCAAGCCAACATTCCTAAATCCTTTCCCTTCCCCTCCAACCTCTTAAAACTTGCCCCAGACCTCAAACCAGGGGGACAGAATTGACCTGCATTTCCTGTCTCCTTGTTTTGTTGGCCAGCCTTGTAATAAAGCCTTATTTTCTCAAAAGCCAGTGCCATAGCATTGGCTTCATGGGCATCAGACTGTGAGCCCATTTGCTTGGTAACACATACACCAAACATAAACATTAGAAACTTGTACCAGATTGGACTCATGACTGCTTTTTCCTTCCCAACGATTATGTCACTATTTTTCCCTGTTAATTGCGTGGATGACTTTTGTCGTAAAATATTTCTTTTAAATAAAACGAATTGGTGCCATCATGTGTTATAATTTAAAAACCAGTTGGTATCTTTTCCTTCAAACTTCTATCCTCACGTTTGGATAGACTATCATTAATTTTGTCACTTTATGGGACATGAAGGGGTGCGTTCGGTGCACTTGAGAAAGAAATACAAAATTTACTGAGGTTAAAAAAAATTCCCTGGGTTGGGTAAAGAAATGCATTTTAAAAATACACTATGAGGTATGTATTATTGATCATCAATAAGGTAGTAAAAGAAAAAAAAAGCTTAAGTCCAACTTTTTAAAGGCTTTTTAGAGGTTAATGTTTATTTTTTTGACTATGCATCAGAGACCTATTTTTTCCCTAAAATATGGTTTTTAAAGGCTAGCAACCTCGTTTTAAATGCTAACAGTTACTCCTGATATGTTTGGATCACCCCTTTTGATGTGGCATGGTTTAAGAAAGTCCCTGTGAGAAAAAATATTAACGTACAGATAATTTATGGAATAATTTTAAAAATTTTAAATTTTATAACTATTATCTTTCAATATCATTTTTTTAGTGATCATTTTTAAAGGTTGCGTGTTTTTTCATCATATCGTTGTGCTGTGAGGTATTGAAACACAAAGAAAGAATTTTAGAGATGAGCTAGAACATCTGCAGCTTACTCATTTAAAAGAGGAGGTAAAGTAATCGCCTCAGGTTAGTGGTCCGAAGCAGAACCCCGTAATCTTTTTCCCACTTCAGCGATTAAAGTCACGTTTAAACACATCATGGCTCGATTTATTTTGCATGCAGTTCTCAGGAACACATCTGCAGCATAAGATGATGCATAATCACACTGTTCTTAAATATTAGGGGAAAAAAGATAAAAGATGGAAGTTTAGTGATAAGCCTTACTTTTGATTCAGCAGACTAAACTTTTAGTATCAGGGAAAAAGGGAGTTAGAGGAGAGAGCAACCTAGTATTTTCTATACTTAAGAGTGAAACTAAAGTGGGAAAAAAGATATAATCAGAACCCACCACCATCCTATTTCAGCACAGCGTGTAATTCTCAGTTCAAAAAGAGTTTTTTTTTTTTTTAAGAGAAAGCATTTTAAGATAATATCGCCATGAGGCATTTCTGTGAAAAGCTAGTGAAGCTTTGACTCCCCCTGAGAAATTGCTTTGCAATTGTGAAGGAGCAGAAAGGTGATTGGTCGTGTGGGGGTGCGTGAATGAACTGATCTGCGTGAAACCTGAATAGTAAACGGGAACCCACGGTGGGGCCTGGTTGGACTAAAGTCATTATGGTGATGCATATTTGCCAAGGAATGAAGCCCTGGGTAACCAAGTACTCTATTGCTGGGAGCTGGTAAAAACTTGGTATCTGATTTTGAGAACTGACATTGCCATTACGATTCCGAGAACGATCCAGCCTCCTCCGGGTCAGCCAATACTGACTTCCATATTTTACCAAATGGGGCAACATAAAGCAGAGAACATCCATCCTTGATTTCTTTCTCTCCTTCCACCCACCCAACCCCAGTCCCCCGAACTGTAAAAAGGAACCTGAAGCTACATCCAAAGTGACAGCTTCTGTGTTCTGTTTCTGAGACGTATTCTCATGGCTTCAATGGTACGGCTGGGAGAGGGTGCTTGGAAATGACATTCAAATGAATGCATCACATATCTCTCTCGGCTACAGAATTTCTTTATCTGATATTGCCACAACAAGCAGCTCAGAGGTATTTGTATCACTCTGGGCCTTTTATATTCCGACTGTTGAATGAAAGGAGCAGACAGCTAAGACTTCTCTTTGAAAAGGAGAAGTCCATTATTGTTATCTTTGAAGTTCCAAATGTACATTCTAGTTGGATAAAGCCCCACAATAGGTGGAAGTAAGCAAAGACAGCCTTATAAATTTCCCTGTGAGCAAGCAAACCTATTGTTACCTTTATTAAAAATATGCCTCCAAGCAGGTGGTCCTGTTTTGAGTGATACCTCCAAGAGTCAGCTCGAAAGAAATCATTGGAAACTTCACATGTCCCTAAAACAGCTTAAGCTGTCATGAGAAATGTGAAAGAAGATCAAATTACTGTGCTGAGTGTTCTGGGTGTGTTGAACAAATTTATTTTCAAATTTTAAAACTTGAAACTTTGGCAATTATATTAATAAGACAAGTAAACTAGTTGACATCAACACATGCATTCTGTTTGTTCTTTGTACATCTCCATGTACCTCCCAGAGAAGGCTGTGACCCAGATTCCATATGCATTCAAGACTTTCATTAGATAAGAATGACATATACTTATCATTAAAGCATACTAATTAAAGCAGAAAGTGACATTTCAAAGTAATGATGCTCTCTAGTGTCTCAATATAAAATACTCCCTAGTCTATTTTTAATGAACTTGCATGCTATGTATGTTTAAAATATTATTTTGTTATGATCTTGTGTTTTCATTATTTTCAATGCCAGTGATGACCAGTAAGGTAGAACATTCTTCTAGATGACTAAGGAAGGAGACCAGTGAAACTTACCAAGGGCTATGGACTTTGATTGCAGTCATACCCAGGGTGCATCCATGCATTCTTGCATTCATTCTGCACTTTGATTGCATGCTTGCTACTTGCCAACCACTGTGCTAGGGGCTGGGGATTCATTGGTTACTAGGACCCAGGTGGTTCCTGTCCTCAAGGAGCTTACCCCTCCCTTTGATTATGATCGAAGCTGTTCTTTATATTATATTTCCTCTTTTGTATCCTTAGTAGCAGCAGAAAGGATGACGTGTTCAGTGCTGGTTATATGTACACCCTCACCAGTTATTACAAACTTTTAGATAGTCTTAGTTGATAAGGAGAGCTAAAGAAAGACAGTGTCTCCTTACTTATTCAATATTTTTGTCTCGCATTTGCCACCTACATATTATCTTGGTTGTAAAATCAGACAGATCATCGTCATCATCGTCATTGTCTTCATCATCATCAACATAGCTATTGTTTATTAAGTATAGAAATCCCATAAGATAGGTGGTACCATTATTATTCAAATTTTATGACTGAATAAGTTCAGAATGTTAGGAACTTGCCTAAAGCCACAGAGCTGGCAAATGACAGAGTCAGGACTCTCCACCAGGTCAGGCTGCCCCAATGTGTCCTACATTTTATCATCTCTCATTGTCTTTTATCATTTTTTATGCCCTGAATGCACAAACAGCTGTTAAAAGTCTTTGTCCTCATAGTTGGTGATGAGTTAAATACTTAGGTTGTCTTTGATCTGTGAGTGAACATAGCCATTTTTTGAATCTTTTTCTCATGAATTTTCTAAAAGAAAATTTCAGAGTTTCAAATGACTGTGCTCAGTGATAGTGACTGATTTTAGACTATTCTTACCATTGGAATCCACTTAAAGTACCAACATTCCTTAAAATGATGTGCACCATAAACCCTACTTGGATGCTTATAATGCCATATACACATGAGCCAGGATTCGCTATTTAAAAATGAAATTGCTCCATGCCACAGCAAAACTCATGGAAGCATTTATTATGTGCATATCCTGCTATTCAAATTCTTGAAAGAAATCCTGGCTATTTATTTATTTTCCTGCCTACTTCTACAAAGGACTGGAGGCAGTTACTAGTGTATTTCACCTATCACTGAGAGCTAAAAATTCAAAGGCAGAATGTTTTTTACAAAGGAGAGCAATGTGAGATGTAGATACTGGTTCTGAAACTGATGTCTCTAAAACTAGTAATGGCAATTTAGAGTCTGGAATCAGGTCTTACTTGGAATTTCTACCTGGCTACTTGCTATGTGACCTTGGGCAAGGCTAATGGCTTTGGGCTTCAATTTCTTGATTTGTAAAATGGGGGGTAATAAAAGTACCTCATCACTGTGAGGGTTACCTGAGATAATACTCATAAAGCACTTAGCCCAGAGTCTGGTACCCAGGAGGGGTTAAATGAATGTGATGATGATGATGGAAGGGGTAGTTGTGGTGAAAGAAGTAGGATAACACGCTGTTTCATTTCTTGAAATGGAATCTTCCATGGAAACTAAATATATGAATCTGACTGGGTGGTATGGAGCCCGCCTTACTTGGCTCTGCCACACAATACCAGTGTTCAACTGTATCCACATGCATAGTTCAGAGGTGATGATTCTTGGTTTGAAATTAGGGGAAGCGAGTGACAGCAGTGGCATAGTAGAAAAAGCACCAGAGCAAGATGTTAGCCAACTTAGGTTTGAATTACAGCTCTGCTACTTTCAGCTCACATAATTTTAGGTAATTGCTTAACCTTCCTAAGCCTCAGTTTCCCCTTCTGTGAAACGATGATAACAATATCCTCCCACTAGAGTTGTTGTGAGGACTGAATGAGATAAGTGTGTTTAAATGGACTTTGAAGATTGTCTTAGTCAGTTCAGGCTGCTATAACAGAATATGCCACAGACTGGTGGCTTAAGCAACAAACATTTATTTCTCTGTTCTGGAGGTTAGGAAATCCAAGATCAAGGTCCTGGCAGATCTGGGGTCTGGTGAGGGCCCTCTCCCTGGTTTGTGGATGGCCATCTTCTGTTTGTATCCTCACCTGGCAGAGAGCAGAGGAAGCTCTCTGGGGTCCTTTTTATAAGGGCACTAATTCCATTCCTGAGGGTTCCCTCATAACCTAATCACCTCCTGAAGGCCTTACTCCTAATAACATCACATTGGGGGGAGGATTTCTACACAAGAATTTTGAGGGGATACAAACATTCAGTCCATGACAAAGATGTACTGGTTTACAATTCTTGTTTTTTGTTAAAGGGATTATAATACAATAAAAAATAAGTTTGCAGTAGAGTTGATATAGAATTGCAAATTGGGCACGTAACAGCCCACAGCTGTGTTGCTTCTTTATTTAGAGATGCAACTCCCCCAGCTGATCTCATTTACGTGGAAATTCCAGAGCAGCAACATAATACTTTGAAGTCAAATGGTTAATTTTCTTTGGAGGCCTTTCCTCTTTGGGTTATTGGATGCTGTGCCTATGTTCTTTAAACTCTGGCAGTGAAGAGGAAGCCCTTGTGTGACAATGGATGTAGTGAGGTATAAATCTACCTAACTAGCAGCTGGATGGCATCTGATGAGGGTTGGCCCCAGAGCCAAGCCACATTAGCCGAGTTAGAAAGATGTGCTGACTTCAACTTCAAGCCATGGGCCCAGCAGCAAACTGCTGGTAAGCAGTAGCAGCCCGTGGTGTTGTGCCTGTCGTGCGACCATCATCCTTGTCAGCGTCACCATCATCACCATTAAGCCTTTATTAAGTGCCAGAGTGTGGAGCTCCCTCAGGTGTCATTGCAGGCTGACAGGCAGCTGTGTGTTTTAAATAAGAGCCTTGCTCTGGGCTGGGAGGTGAAAAGGCCCAGCTGTAATCCTCGGCACGCCCACAAGCATGGCCACGTGGGCTTATGAGAGGATAGTCGGTACAGAAGGTTTTCGTTTGTGATGTCAGCTCAGCCTGAGGCCCTTTTTGCTAAGAACTGCCACCAACTCTTACACCTTCAAGGATGGGTCCCGGTCGTCCTGTTTTTAACTTGGCTCCCATGGCTGTGGGTGAGTAGATCAAGGATATGCACAGCTGCCTCAAGCTAGGCCAGTCCAATTGTCTTTCTCAGAAGTTCTATCTGGGACTAAGACTTTTTGTAGATAGACTGGGTAGATGGGCAAACTTGGGAGCTGTGGGAAGCTGTGTCTTAGATTAATTCAACAATCCTCATAGCAGCCTTATGAAGTAGGCCCTCTTCTTATTCCTGTTTTACAAAAGAGGAAACAGTTACAGAGACGTTAAGTAATTTATCCAAGGTCGTGTAGTTGGTTAATGGCAGAGCCAGGCATGAACCCAGGTAGTATGAACTCATACTTTTAGCCATTATACAACTGTCCGAGAAAGAGAGAGAGAGAGAGAAAGAGAGAGGAATACAACAGACCTATGGAGAGACGCAGGTTAAAAAACTGTGAGGTTGCAGGGAGGGAGGTAGGGGGAGAGAGTAAGACTGATTGATTAAGAGGCTTTCCAGCTCCAGGATCCAGACTTCAGTGTCTGCACTTTCTAACCTTGGGCTCTGAGAAGTGTCTCTGTGTCCTTATAAATAAATTCCCCTTTTGTGCTCAAAGTCGTTTCAATGGATGTCTATTACTTGCAACCAAGAGTCTTGACTAAGTGACCACACTGTCACAGTTTGGTAAAAAAGACAGTGGGTCATCCACCGGCCTTTGTAGCCCCAGGTATCTTTACATTATCTGAGGTAGCATCCAGGCTGGTGGAGGAGAAAGGCAAGTACACCAGTGATCGGAGCGTAGTGAGACGGGGCTCTGAAAGAGGTACGCATAAGTTGCCATAGAAACTCAGAGATATGGCTAAAAAATGAGACTGGGGTAGGGTGTGGGGAATCACAACAGCTTCTCAGAAAGGGAATATATAAATTGTGTTTTGAAGAATGAGTAGGATTTAGCCACATAAGAATGGATGGAAAGAAGGGCATTCTGGGTAGTGAGAAGAGTATGGACAAAAACAAACAAACAAACACAAAACAAAAAACAAAAAAGTGAAACCCATGGTGCATTTTAGAAAAGGCAAGCAATTCAGTGTGATGGGGAAGAGGGAAGGAGGAGGGATAGGATGTGCAACTGGAGTTGGCTGGACCATATCGCAAAGGGTGTCTACTGCTAAGCAGCGGAGCTTGAACCCTAGCCTATAAGCTAGCAGTTCATTCCCTGTCTGGTTCCTTCCCTCCTCCCCACATGGAAGCATTTTTAGATTTTGAAATTGAAAGATGACATTCTGACAACATTAAATACGGTTTTAGAAAAAACGATAAAAACCAATACATGCAGAGTCCCGACTCCCAATACCACTATTTTCATTTTTGCCACTTCATCTTCTACATGTCCTCAAACATGCCTGTTTTTGTACAGGGTTGTAATCCATCTACCTATCATTTTCACTTCTCAGTAGATGAAAAAGCCTTTCCATATTCCCATGTTGTCCTCTCCTAATTA
This sequence comes from Indri indri, assembly GCA_004363605.1. NCBI lineage: Eukaryota > Metazoa > Chordata > Mammalia > Primates > Indriidae > Indri > Indri indri. The sequence continues at coordinate 206,530 of RJWJ010000269.1, forward strand.
TTAAACAGCATGATAGTTCTCCATTTGGCAGTTTTTCTGAGTATCCACACTTCTCTAGGCAATGCACTGGGGCTCTGTTGAAACGAAAATGGTTGGTTTGGAGACTCCTGCCTCTGAGAAACTCAGAATCTGGCATCATGGTCTCTGCTGAACTGTTTAGCCATATGCATTTTAAAGCACGTGGGCTTAATATTGTTATTTTATAAAACACATACTCGGTTCTTTGAGGGTCAATTTGGAATCCTTTTCTTCTGTACTCACTGTCCTCAGGTCCCCAATCGCTACCATTAAGTTCTCTGTGGCTAACAAATAGCCACATCTTCCTGTGCTTCTGTGTTCGTGCGCTACTCACCTAGTGTCTTTTCCTGTCTTATGCTCTCTGACAGCCATTTGATGGCTAACCATAAACAGACTCCGAATCAAGCTCTTGAGCAGTGTTAATTTGATTATGAAACATTATCCCGATTGTGGCAAGTGTCCAGTGGTCATCGTTCTAATGATGCAGGCCTCCACTGCCTAAGCTAATTACAAACCAGCTCCGTTCCAGGGAGGGGGGCACTGCCTAACCAGCCCCTCCGAGGCTGACCCAAGTGTGTGGGGGATGTGGGGATGATCACATCTCTGCTTTCCCTTTCTCTGTCCCACTGTGGGTGTCATCTATGTCATTCTCTCTCCCTCCCTGCTCTCGTGTTAAAGAAAATAGGGATGATTGGCCAAAACTGCTTCTGAAATTAAACTTTGCCTTCTACCTACAGCGTGATCACGAGCCTCCAAATTAAAGATGCCGATAATTTTGCAATCAGATTTATATTTTGGTCTGTAATGAGTTTAAAGTCTTTAAATGCTTTAACTTTCCCCTTTAATTTAGCTCTGTGCTTTTGATGGCATGTTGTTGTTGGTTTCTGCTCCTGTATCCATATCTGAAAGTTCTTATTTTCTATATTTCTAGTCTGGTGGTTGCTGAAAAGACATTGATCAATTAGTATAATTTCTTTTTTAAAAAAATTAAAGAAATGTATGCACGGAAGAGTCTAGAAGTGCTTCATTATCCATGTAATGAAGAAATGGACAGGGAAACTAAATAAGCTATATATGTTTTCTGGAAGTCCAGCTATCTGGTTTAACTGTGTATGTGTATGTGTGTGTATTCAGACACAAGTATGCAAGTGTGAGTTACTGATGTACACTTAAAATGAAATAGGTTGTTATCCATAGACCTTAAAAGCTTTAAAAACTTCGTAAGCCTCAGTTTCCTCCTTTGTAAAATGGGAACAATAATACATCTGAATATATGTGGTTGCAGAGATGATTCATTTGATGATGCCAGCAAGCTGCCTGGCACATAGTAAGTGCTCAATAAATATCAATGGTTAATATCACGGCCCTTGACTTGGAAGAGTATAAAGACTTCTTTATGATCTTAACTTTGAGCTATTACTAAGTCCCTAAGTTCATATCTTTATACAGAGGCCAAAAAGCATTGAAAGAAAGCTTAGACCTAAGAAAAATTTCCGAAGCCACATTCTCTTAGCATTCTTTTCCTCTTTACCCAGTCTAGTAATGAACGATTAGTCATTTCTACCTAGTTCTCACCAATGCCACCTTGGTGGTAGTTGCCCATGGTGGCCTTTGTCACAGTCCCTCTGTGAAATCATCTCTGATTTCAGCTGCAACTGTAGTGACCAGTTTTGTCCAAGTCAGCTTCCCACCTCTAGCGCCTACTTTCCTGTCTTCCCCATGCCCATCTCTCATGCTGGGAGGCTGCATGGCCAGGGCTGAAGAGGAGCCTGGAAGTCTGGGGGAATAAGTGCCCTCGGGGGATCCCCTCAACCATTGGGCATTTGAACTCGTGAATAAATGCTCCAGCCTTCCATATTCAGTGAACAGTTCTGCAGGCGTGCTGCGTACTTCTCAGGAGGTACTGGCCAGATCAAGCCTGTTGCTCTCAGTGGCAAACCTGATAATACACAATTATGTTGGCATTTCCTCCTTCCCTTTTTCACTCCCTATTCCCTCATCCCTGCTTCCTGAAATCATCTCCCAGATAAACTCCTGTACATAAATCCTGGTTGCAGGCTCTGCCTTCAGGGGAACCCAATCCACGACAACCCTGAAGTCATCTGTCTTCATGATATTTCTAGGATGTTGCCTGGGTAGTCTTTAGCCCCAGATCATTTCTCCTCCTCTTATATCTCAGAGGGAAGAAATGTCTTGTGGATTTTCGAGGCCAGCCTCTTCTTCTTTGATCTTGGTCCTATCTCCTCTTAAATCTCTGGGCCCACAGACCATCGTGTCCTGTTCACTGGTACACCTCCAATGTCAAGTGTTGGGCTCATAGGAGAAGCTCAAAAAATACTTATTGAATGAGTGAAAGAATGAATTATTTACTTTCTCTTACATGGTTTTTAGTTGCCTTCTGTCCACACCTGCTATTCTCATCATTGGTTGTTCTTTTAGCTTTAATTTGAAAGTCCCAAGGTCTTTTGCTTTGGAAGTCCTTCAGGTCTTTTGCCTGAATCCCAGAGCCCACCTCTTTATTAAGTCTGCAAGCCAACTTCCAATCCTTTGTCAATATTGGACCCTGTTGAGCACTTTCTGTTTCTTGAACTCCACCTCCCTTGGTCTCTTAAAATCCAACCCTCTCATGGTTCTTCTCCTGGCTCTCAGACTTCCTTTCTCATTGTTTTTGCTGGCTTATTTAGCTGGCTTGGATTCTACATTTGGCTTTCTCCAGGGCTCCATCTTTGATCTTTTTTTTCCCCCCTGGAATTTTATAGTCAATCTGACTAAAGCAGCGACTCTCATCTCTTCAGCTGTGGGGGTGATTCCTAAATCTGTAACCTCCAGATTGACTCTCCTGAGTTCCAAACTATTAGAAATCTCCATCTGGAATTCTTGCAGCTATTTCCAATTCACCATGTTCGAGCTGGAAATTCATTTTCTTCTTCTGCTTTTCACCTCTTCCTCCTTTTCCATACCTTGTCTTAGTTAATGGGATCACCCTCTACCTGTATTGCAGCATAGGAGTCTTTGTGTCATCCTTAACTGCCTTCCCTCATTGCTTTCAAGAAATAATTTTTTAGTTCCTACTGTGATCCAGGTGCTGGGCTAGGTGCTGGGAAGACATGGACAACAAAATAGACATAATTATACCCTCAAAAGGCTCATGGTCTGGTAGATCCACATACTAATCTAACTTATCACACAAATATAGCATTATAAACCAAGGTAAATGCTGTGGAGGAAAAGTCCAATGTGCTTTGTAAGCATGTCACAGAAGGACCTAAACTATTCTTGGGGTTTGACACAGCTTCCTTTAGGAATTGGTATTTGATCTTAGACCTAAAAGCTGAGTAGGAATGAATCAGGAGACAGGAACTCTTTCCTCTTTCTCGCTATGGTCGCCAAGTCCCATGATTTCAGTTATGAAATGCCTCTGTTTTTCTGTGTTCTTTTCTCATCCTGGACCACTGCAATTTTTGCCTCCACCTGCTACCCCCGACTCCCATCCCTTGATTTTCACTTGCTGCCAGAGTTCTTTTACTGAGCACAAATCTACCACTTGTTTTCTTCTACTTCTAGCTTAAAAGCACTGATAGCTCCCTTGTGCTTCCAGAGTAAAATCTCAACCCTCTGGCTTGGCTTCAAAGACATTCCCACTTTTGGCCATGACCATTGTTTCTAGCCTCATCTTCTGCCACTCTGCACCGCATCACCTGTTCTGTGGTCCCTGCAGGCTCTTGACCATTTGCTGAAGACACTGTGTCCTCATAGGCTTGTATGCTTTGGTTCATTCACCACCTTGAGTTCCTCTATCCTTCTTTTGTACCTGGCCAGCTCCTCCTGCTCCTGTTAGGCCCTACGTAAATGTCACATCCTCCATGAGACTTTCCTTGACCCCCTATCTGCATCCCCATATTTGTATTGTATTTGCATGTTTCTCTCACGGAGCTCCCATCCGTTTGCCTTACATTAACTTACTTGTCTGTCTAGAACGTGTTTTTTCTAGGACCAAGAATGTGTTGTGCTCATGTCTTCCTTCTCAGGGCTTGAAATATAGCAGGGGTTCAGTAAATATTTGTAATTGAATCAATCATCCATGTATGAATTGGGTAAAGGAGGCAAGACATGGGGTCAAGGGAACTGAAAGAACAGCCAGACCTTCTGTAATTACAAGAACTGGTGATCCCAAGCAGGGCTTGACCAAGACATGTAGGTGGCCCAAGTAGACTCATAATTCAGTGTCCCTCAGCAATCAAGTGAAATAACAGATCTGAGCAGTGCTGCTTGGGGAGAAAGATGATGACAGATTGCAGTGTCCTGGCCTTCATAGCCAACTCAGCAAAATGAAAGCCCTCAGGTTGCTGGAGCCACCCTACATGAAGGCATTTTATTGACCTTGTTTTGTTTCAGAGCATGCCACCCCTATTCCTACCTGAATCATCTCATTGAAGTATTTCTTGCAGTTCAACACAATTCCCTTCCCGAAGAAAGTTCTGATAAATGCTGTTTTCTAAACTGTGTTACTTTTCTGTGAATACTTTAGTACCTCTACTAGATTGGCACCCTGGACAGTTGCCAGGCAGTCCCCCTATTAATCCTGTTCTGATACTGAGCACGGAAGACTGGGATGTGTAAAGCTCTTAACCAGTAGTACACCACTAACCTATAAAGAATTCCTTTACAGGCCTGGCATATACCCCATTAACAAAGAAATCCCTTTTCTGTTTCAAAATTGTCAGGATGTTCCTGTGAAGTGCATGGCAGAGTAGGCTCATGTTCTGGTCTGTGCTCTTACAAATGACGGACAAATGGCAGTGGCCTAGGGCCAGGAGTGGGCTGCTACTCTCCAGGCTTGCCCAGATCACTCCATGCCTGGGCCGCCTTGCATGTCCACCACCCACCCATGCCGTCCTCTCTTGAGCAAGTCAGTGAGGAATGTTTAGTGATACCAGTGTGTTTGTGTGGGTGGGAGGTTTTCAGCCCAGACAGGTCACTTGTGGCCTTTGCTTGAGTGTGTGCAGGAAGGAAGGTGTTTTAATAACAACCAAAGATGGATGCTAAGGGAATACCTTTTTGCCAATTTGACTTTGTCCCTGGGATGGCAACTTACTGATGCTGATATCCACTAAAAATGCAGTAGAAAATTAGTAATTGCTAAGGGACAGGAATGCAGAGCAGGAGAAAGACCAGTTCAGCTTCCGGAGTGCTGGGCACTCACTATGTGTCAAATACTGTGTAAATGCTGGAGGAACAAAAGCGGGTAGGATAAGATCCTCATCCTGGAGGAGGTATTATTTTTATTTGTTGAGTTATTTAAATTCTTCTTCTAAGGAACAGTGGAGGTGGCAATTTGGGACTGGTCATTTGGAAAATTCAGATTTATGTCCTGAATCTACAAATCTTTCATTGGAACTTTGGCCAACTGCCTTAATCCTGTGTGTTTTATAAAATGCTTTTGATGGTGTTTTGTAAAATGCTTTCAGATATATTATCTCGTACAGGGCTAGGATCCTTATTTTTGTTTTAGTGATGAGAATCTATGAAACCCAGAGGGTTAAGTGTCTTGTTCTAGATTTCCTAGCTTCTCAGAGAAAGAGCTTTTGGTCACCATTGGTCTCCTGATTCTTTTCCTCTTTACTCAACCACCTCCCTGCCCAGATCTATCATACATTTGGATTTTTATGTAGCCCCAGCTTTGATGTATTTCAAACTCAATTTGATCCTACACAGCTTTCTACTTCACTCTAGTGCATTGATTGTATTTGTGTGCCTGTTATTCTTAATTTAGGCCTTCTTTATTTTGTCCATTTTTTTTTTTTTTTTAAGAGGGGCAGGGGAAACTTAACACTTGTCCTTTTCCAGTCTTTCAGTTTTCTGTTTTGCTAATTTCTGTGACAATGATAATGGAAAGTAACTAATGGTCAAATGATTTCTTTTTCTTATGTTTACCTTGTTTGGAGGTATGCTCTGAATTCCGAATTGCTGAGTCTTTGGGTAAATGGTAAGAAAGTGTAATTGGGAATTTTATACAAAAGTGCTGAAATCTTAGTTTAGGCAAGGCTTTCTAGCACTGAGCAGCAGAACTCATGGGTAATACAACATGTGAAGTTGTATGGCTGTGGAAATGGCAGAAACGGTTTATTTATTTAATTTTTTTTGCAAAGAAAGATGTTTTTCCTGGACATCCTTAGCTAGAAGTAATTTCTTCCCTCTCTGACCTCCTGTAGCATTTCCTTGGACCGTTTTTTAGGGCTTGCATTACTTCTTATACTATATTTTAGTTACTGTTATCATTACCATGATTCCTATTAGACTGTGGTCTTTTTGAGGACAGAAGTGTTGTCTGATTTACTATGAAAACTCCATGGCACCTCTGGTACTCAGCCTAGAATGTAGTGCTCTTAGCAAATACTCATTTTCGGGGATTTCTAAAGACTTACACTTTCTCCTATATGCAATGCTGTTTCATTTGAATATTTTACAGTAAGCATGTATTACCATGCAATTAGGAAAAAAAAAGTGAAGATATCAATTTTTTTAAATGATTAAATGGATAAGTGAATGATTAAGAATTCAATGCTGCTAGGGAAATTCAGAAGCACAATATCACTTACTGAACATCTAAAACACTGGTTTTCCAAGAAGTGTAACATTTTTCATACTTATTACCCTAATTACTTTTTTAGCATCTTGATGAAATGGAGGAGCATAGGCATATAGTAGCTGAAATATCCAAAGTTCAAGACTTTCACCTTTTGATTCTATGCCGTTTCTCTAAGCTTTAAAGATCTTGCTTTTGGATTTGTTTTTTATTCAGGTATTCCCAAATGATTTTAAGGCAACAGAGAGGTTATTAGCCAAATTGTTCCCTATGGTGTGAAAAAGTGAATTCAGTGTTTCTCTTGGGCTCCATCTCCAGGGTGAAGCCAGTTTATCAGGTGAATGTTGTTCATTCATTCCTGAGTTCAAACATGCTCTGAAGTTCTCATCCATTCACAGTCCTTCATTCCTCTGCAATCTGTCACCAAGAAGTCACACACTCTCATTTTTTCAGGTTGCACAAAGCCAGAACAAAAACCAGCCTAGAAAAAACCATGCATGTGTTTAAGATGTTGCCAATCACCTTCTAATTTTCTCATTGTCAACAATTAGAATGAATTCAATTTTGGTAGCCTCTAATGCAAAGATCACATGGTTTGAATGTTTGCCTCTAGATTGGGACTGCCATGTTATAGAGGAACACACAGAACATTTCTAGAAAATACAAAGGAGGCAGTTGCTTTCAAGATCAAGACTTTGACTATGGGATGTCCTAGTCTTTTTGGACTCAAGGACAATGTTTATTCACAATTATGGAGGCCTCTGAGACTGTGGGAACTGCAGATTGGCTTGTGTGGTGTGACATATACAATTCAGTAATGCCTCACTTGACCTCCTTGCATCGCACCTTAGAATTTATGTAGGTCACAGTTGTTGGAGCTCAGCATTTTTCCTAAGCAAGAACATATTTCAGGTAAGAAGCATGTATAGGGCCCATGCTTATATATGCCAGTAAACCTTTTGAATAACTTTCAAGCTGAGCATTGGAGAGGAAGAAAAACAGGTTGTAGATAACCTTGAATCTTCCAGAATAAACACTGAGAATTTTAACAAAATAACCTGTTTTTTTTTCACTAGATAAGTGTTTCCCTTTTGAGAGCCTGCAGAGCTTATTATTCTTTTCAATCTTAAAGCGTTAGTTTAAATCCCAGTAGTGCAGGGTTTGAAATCAACAAACTAAAGGGTCTCGAATGACGACTGTTGCTGCTGTTTGGGGAAAATCATTTCTTTGGCACACAAACAAAACACCAAACTAGGACAGGCCACACATAATCCATGTGAATGGGACAACATCATGAGGTATGTGTAGCTGATGGAGGCACATTTCAGCTCTGGAGATACTATCGCCTATATGTAATTGCAGGTTGGATTTTTAAAACATTAGGGAAGAATCCCTACTATCTGCTAAATGATGTAATTTAAGCCTCCTGAAAATTTAAGAGATATTTGTTTTTACCTTTCGTCGCAATTTAGGGACTAGAGCATTGGGGATGTTAAGTAACAAGTCTAGTCGTACAACAAGTAATTGGCAGAGTCAGGATTAGAACCTGTGACTGTTTCACTTCAAAGTTGTAGGCTTTCCGTTTACTCCCCGGCCTCACACTGTCTTCTGTAAGCAGGTCTTGTGCAGTCTTTATTTTTCAGCTGGAGTTTATCCCTTTTTCTTTGCTCTTTATCGTCCATTTTGTCCTTGCATGAAACAACTGTTTACTGATTTTTCTCTTCAGATTTTTCAAATTAATTGCAAACCTTTGTGAATCCCTAATTTCTGCTATAGCACCTTGTCCATAGGAAATGTTAGATACTTACTTGAAAAAGTGAATTTAAAATACAGCATATTGTCATAATATAGACTTTGTTATTTTTTTTACCCATTTTAATACTTTATTTTTAACAAAGCCTCCTTTAAAATCAGCAAACCATAGGCATTTAGAATACCTTCTATGTGTAGAGCAAGGTGGGAAATATAAAGTTATTCTTAAGAAAGCTTAATATTTAATTGTGAGCCACAAAGCTGTCAAGAGGGCTCCATTTCCTACTCATATTTTTAGGTAATGAATCCTTTGCCTATTTTGATTAGTGCAAATACATCTTCCTGGCATTTCATTTGCCTATTAACATTTGATTTTCTTTGCTATTTAAGAGTTGGAGATCTTATCTCACCTAGATAGGTCTTTTATATAAAATTCCATCTGGGAGTTTAATTGTGTCATGCCACTCGGTCAAGTGGCAGAACAAAATATGCATGGTTGTGGCAGTGTCTGGTCTTACATCCAGCATCGGACCACACCTCCCCACCTCCACTGCTACCCTCCGGGCCAAGCCACCGGCACCGCTCACTTGGGTTATTGCAGCAGGCTCATAACTTGTCTTCTTGCTTCTTCCTTGGCCCCTTTCAGTTGATTCTCAGCGCAGAAGTCAAGTGATTCTGTTAGAGCAGAAGTCGGGGAAAGGCTGCTCCATCGCTCGCAATCTTCTCATTCCCTTATGGGAAGAGACTGCAGTCGTGACAGTGGCCTGTGAGGTCCTACATCATCTGCCCACCCTCATGGTTCTCTGACCTCACCTCCTTCTCCTTTCTCCCTGGTCACTCCACTCCAGGCTCTCTGCTGCTCTTCTAGCCTTTCAGGGGTGCTTTGCCCTCAGGTTCCCTCGGCCTAGTACTTATTCCCAGGTACTTGCCTGGGAGGGCTTGCTCCTTCACCTTCTTGAGGTCTTGCTTCAGGATTCCTCTGAGGTCCACATCGTTCAGGTTGCAGCCTCGCTCACCATCCACCCCGGGACTCCTCACACCCCTTCCAGACTTTATTTTTCTCTACAGCACTTATCACCATCTAACGTGCTAAATATTTTACTGCTTTATTTTGTTTGTCTCTCTCCCCCAACTGCAAAGAAGACCCAGAAGACATGAAGGCAAGTTTTTTGTCTTTGTTTTTGTTTTCTGTCTTATTTACTCTTAGGCCTTAAGTGCCTAGAATGGTGTCTGGCTGAAGTGTTAATAGATGCCTGATGAATACATGACTGAAGAATGAGTGAAAATGTAGCTGTGAGACTTGTAGATGCCATAAATGCCACAGTCAACTCTTTGAGCATTATGAACTGTAATGATTTACTCATTCAACAAATACTTACTGAGTGCTTACTATATGCCTGTGGTCCCCGATCCCTGGTCCCCGGTCTTAACTATCAGTTGGAGAGACTGACACTCAGCATAAATAAATGTATAATTAACCAGTGCTACTCTTGTGGCATGTGAGCTCAGAGAACAGGGGTACCTGCCTTAGTCTGGGCTTAGGAGCGGGGAAGCTTCCCTGGGGACCACTTGTCTAGCCCTGATTTGTAAGCTTAGCTGTGGGTAGGGGATGAAGGTAGGACCACCTGGCTGCTACTTCCACAAGTCCATAGACACTCTCCTATGGCTTTCTCAAGCCACTGTGGGTTTCACCTAGAGAGATCAGAATCACCTGGAGAGCTGTCACAACACAGATTTCTGGGCTTTATCCCCAGAATTTCTGATTCACTAGGTCTCGGGTAGGGCCTGAGCACTCACATTTCTGACATGTTCTTTAGTGATACTGTTGCTGCAGGTCTAGGTTCCACACTTTTCGAACTGCTGAATTATAGGGGGATCTGGCATGACTCTACCCAAAAGGGGGAGGCTTGTTCTGAGGCAAGGGCCCAGGCAGACCTGTGGAGAAAGGGCCACCTGCAAGGAACTTTGCAGAGAGTTTGCTGAAAACCGTAGGGCAGGCATAGAAGGAACTAGAGATAATGTCCTTTTTTTTTTTTTTTTTTTCTGAGTACATCCACAGATTTGAAAGCTTAATATAATCACTTTGTTGTTATCGTGTGAGACACAAAATACGTTTGGCCTGGAATGTTAACATTTTTGCTGTTCTTCTTCTTTTTCTTTTCTTTTTTTCAAGATGCCAGGCTAGAGTGCGGTGGCCTCATCATAAGTCACTGCAATCTCAAACTTCGGGGCTCAAGTGATCCTCCTGCCTCAGCCTCCCAAGTAGCCGGGACTACAAGCATGCACCCAAATGCTGGGCTAATTTTTTTTATTATTTTTTATAGAGATGGGGTCTCTCTATGTTGCTCAGGCTGGTCTCAAACTCCTGGCCTCAAGTGATCCTCCTGCCTTGGCCTCCCAAAGTAATTTTTCCTCTTCTATAGTCAGATGTCATTGGGTTTGAATTCTAGCTCTGCCATTTGTTTACTGTGGAACTGCAGCAGATGAGTATCTGGGATGCATTGGAAGTGGGGGAACCACTGTTCAGCCTTCAAGCCTATTCTGTGGAAGTGGCATCTTCTCAACAGTATTTAAAAGTGGTGAAATGGTAGTTGCTAAGACTGCTTAGAGATTAGAAGCTGCAGTATGAAGTGAAGTGGCTGAGGCTTTCAACTACCAGGGCCCACCCCTGGTTCTACCCCATTGAAGATAACACTTGGCTAAGCACTGGATCTTGGTCATTTACTTATTGCCTTGAGTAGTAACCCTCCGTCCAGCTACCTTGTTTGTGAAATGGAATTAGTAATACCTACTTCACAGAGTGTGGGGACTGGAGAAGATTATGTCGAGGGACATACTATGTTGCTTGATACTCCAGAAATATTGCATATTGCTACTGTTGTTTACAAAAATTGTCTTCTGAGATTATCCTCCTCCCATCCATCCCTTGTTTCCCCACCTAACTGTGTGAAAAAATTCTGATTCCTCCACCATCTTCCCCCTTAGACTCTGGTCTAAAAGAGAGGACGTGTGAGTGCATAGTTTTAAACAGTTTAAACCTAATTATTTCATTGTTCACATCTTCAATAAAAGACAGATTGCCAGAATGATTTTTATAAAACTTTGGAAAACAGTACCTAGTTTTAAGCCATCTATAAGGTTGAATGGTTAAGTTTTTGGAGCATTTACTTCTGGATTTCTCCTACCTGCTTGGAAATTTGCAGCTCATCCATCTGTATAATCAGGAACTATTTATGGAGGACAATTATGTATTTATAAGAAAATTAGAATTAAAAACAAAAAAAATTTTTTCTTGATCCTTTTACTTTGTTTTTGACTAAGATTACTTTGAAGTTCTATTGTATCTTAAGTTTTCAAGCATCCATATGCCAAATGTAAGGGAGTTTTAGCTTCCTTCTCTTGTAGTAAAAATATTTTGAATGAATAGGTTAAAATACAAACTTGTTCATGTACTCAAATGTATTAATTTTTTGCTTTGTGTTCAGTAAAAAAGTGCCAATTGAAATAATACTTCTTGCATACAAGTGATTTCTTGTTCCTGGGTATAAACCAGTCTTCCATGAATCATATTTTTTTTTCAGTTTTTTGATGATTCCAAGGGAAAAACCTTTCTTTTGTGCTACATTAACCTCACACTGTATTTATATTAAACAATAGTCTTTGGAGAAAAAAAGGTTTAGTATACTCGGTGAATTATGTACCCTCCTAGAGGCACTGCAAACTGTTAATGCTCAGCGGAACCCAGCAGTTGTAACTGATGAAACATCAGCATGAAGTCTATAAAATAAAAAAGAAGTAATTGGGGACATGTTGGGAGCTGGCAAATGGAAAACACTAGCAGATGTAGCACTGAGAAGAGAAAAGAAAGTTTAAAAAAATCACATTTACCGGAAGAAGAACTGCACGTTTCATTTGGATAGAAAGTAGATTAGAAATTATATTTCCATTTCTATTACTTAAATAATACTTGAACTCTCACAATTAGCCATATAAGAGTTATCTTACATCAGCCATATATATCTCAAAAAGATATTTTTCATCGAAGTTTTCATCCTCTTAAAACATAGTATAGACACTGCTGGAGCCAGCTTGTACCTATTTGCAAGATTTGATTATAAACTTCTCTTTCCAACACCTTGTTCAGTAATATCGTGTTGGTAGCTTGAAACCGGCCATGGGGAGAGTACATATTTACACCATGAAAACTGGAAAACACTACAATGAGAACATGCTTCTTCTAATGTATTTTGGTAATCTCTGTAATAATTTTCATGTTAACATCTTACCATTTAATAAAATTGTTGAAAAAATGCCACTTTTGGAGAATGAACCCTGTGGACCTACCAGTGGTTGGTGGTTTCTAAAGGCATTTCTGTAAATGAGAAAGGTCTTTTGACATTTCAGGTAGAGTTGGCTTGCTGAGAATGTCAAGAAAGGATGTACCTTTCAACTGTAATTTCTGATTTGTTTTTGAATGAACATGTTTTTCTGTGGAGTTTTGAAGTCAAGGCTCTGATTTCAAATATGATAATGTTTGCTCCATTGGAGGACTTGGCCTGTAGATTACCTTTCTAAAGTTACCATCTTATATAATAAGACTTCTGGACTCCACATGCCCAAGACATTTCAAATAGAACAGCTAATGTTTATTGAATGTTTGCTATATTAGTGACACCATGCTAAGAGTTTTACAGAGTAACCCATGGGAATCTCATGAAATCCTTAAAATAGCCCTTTGAGTTTGGCATTATTATTATTAACCCTATTTCTAGTTGGTGAACTGAGACTTAGTGTATAAAGTGACATGCTCTGAAGTTGCTGGTGACAGAGCCAAGGATTGAACCCAGGTAATATAAGTTCACAGCTAATGTGCTTAGCTATTGTATTTAACTACCCCTTTTAACTCAGGGGCTGCATTAATCAGTGTTGTCCAGAGAAACAGAATCAATACAAAGGGATTTATTATGAAGAATTGACTCACATGATTTCGGAGGGTGAGAAGTCCCATGATCTGCTGTCTGCAAGCTAGAGACCCAGGAAAGCTGGTGGTATAGTTTCAATCTGAGTTTGAAGTCCTGAGGACCAGGAGAACCAGTGGTATGAGTTTTAGTCCAAGTCTAAAGTCCTGAAAACTGAAAGGCCAATGGTCTAAGTCCCAGTCCAAGGGCAGGAGAAGACCAATGTCCTTGCTACAGAAGAGAGAGCAAATATTCTCTTTCTTTGCCTTTTTGTTTTATTGACATCCTCATGGATTGGATGGTGCCCACCTGCACTGGTGAGGGTGGTCTACTTAGTCTACTGATTCAAATGCTAATCTCTTCCAACAGCATCTTCACTTACACATCTAGAAATAATGTTTTACCAGCTATCTGGCAATTCCCTTAGCTCAGTCAAGTTGACATATAAAATTAACCACTACAGTATTTGTAAGAAGCTAAGCTCTCATGAACAACCTGGCTGGTCACCATGGACACAGCTGAAGTGAGGAGAGCCCACTGCGAGAGAAGGCTGCTGTAGGATCACTGCAGTGAAGATGAGTAAATTGCAGCCAACAGTTGATTAAATATAAAAACAGGTATGGACTTGGGGGTAGTGACTCAGGTATAGATTTGGGGGTGGTGACTTCAGTAACCTCTAAGGGGTCTATACCACTCTTCCCTGCAAAACTGAAATGAGATGCCCAGTAGAGGGTCTTCCCTGATCACCATTCACCCTCTATTGGGCTGTTTCACAAATAGTGGAATTTGATCACTCCTGGTACTGTTCATGAGTCCAGTGGGGCTGGGATCAAAGTTATCATAAATAACAGGGGTAATTTCTGCTTGCAAATGGGATATGAGATGATGATAATAACAATAATTAATATTAATAAATAACATTATGAAGAACCTAGCATGTGTGAGATATGGTTAATGTACTTTACATTTAATTCTCACAATACTATAGTAGGTACAATGAGCTCTATTTTACAGGTGAAGAAATAGACACACTGAGGATCTAAGTGATTTGCCCAAAGTCACAAACTGGAAAGTTATGGGGTTGAGGGTTGAGCCCAGGTAATCTGGGGCCAGAGCCCACATCCATAGCCACAGGTATGGAATGGGGTACAGGTGCTATGAAAAATGATGTCTTTAAAATGGAGACAGAAACTGATTTGTATGCTGGAGCTTTTCTCTCTTGGCCTTGACTCTGGATAGAGCGTGACTTGCAGATGGTCTAAGTTTAAATTCTAGGCCCCAGAGTCAGGATTGTCTTTCCTTAGCTGCAGCTCAAAAAATCCTCCTGTGAATATGGGCCCTTCTTGCTGGGCTCACGTCTCAGACTGCACGTAGTGTCCACTGAGGCCAACTTCCCTGGGAATCTTCAGGAAATAGAAATAACCAGGGGAAAATGAACTGTAATTACCTGGCATTAAGTTGAGACCTTTTGTGTGAAAGGCATGTGAAGATAGGCCTTTCAGCGACTTAATGAGCCTTATCATGGGCCTTCAGCTTTTCTGAATAAATTTGGAGGTAGTAAAATGTTGGACCTTGCTTTCAAACCAAATTATATGACGACATTATTTTGGAAGACCTCTGGAACAAGTGACTGAAAGTTTTTTTCCCTCCGCCCTGAAGATAGAATCAGTTTCTCCTTATTAATGAGAGCCCAGAGTAATTTCAGAAGACAGCCAGTAAATAAAAGTATTTAATGAAATGAAATAAAATCTAATTTGTAAAAATGAACTCAGAGGAGTGCTGCGTCCTGTTTGCCGTTCATAGCTGTGTTCATTCCTTTGGCAAATGTTTTGTAGCATCCCTTCACTGTGGGCCAGACACAGAGCTAGGCACTGGGGAAACTGCAAGGAACGCGACAGAGAAAGAGGACATAGATGATTAGCAAGTGGAAAAATAAAGAGAAAATAATTAAAGCTTTTGCAAGGTGCTAGGAAGGAAATAATGGGAAATATTGGGGAGTGATGGCCTACTCTAGTTTGGTCGGGGACACAGGCCCAGGGAGATGACATTATACTGAGGCCACTTGAAAACCACTCATCAGATAAAATTAACAATCAATAAATGTATATGTTTGTGGAAGAGTAAGTATCTCTTTTAGTGATGATACTCTGGGTCTTCTTGCAGAGGACTGTCCTGTTTGCATTCCTGTGCGCTCTTCCAGCCTCTCTGTGGTATCTAGGGCCATCGAGGGACTTTTTATTACAAAATATACAGATGTGTTTTCAGACTATGTGCTCACTCTTCCAAATCACTTTCTGGCCATTGTATCCCATGGCTCATTTGCTCCAAAAGTAAGGTGATTTTAGTTAACACAGGAAGAATTTTAGGACAGGAAGATGCCCCATCTTCTATTCAGTGGTACATTTGATTGAGTAAACTGAATTTAACAGAAGGCACCTGCCCCACAAGCAAGGTGACTCTCTTGGGTGAATTAAATCATGCCTCATGTTGCTTAAAAGATGTTGTGACTCTAGAGAAATGTTGAGAGGGACAGAAGTCATTACGGAGTTTATTCTTCCGTTTTTCATTTGTATTTATCTTTTAAAATAATATGAGAAAATCCTTAACTGTTTTAAGAATAAAATTATTGGAAGCTTTCTTTAAAGTTGGCTCATTCTATTTTTTTGTACTGTAAACTATCTGGTAAATCTAATTTAAATGCAATTTTGTTTAATGACTAGGTTGATATTATGATTCATCACTCTCTTAATTAGTAACACTTGACTTTATGTACCAAAAATGTCCAATTTGCACACTGATATTTTTTCATTTAAATAAAATTATGTTTTGAAAAGATAAAGCTTTTTTTTCCTATGTTTGAAGCATGCCTTTTAGTTTTTGTTCTTGATTGCCATCAAATATAAACCACCAGTGAAAGTAGAAAGATGAGTGTGTTGCTAACATATTTCAGAGAAGGCAATAGTTTGTCTTGGACTAGGACTGTCTAGGTTCAAATTATGGTGCTCACTTTGTGGGCTGTTGGGCTTTGGGAAGATACTTTACCTTTCTGTGTCTGTTTCCTCATCTTTAAATTAATACTTACCTCGTAGTATCTATGTACCTACCATGTACCATAATAACTGGCTGGCATATGAGAGAATGAATTTAAAAACCACCTAGCATAATTTTAATATTGACATTATTAATATATATTATAGGATTTGGAGGAATGAAGAGTGACTTTCAGAGGTCGTGACTCTAGCCCTCTTCTCTAAGAGAAAACCTCCCTAGTCCATATCTGATTAATTTCATGGTTCTCAACTTAGATAATGAGTTCAACCCTGCATGCAAAGCTATGGACAAGGGCATCCCCAAAGTCATAGGCTAATGGAGGCACATTCATGGCACATGATTTTTGCTTCAATATTTGGGGGAATTAAAAGTGTGTGTATGTATTAAAAGCAACATAATTATATTATGCAATAGCATGTGAAATTTGCATGAATTTTTAAAGTTCTAGACTAGACTTCAAAAACCATTTACATTTATAGTGGAAAGGTTAAGACTGAACCCACAGGACCTGAGGATCATTTTCTTTTGTTATTCTGGAAACTTGACTGAAAATGTTTGAGAAACACTAGAAAAACTGATGGGCCATTTACAAGTTGTAAATGTTGTTCCCGTAAGGACATTCTAGGATTTTCCTCAGTCATCTCTTTTACAATATCTTCTAGCATTATAATGTCTAGCATATAATATCTAGGTAGTGGGGGTGGAGGAGTTAATGATATTATACAAGCAGTCTTGTGCAGCTTAGAAAGTTCTAAGGTGACTGCAAGTTGGTTTGATGTTCAGGGTCATTTGGCTGTTTGGGAAGTGACCTTGGTCCTGGCTTATGGAATTCTGCTATTGCTTCATTCTTACATTTCTCTTTTTAACAGTGTGTCACCTTTCTCTTTATGAGATGCTTTTCTTCCCAGGCCCTGTGCTTTCCCACAAGTGGCAATGACCACCCAGACTTTTCTTCTGAACTGTATGCACTTACACATATTAATATTGTCTCATCATCCCCTCTTAGCTGTCTCGAGGTATCTTTAAGAATGAGATTAGTACATGGCAACTCCGTTCATCTGTTTGCATGTGCCACAAACCTAGGAAGTCATTCTGGGTACCTATTTTGCCCTCACCACAAACTGCCCCCCTCCCAATCCATTTTATCCACAGCTTATTTTATTTTATCTCCTGAATACCACTGGATTTCGTTCATTTTTCTTCCTTTCTACTGTTGCCCCCCCTTGTCTAGCTTTCATCTTCTTCCTCATTTTCCTTCCACCATATAGCTGGTCTCTGCCTATTGCTCTGGCCCCCCAGTGCCTGGCATGGCCCTCACTCTTGGCACTCCTACCTCGGGTCGGGCTTTCAGCTCCACTCTGTGCCAGGCTCTCTCTAGACACGGTGCCGTCCTCTTCCCCCGGTGAACTCCTGGCCATCCTTCAGGCTTCAGCTTTCTCTCTTCCAGTCCAAGAATGGTTACCTTGTTTTCCACTTATTTCCAGTTATAGTTAGACATCTATTATACACAATAGGACAATTTAATTATTGTCTCTCTCCCACTAGGCTGTGGGTTTCATGAAGTTAAGCCTTTTTTTTTTTTTCATAGTTATATTCCAAGCACCTAGAACAAGAGCTCACTAGCTAATTTGACTGAACAAGCAGATGACTTGCCAAGACAAGTTCACCCGCAGATGGAAAGGGAGGAGTATATTGGTATATACCCCACAGTCTACTGGATTGAATTTCTGTTCTTAAAGGGAGAAAGCACCTTTTGACCCTGATGTCAAGCACTAAAGTGTTTGGACCAAATGACATTGGGCATTGAGTGGCAGGCTACTGAGTTTAAACTTTGTATTAGAAGTACTGGGGAGCTGCTGTAGGTGGGGAGTCCCTGGTCTAATGGTCTCAAATCTGAAATTCCCTGGCAGGAGAGAGGTAGATGTGTATTCTGTGCTTTGCTGAGACCAGGAGGACTGCTGGGTCCTTGAAAGAGGAAGGACTCCTAGGGGATGGGAACACCTCAAATAAAACCCACTCACATAATTTTGTGTTAACAAGATAGGAGGCATCAAAGGTCAAATTTCCATGTTCCAAGGCAAGGCTCTTTGTACTCACAGCTGACAAAATAATAATGAGGAGAAAGATGATAAAAATAGGCACTCTTAATTGTTTTGTTTTCCTTATGTGCCAGATTCTATGCCAAGCACTTATATTATTATCTTATGGGTGAAAAAAGAGGTTGAGGTTACATATTGGTGAAGGCCTGACAGTAACTAAATGGTTGACCAATCCCAAAGCTTGGGCTTCTGGTTGCCAATAGTCCCAGCAGGACAAATATTAATGAGAGTAAATGTTAGGCGGTGGCTCAAGCCTGTAATTCTAGCACTCTGGGAGGCCAAGGTGGGAGGATCACTTGCGCTCAGGAGTTCAAGACCAGCCTGAGCAAGAGTGAGATCCTGTCTCTACTAAAACTAAAAAAATTAGTTGGGCATTGTGGTGTGTATCTGTAGTCCAGCTACTCAGGAGGCTGAGACAAGAGGATCCCTTGAGCCCAGGAGTTTGAGGTTGCAGTGAACTATGATGATGCCACTGCACTCTACACAAGGTGACAGAGCAAGACTCTGTCTTCCAAAAAAAGAGTAAATGTTACTGTTAATAATAGCATCCTTATTACGTGCCAGGCACCAGCTCAGGAATGCACATTTATTTTATCCTTTTACTCCTATGAGCCAGATAAGAAAACACTTGTTGGTAGGTTCCTTGGAGGACTGAGAATTTTGTATGTTCCACTGGCCAGCATCCCTTGGGTCCTAAATGTTCAGTCATAGTAATAATAAACCGTAACAATATAAATAGGGAATGGAAAGGGACCCTGAGGAAAGATTGGGCATGATTTCACTATATTCCTAAAACTTCTCTAATACGCTTTTGTGCCCACTTAGTGTTTATTCCATAATGAGTCTTTAATGTACCTCAATAGTCATAGAGAAATACCTTTTGCTCTCTAGCGTCTGTACGAGACTGCAGTGATAATAGTAGTTGTTCTTGTTTGTTCCTTGTTTGAAGTGTTTTGATGCAAAAGACTATTCAGCTCAGACAGAGACCATGTAGCTGCAGGTTGGGAACATGGGCTCTGGAGTCTGAGTTGAAATGTGACTTCCACCACTTATAGCTGTAGCAACTCGGAAATGTTTCTTAACTTCTATGTGCTTGCTTCATTTATTCCTCAAATGTTTATTGAATATCTAATGTATGTCGGGTACTATGTTAGAAGCTGGGCTTACTATAGGGAATACAAATAGACATGGTCCTGGCTCTAGCGATGCTTACAGTTCAGTTCCAGAGAGAGATGTCAAATATTCACACAAATGAGTTTGTGATAAGCTTAATGACCAAAGGTACTTAGAACACAGAACAAGGAAATGACTCAGGCATGAAGGCTCTCTAAGGCTGCATAACTGTCAGTTAATGCATGCAAAGCTCCCGGTATGGTGCTTAGTACGTACTAAGTGCTCAATAAATGGTAGCTATTATTACTATATGGTTAATTTTCCCAGCAAAAGAATCACAGACACAAATATATTTAGTGGAAAGTGACTATAATATGGTTGACTTTTGTCAGTATTCGGATTTTATATTTTATAATATAATCCTATGGCCCTATTTCTTTAATTTTCTTAGAGAGAAATGAGGTCAAAATGGTTGCTTGGGAGAATTATTCAGATAGGCCACTAATGAAGGCATCTAAACACAGCCGTCTTGTTCCACAGTTATTTCCAAGATAAAGCCAAACAGAAACAACTAGAAGCCAAGGCCTTTGAGGGCATTGTTTGTTTGGTAAATTTTGATTCATGGTCTCATTAATGCCTGATCAGCCTTTCGACCATTAGTCTGGGCAGGTAGCTCTGGGTGGGGATCTTCATTCTTTGGCAGCCAAGATAGGGTTGTTTTAATGATGATTGGTTTTAGTGTCTCTGTAACCACTGGTCCCTGAATATAACGCACTGTGCATATCTAAACAAATTCTCATTGCTTCCAGCCTGTGTGCAATTTAGCAGCAAGAGATTTCATATCTCACAGCATTCAATAGTCCTACTTAATTAGGAACTGCTTGTGAATCAGGCCAGCAGATGATCATAGACTGAAGTGGACATGGTTGCCCTGAAAAGGAAGAAAAAATATTGAAAAGAAATTTAAATAGTCATTGGGTAATGGAGGATGGGACCAGGGTGTTGTCAGGGGACACGTGTCCTTATTGGCCTTCCTGTCTCCGGAACTGCCCTGCAGGTTATGACAGCACAGTTGGCACACTCCAGAAAGGGCAAATGTGAGAAATCAGAACTCGAAACTGGGCCTGCCGACCTTTGCTGGGGGTGGTCTCTTGTTTCATTGTTAGTCTTTCTCTGATTTCAAGGCACAGATTTTCACTTTGGAAAAAAAAAAAAAAAAAAAGCCAATGCTGATAGAGTGCTAAAGCAGCTCTTGCTTGAACAAAAATAAAAGCACTAAAATTACTCAGAACACTCTTAGTGACAAGTTTACATGAATGTATTCCATTTTATATACTGGTTAAGGGCAGGCATGAGCTTTGAAGTCAGATAGTCAAATCTTGACTCTGCTGCATGTTAACTGTGAACTTGGAGCAGGTTACTTAGCTTCTCTGAGTCTGTTTCCTCATCTCCAAAAAGGGGAATATTGCTATAGCCATGTCAAAGGCTATTCAAAAATTAAATGAGCTCATGCTGGCAAAACACCACGCATAGAGGCTGGCATGTATTGTATTAAGTGCTAAGTGACTATAGGTTGATCTGTGAGCTCAGTTTTGACTCAGTTTCTGACTTCTGCTGGCTATAACTTATGACTCAATTAAGATATCACATTGTTCAAAAGGTAGAAGACTCAAATTATACACACACACACACACACAAGTATCTCCCCAGTACATTATCAGACCTTGATCGATTTTTTTCCGGTTTCAGTGATGTTAGCATTAAATTAATAAGACAACCAAGGCTGAATTAGGCAAATGTGAAGTAGATCTGTGATAGAAATTATTAACATTTATATTACTTTAGAATTTATAAAGCTCTTTCAGTGTGCAGTAATCCTGGCTGTCAGGGAGGTAGGGAAGTGTTTTTTTGTCTGTTTGTTCATATATTCTTTCCTTCATTCAACAAATGCACACGCATGCCTGTGATATGTCAGGCACTCTGCTCATGCTGGTGAATCAAATAGATGAGATCCTTCTCTGCCCAGTCCAGTCTTGGGTGATCCTCCAAATGTATATCCTACGATACTGAAAGGTAGCATAGGCAAGTAGGTATTTCCAGTGATTAATGTTTTATGGATGAAAAAAATTGAGATTCAGTGTGGCTTGTAAGTGACAGAGCCAGATCTCAAGCTCCAAATCCCAAGTCCTTTCTACTGGATCCTGCTTTCTGCCGCACTGAATATAAAATTTGGAACAAATGCTAGAGATAGCCTGGTGTGGCCATTCATTTTACAGATTAAAGGCACAGAGGCTTAAAGGGGGTAAATGATATGCTCAAGACCATCTCTGCTTTAGGGATGGCTATCAGTTCCAATGAGAGAAACTTTCGACAGCATGCTAAATCTTTGGATATATATAGCTTATTCTGCACTAACGTAATAACTGTATTTTAATAAACCCTGTGTTATAAAAAAATTAAGTGTAAAATGTTTGTTTCAGGGGACGTAGTTAAGGGGCACTGGAGAGTTTCAGACTGGCAAATCAAAGTGTTTTTTTTTTCCCTAGCAAGAACTTAAGAAATAAGAATATTGTTTTATAGCTATAAAACTTAAATGCCATGGAGCAAACCCAGGATTAGATAACATCTAGCTTTCTTTCAGGAGTAAAGGACTTTCACTTTCTGTTACCCTAGCACTATCATTATGCATTTAGACCTCAGTTACCCACTGTTACAGGCGACCAAGCTCAAGCCACTCAAGCAAAGCAGTTGTCTTGCAGACGCAGAGGTTTCTTCCTTCTGCTTGTGTGGTGCCAGTTCTCGGTGGTGGTTGAGTTTTATAAAAGGGTTGTCCAGCCTAGTCTGGGCCAGACCCTATTCTAGGCACAAGAATGAACAGAACAGACCATGCCCTTATGCAGATGGAGCTTCTGTTCTGTTGAGAGAGAGAGGGAGAGTGTGATTAAAGGAAGGAATATTAGGTCCCGCAGTGAGTGACAAGTGCCATGAGGAATGATCAAGCAAGGTAGGGTGAAAGAGAGGGAAGGGGCTGGCGGGGGTGCTGGTTTGTGTGCTACTTTAGGTGAAGAGATCTAGGAGGCCTCTTTGGGCCATATCAAAAATGTGACTGGAGTGAGAAGCAGCCATGTGGCTCCTTGGAGGAAAAGTCTCCCAGGCAGAGGCAGCAGCAAATGCAAAAGTCTTGGGGGTGGAAACAGCAGGCATGTTGGAGGAAAACATGGAGTCTCATGGGGCTGGAGGAAGAGTCCAAAAGGGAGCATGAGAGAAAGGCCTGAGAGATAGCTGGAGACAGGTGTGCGAAGGACTTTGTGAGACTTTACTCTGGGTGAGATGGGAAGGTTCTGGAGGTTTGGGCCAGAGGAGGGACATGCTCTGACTGTAGGCATTCACAGGCTCCTGAGTGAGGATGGGCAGTCCAGGAGCACAGGCAGAAGCTGAGACTATTAGGGAATTATACGACCTTTCCAGCCAAGACTTGGTTGTGGCTCGATTTGGGAGGCAGTGGTGGAGTTGTCGAGCCATGGTTGGATTCTGTTAATCTTTTGAAGGTTGGGCTGAAAGGATTTGGTGATGGACTCCAAGGTGTTTGGCCTGAACAACTGGAAGAGTAGAGCTGCCATGTGGGAGCACTATGATTTGTTTGCTCAGCTGTGTGTCCGTGTGACAGGTACTAATGGAGGTCGCTCCTTCAAGTCAGAGGGTGTGTGGAAATACCTTGTGACACATGTTCAGATACAAATGAGGGTGGGATTATAAAATCTGTCCTCTCCTTCATACATGCATTTGCCCCCCACCCCATATACTCACAGCATTTCTTCTTAGCTATTCCTCGCCCCGATAAAATGTTCACTTGGGAAAGGACCAGGCATTTACCACATAGTTTGATTTTTAAGTCAGCATGATACCTTTCCTAGATGCATTTACATTTAAATCTTACTTCAAACTCTATGATGGCGCATAGATTTCATCTCTTATGCTAACTTTAATCACTGGCATTGCTTGCCTAGAGAACTGTGCTGAGAAAGTTTGTGAAGCTGATTTTGGGCTCAGCAGGAAAGAGGAAATCGTGACCATATCTGCCACTGTAGGGACCCGGAATGGCATATCATATGTGCCTAGCATTTGATAGCCTAGCTATGGCTGCCACACACGCATGTGCACACATGCACACACATATACACACGCCTGTGTGCTTGCACACACACACACAACAAAAAACAGAAAACAAAAACAAAAAAACCCGAACAACTTCTTTTTGTTCCATCCTTCCCCTCTTTGAGGAAGTTTAGGCATCAGTGAGTAAATAGGGGAAATATTTTTGCTTTTTACTTTTTTGAGAACTGCTTGCCTCAAAATCATACCATTAGGAGACCATTAGTCCAAAGATCAGATTCTAATACCTAAAGGCCGTGATGAATTATGTGATACAAAACTCAAGTGCTCTAGGAGTTAGGTCCTTTACCTTCATGGGTAATGCCTTTGCTGGGTCATAGTCTATTTTTTCTCTAGCATTCATCACTGACAAACATACTGTAATTAACATTCATTTATTATGTGCACTGTTAATATTTCTCTGCTCCACCAGAATGGGAGCCATAGCATAAGGACTTTGTGTTGTTCAATGTTGTTTCCCCAGTGCCTAGAACAGTGACACTAGGAAGTATGTGTTGAATGAATAATAATAAGTTATACCCTAGAATGAGGGTAAATGATTACTTAAGGTAGCAGCACTTTTTTGAAAGTATTAGGTTATTAAGTACAATATAAAGCATCCTATTTTCTTAAGTACTAAGTTTGACAGTTAATATCTGTGACATTTCACTTTGATACTTCTTGTTTTATTTTTATTGTAAAGGTACCTCTTCATTCTTTCAAATGTACATTTTGACTTGTAAATTTTTAGAGCAATTTTTGTACAACCATAGATAAGTCAAAAATTCATATTATTTTCAAATATGTGCTCCATTTTAAAACCAATACAACACAGACAGCTCAAAATATCAACAGTGTTTCGAAAGGATGTGGCTAATGAACACACAGGATGCCGATGGTTTAAAAAGTTCCATTCTGGTAATTTTAACCTTAAAAATAAGCCATGTGGATGACATGAGACCAAAGTGGATAATGATAAACTAAAAACTATAGTGGAAGTGAATTCATCTCAACCTATGCATAAATTAACAACAAGGTTTGACATTATTATTCCAACAATATTGGACCATTTAAAACAAATCAACAAGGTAAAGAAGCTGGATAGATGGGTACTACATAAATTAAACAAACATCAAAAGGAAAATCTCCTCCAAACTTGCCTTTCTTTGCTGTCGCAACATAAAGGCGAACCATTTCTACACCGTATTGTTATGTGTGATAAAAAATGGATCTTCTTGACAATCACGAGCATTTGGCACAATGGTTGGATAAAGATAAAGTGCTGAAACACCGTCTAAAAACAAATATTCATCAAAAAAGGCTAATGGTGTCTGTTTGGTGGTCCAGCACTGGGATTATCCACTACAGCTTCATAAACCCTAGTCAGTTGATTACAGTGTATGTCTACTGCAACCAATTGGAGGAAATGATGAGGATGCTTGTGATTAAGCAGTCAAGATTGGTCAATAGAGACAGGCAAATCCTCGTACAAGACAATATTCAACTACATGTCGAACAAACAATGCTGCTCAAACTACAGGGTCTGGACTTAGAAACTCTCTGTCATCCACTGTATTCATCAGACCTTACACCAACTGACTACTCCTTCTTCCAGGGTTTGGACCATGTCTTAAGAGAAAAAATATTCAATTCTTAACAAGCCGTGAACAATGCCTTTCATAATTTCATCGCCACTCGCTCTCCAGGCTTCTTCGCTGCTGGTATAAACAAGATACTGTTAAGATGACAAAACTGTGTCAATAATTTAGATGCGTACTTTGATTAATTATACTGCTTCTTGTTTGAGATATAATAAACTACCTTTTGATTTGAGATCAGACATTTCATATTTAATGACCTGACAGAAAGCTCCTGTTACAATAAATATCACTATAGCTTTATGATTTAATGAACATTAGTAATAATGAGAATAATACTGATGATGACAATAATATTAAAAATAGACATTTCTCAAAAGAAGAGAAACAAATGGCCAACAGGTATATGAAAAAATGCACAACATCCCTAATCATCAGGGAAATGCAAATGAAAACCACAATGAGATATCACCTCATATGTGTTAGAATGACTATTACCAAAAAGACAAAAAATAACAAGTGGTGGTGAGATGTGGAGAAAAAACAACCCTTGTATGCTGTTAGTGGGAATGTAAATTCGTAGAACCATTATAGAAAACAATATGGAGGTTCCTTAAAAAATTAAAAATAGAACTACCATATGATCTAGCAATCCCACTACTACATGCATATCAAAAGGAAATGAAACCAGTATGTCTGAGGATATCTGTACTCCCATGTTTATTGCAGCATTTTTCACAATAGCCAAGATAAAGAATCAACCTAAGTGTCTACCGATGGATGAATAGATAAAGAAAATGTGATACACACACACACACATACATACACACAGGAATATTATTCAGCCTTAAAAAAAGAAGAAAATCCTGTTATTTGAGATAACATGGACAAACCTGGAGGACATTATACTAAGTGAAACAAGTCAGGCACAGAAAGACAATACTGTATCCCCTCACCTATATGTGGACTCTAAAAAAGTAGAATTCACAGAAGCAGAGAATAGAACGGTGGTTACCATGGGTGGAGGGTAGGGGAGAGTTGGGGAGATATTGGTCCAAGGATACAAAATTTCAGTTATGGGAAGGATGAATTAAAGAAATCTATTGTACAGCATGATGACTATGGTTAATAACAATGTATTGTATTCTTGAATATTCCGACATAGAAAGTAGCTTTTAAGTGTTCTTACCACAAAAAATGTTAAGTATGTAAGGTAATACATATGTTAGTTAGTGATTTAGCCATTCAACAATGTATATATATTTCAAAATATCATGTTGTGCATGATAAATTATTTGTCAATTTAAAAAATTTATTAATTAATTTAAAAAAATCAAACTTACAGAAGTAGAGAGCAGAATAGTGGTTGTCATTCTGGTAGGAAGGGGGGTGGGGGAAATGAGGAGATGTTGGTCAAAGGGTACAAAGTTTTAGCTGGACAGGAAGAATAAGTTCTGGAGCTCTATTGTACAGCATGGTGACTACAGCTAATACTAATCTATACTTGGAAGTGGCTAAGAGAATAGACCTTAAATGTTTTCGCCATACACACACATAAATGATAATTATGTGAGGTGATGGATATGTTAATTAATTTGATTGTGGTAATTGCTGCATGATGTATACATATATCAAAACAAACAAAATCATAATAATAGCTCTTTTTGAGTACTTATGCGTGTCTGACCCTTGGCTAAGTGCTCATGTTCATTATCTTCCTTATGAAGTGCGTCCTCGTTTGTTAAATTATTCAGCCTCTGGGTGACTTGTCCAAGGATACAATGCTTATAAACAGGGAGTCCAAAGCTAAAAAGAAAACACCAAGACTTCTCCACATAGGAAACTTGGCCTTTTATCTCCCAAATTGGATCTTTCTCTTTAGAGCCATTCAAGCCATTGGGAAAAGAAAGAACAAACTTCTGGGAAAGTGGGAGGTTTGGCTGCCTTTTGCCATTGTTAAAAACTCAAAAGTTGTTGGAGTCTGGAAGAGCCTTTGGATTGGTTCATTGTTTTGTTTGTTCTGCTAATCCCCAGTAAGAGAGAACCAGACCTTTTCAGCACAGATAACCTTTTCCCAACTATGTTGACAAGCTGGTTATGAAGGATCCCGAGTGAGTATCAGAGAAAAGAGGAAAGGAGAGTCTCAAAACCTTCACATTTTAATGCAGGCTTTTGAGGAAGAACAGGTGTTTGGGGTGGGAAGAGCTGGGGTTAAGGGGGAGCTGATCCCAAACTTTGTTGCTTTGGTTCAACTCTGCAGACCACCTTTATTGTTACTATTTTAATATATTTTTTAAAACTGACTCATTTTTATTTACTTCTATTCATTTATTAAAACAGAATTCGTGGCCCCTTACCATGAATGGAAGACCAGCATCATTTCCCATAATAGAAAGTAATAATATACATAGTGAAAATAAAGCAGTGTTATTTGATGTTTTGAAATTAAAGAATAAAAATAAATAATGAGGTATAAACCTGATTGATTTTACAGAAATACATACTGGAAAATAGCTTTCCCTGTGAGCATCGGTTTATAATCAGTTACCAATAAAGAGATATTTAGTCTTTTGTCACTTGAAGAAAAAGATGAAAAGATGATTTTCCTTCAGTTTTAATGTTAATCAATACCAAGAATTCCAACATATATGCAAATGTATTTATATAAATGTATTGTGTGTGTACATATATATAAGTATGTCATATATATATAAAATACATAGTAATATAGAAAAAATACATATAGTAATTTTTAAAGCCAGGTTTTAATTTGACTGTTTAATAGCGGTTTGTGGTCCTTTAATCACCTGGGCAAGAGACAATAAACCAAGTTACCAATTTCCATTTGGCTTAGACCAGCAAGGCTTGCCTGGAGGAAAAGGAGTTTAAGAAACTTGTGCAGTTAAAGCTGCTTCTTCTCTTTTTTCTGGCTAACTCTTCCGAAGCCCTTCAGTTCAGGCCTGAGCTCTGGCATTGCAGAAAAACATGGCACCCAGGGAGGTCTAAGCCCTGCTAGCACAGAGCATAGACATCTACTTGTGTCAGACATTACCACCTCACTGCGCGTGATGTGATTCTACCAGAATAAAGCCTCTCGGCTCAACACCCTAGAGAGTAAAGCGGTCCAGGCTTCCTCCACAGGAAGCCAAGACAGATGTCTGTCCATACCACTTTAAAGCATTTTCCATTCCACTAGTGGGAAACACTGTCCTAACCTCATTCCCTACCTCTCTGTTCTCTGTGTGGGCCCAGTTTGGCATTACCCCAAGCAGCTACTGTAAAGTGAGTTGGTTTGATTTCGCCCGGCTGTGACCCAGGACTGTTATCATTCTGCCACCAGGAAGTTCATACGCTCGAAATTGGTCCTCAGGAGCACTGACCTTAGCTGCGAGGGCACAATTTGAGAATAATCTTTGTTTGTTCAATTATGGCAGGATCTCTGTGCCTGTGTAGCTCAATTAGACATTTTGCAAGGTAGAGGCATTATTATCGTCACAGGCAGATGGTGAAATGTTACTCCATCCTTCTGTGACTGCTTTAACTTCCTTGCACAACATCATTTAAGGGGTTTCTTTACAAATTGCAGTTTATTTGGGAAAGATTTAAAGCCCTGAGGGTTTGGCAGAAAGCTCTTGGTTATGAGTGCATCTAGTTTGTCTGTCAGTAGCAAAAAGGGCACCTCTGATTAATACTGACTCTGCCCTGCAAGCCAGATAGAGAGCAGATGAGATCCTTGTTTCTTCCATACTGTGCTGGGGTGAGAGGAGCTTGGAAGGTCAGCTCCCTGCGGCCCCCCAGGAAAAAGGTTAAGTGGACACCGAGCCAGGGTGGTAGGCTTCCCTGTAGAATGAGATGGAGAATTCCATTACTCAGAATTCCAGAGGGCTGCTTCAACAGAGAAAAAGGCATTTGGGCCAGGTTCTGCTTTGCAGGAGTTACACCCTGAAGAGAGGGAACAGGTGTCGTGAGCACAGTAAATGTGGTGGCAGGGAGAGAGGAGGATGGCACTGAGTGCATCCAGAGTGGGGTGGATTAGAATGAGGGACAGGGAAAGATGAGGTGTTTGTTTGTTTGTTTGTTTGTTTTTGTTTTAAAGCAGCTGCTTGAAGGTTGGGGAAATGGTGGATGAGAAGAATTTTTGGCTGCTTTGCTGTGCAATGCACTGGCAAGCCCATACAATCATTCTTTGTGGCCGTGTTCTTGGGCAGATGCAGGCCTCAGGGAAGCCCTGCTTTGTTTGGGTTACCTGTGTATAAAGTCCTGTTTGCATAGGTGCCGGGAGGAATGCAGGATATTGAAAGAGTCCTTGTGGAGTGTACAACCTACATGTATGTGAGACAGGCTTAGAATTGTTACATAGTAATGAACAGTTAATCATATCATCATGTTTATGGGAATCCCAGAGGGGTTCCCTGGAGGCTTCTCAGAGGAAGAAGTTTGAATGAGGCTTTCTTGTATAAAAAGAGGTTTTGTGGCCAGATTCACAGCTACGTCTCTTGTCCACTTTTGAACGTAGTGTAGATATTATTATATAGGGTATGCCTCAGAATCAGCAATCCTCAGGCAGAGCTGGTAGTAGGTGGATAGAATGATTGATGAATCCTTGTAATTTTTCTGGTAGTGTAGAGAAGGCTCAGGCCTTCTACCACCACCTGGACATAACATTCTGTGCAAAAACCATCATCATAGTAGGTAATTCTTAGTGAACATGTACAGTAGTCCCACCTTATTCATGGTTTCCCTTTCTGTAGTTTCAGTTACCTGAGGTTGCTTGTGGTCCAAAAATATTAAATGTAAAATTCCAGAGAGAAACAATTTATCAGTTTTAAATTGTGTGTGATTCTAAGTAGCATAATGAAATCTTGAGCTATCCCATTCCATTGCCTGGGATGTGAATCATCTCCTTGTCCAGTGTATCCACTGGGGAACACTACCTGCCCATTAGTCACTTTGTAGCCATCTCAGTTAACAGATCAACTGTCTGGAATTACCAAGCTGGTGTTCAAGGAACCCTTATTTTCCTTAAAAATAGCCCAAAGTGTAAGAATAGTGATGCTGGCATATTATTATAATTGTTCTATTTTATCATTAGTTATTGTTGTTTATCTCTTACTGTGCCTAATTTTAAATTAAACTTTATCATAGGTATGTATGTATAGGAAAAACATAGTATACATATAGTTCAGTACTATCTAGGGTTTCAGGCATCCACTGGGGGTCTTGAAACACATCCCCTGCAAATAAGGGAGACCACTGTTGTATGTGTTGAGGATTGTGCTAAATACCTTATAGGGATTGTCTCATTTTATTGCTCCAAGATCTCTCTTAGGCAGATACTGTGAGCATTCCAACTTTGCAGGTGAGACTCAAAGAAGTTCTAGTTTGGTCAGTTATCCAAGGTTGCATATCCAGTAAGCAGCAGAGGCTGAATTTAACACATTAACTGCCTTGTGAGTTGTATTTAATTCATGCTAGTTTTGAGCCTGGGGCCTAATGAAGCACGTGTAACTCCCACATCTCTTTGGGAGCCAAGTGGTGCACAGGCAACTCATGCTGCCACACTGTAGCATACATGTTATGCAATGGGTGGCACCCTGGGCAAAACCCTGCAGTGGGTTCATGAAAATCTTCCTTGTTGATGTTATTGTTACAATTAACATTGACGATTTAATTGCATTTAACTCATGCACAGAAAACAATAAAAAAATAACAAATTTTTCATTAAATTAGAAATGATCATTTTATTTTCAAAGTTTTTATTCTATGTTTGTAATAAAACACTATGGCCCCAAGGAAACATTTTTTTTTCTAGTGTGGTTTAACTCCCAGATCTGAGGTTCTTAACCATTCCCAAATACCATCTTCTTCACATTACAATGATCTCTTCAGAAATTCTACCACATCCTGGTTATTACTTTGTATTGAAAAATGTATACCTCTAACCCAGTGGTCCTTCACGTTTTTGACCTTCTTCAGAGAAAAATACACACATACACATATTGTATGTGTATATGTATAATAATAATAATAATTATTATTATTATTTAATTTCAAAGGTTTTGAGAATCCCAAGTCGAGAACACCTGCCCTGCAGGAAAGGCTCATTTGAGCTCAGAGTCTGGTTGTTGTTTGCTTCCTTGTGAGAGGGCACTCATTCTTGCTGAGGCTAAAAAATTCTTCCAAGTATTTCCAATGTAGCGGAGTCAAACTTCAAAGCTGTCTGTTGGTCTAACATGTAACAAGAATGTAACTGTTTACTTATTACATGTATCTAACAATTAGTGTTGGCAGTGGATACACACACTGGTGCAGTCCTATTGGTTACATGTAGTGGGCATCCATAATGGTTTGGTCTAGGGTGACTATCATACCTGCTAACAACTTTTCGAGGTAGGTGGTACTATGCCCATTGTACAAACGAGAATCCTGAAGCTCAGAGTGCTTACTCAAGAGCTCGTGTGTGGCAGAAGCCTGTCACTATAATTCCAAATCTACTGCTCTGATCCACTCTCTTGTCCTGGCTATGAATGTACCTCTTCTTCCAAAGCTGCTACAGATTCTGTATGAGATCACATTGCTTCTCTATCTCTTTCTCTTTCTCTCTCTACCATAGCATTATTGGCATTTTGGCTTGGATAATTCTTTGGTGGGGGCCTGTCTTTTGCATTGTAAGATACTTAGCAGCATCCCTGGCTTCTACTCACCGGATTCCAGAAGCACCCCTATCCCCCATGTTGTGATAGCCACAGATGTCCCCAGACCTTGCCAAATGTCCTCTGGAGAGCAAAATCACTCCCTGTTGAGAAACTACTGCACACTTGCACACACAGACACACACACACACACACACACACACTCACTCTCTCTCTCCATACATATAAATATTCACATTTATCAGTGAGTGCTTGCCAGATAAAGTGTCCAGCCTTTTCCATGCATTATATCAATAATCCCCAAAACATCCCACCATCTTATTTATCTCATTTTACAGGTGAGGTGAGGCCTGGGCGTTTTGGCAGATTAGTAACTTGCTTAGAGTCACACAGCTGCTGTGGGTACAGCTGGGATTTGTCTCAGCTCCGCTTGCCCCCAGGGCCCTGGGCTTTATGAGAAACGTTTCCACCAAACTACATAGTTGTTTAGGGCTCCAAATTAATCAGACTCTGGATATTTTCATTGTTTGGGATTTGTTCAGCTAGTAAGCTGGAAGAAAATTTTAATGGAATTGTAGGTCATATATTTCATTATTATTTATTTTTATTATTCTTACACCATTGCTTTTTATTGTTAATCCTTTCTCGCCAAAACATCATCATCAACAAAAAAATTACCAAAACAAAAATCTTGCTTTTGACCCTAATTTCTGAGCATAAATATCATCTTATTCAACTTAAATAGTAAAACAGATTTCTTTATAAAAGAAAACAACTATTTCTCTAAGTCATCTTCAGATAATTTTTTCAGTGGGTGCTTTATGTGCTTCTTAATAGCACAAATCACTACTAAATAACTCGACCATAATGGCAATGAATTTTTCTGAGCATTCTAATAAGGAAAGTTCTCAACAAAATAATTTCTTTTCAACAAACAGCATTTTTTTTTTTTCTTTTTTGTACAGAAGGGACATGTATACTTTAGAGCTCTAGGGCCTTCTTACTTTTCTCACAATGAGTTTCAACAACAACTTTAGAAACTAATGACATATATCAAAAGAATAATTACCAATTAGAGAGGCTGATAAAGAGAGAAGAGGGGCAGCCTTAATAGAGCTTGATGTAGTAGGTTCTTGGGATATTAACAGTTTAAGAGTAATAATTCTTGGTATGTAGACCTGCTCAATATCTGTACCCTCCTTCTTTGAGCCAAACATGTAGATTTTCCCTTGGAAAATAACCTCCTCTACTACATGCAGTATTATTGGGGCTGTCAAACACCTTGCCCTGTCCTGGCCAAGCAGCAGTCATGTGACCAAGGCAGCTCTCTCTCTCTCTCTCTCTCTCTCTCTCTCTCTCTCTCTTTTCCTCTCTCCCCCTCTCCCCCTCCCTCCTTCCCTCTCTCCATGGATTCTCAATCTTGAGAACATTGACCCAAGGGTGGAACATGGTCGCAGCTGATTCTTCCTGATGATGGTAGCCTGAAGAACTCACTGTCCGTTAGTTCCTGGGATCCTGGTTCCTGTTGCTTCTAAAATTTCATTTAGTTTTACTTTTTTTTCTAGTTGTTATTCTGTATAATTGCAGTAAATTTCTTTTCTATTTTGCTGAAGTTAGGCAGGATGGTTTGTGTTGCTTGTCACCAAACCTTAACTGATGCATTGATTTGTTGGTGATCGTGATGGAGGTGGTGAAGAGGAGGAGAGTGGTGGTAATAATAGAAGTAATAGCAGTTAACATTTATTGGTTTTCTAATTTAATCTTATGAAGTAGATATTGATATATGCTTCCATTTTACAGATGAAGAAGACTTACAAAGGTTATATGTTTTGCCTTAGGTTACATAAGTGGCAAAGCCAGGGTTTGAACCCACATGTGATTTGAGAGCCCAAACTCCTAACCACTACGTTGATTGGAGTGCAGAGAGGATGTACCAAAAGCATACATTCGTGTTAGGTCCATTCTTTTATTTAGTAAGTTATTTTTTATCTCAAGAGTGGGACCATTTCTCTTCCATGTGTTCCATAATACAAAACAAGCTGCAGAATGTAAGTGCTTTTTTTCCCCTTGTCTTCATGTGCTAAATTAGAATAATTATCGTTAGTTAAGGGATATGAATGAGATGTCTTTATCAACGACCAAGTTAAATGGAGTTTCTGTTTTTAAACCACAGAAGATAATGCTGTCTTGACAGATTGTGAGTGACAGAACGAAAAGTGTTTTCAGCAGGATCCAAATGGATATGTTGCAGCAGAAAGCATAAATAGCAGAATCAAAAAGCTCTGGGTGTGGAGTGATATCATCAAAGCATTTTTACTCTTTTGGTTCCTGACAGTAAAATAACTTGGTACCTTAGCATTTTTTCTGTTGATTTCAATGAGTGACAAAAAAATAAAGGAAAAAGATAGTAATGGGCTCCAAACCTTAATTTTGTTTATCATTAAATGGTTCTTGGATATAATTCTAAATATATGTCACCCCCTTCCCTCTTATGATTGTTGGTGCCTATATCCATTCATTCATATCCACCCTCTTTTTTCTCTCCACACACACACTCACAGCCGCCCATGCACAACGCTTTCTCTCCCAAATACACACGCACAGTAAAATTGGCTTATCCATCGAAAGGACAATGGCATTTGGAATTTGGCCCACCAACTTCGTGGTGAATTTGGATAAACATCTCTAAAGCAAAGCTCTCTCGTTTGTCATGTGATTAAATTCCTGAGAGACCAAGAATCCATTCAAATTCGATATCATTTCAGGCCATCACTACGAAGGCAGAAGCCTTGGGAGAAATCCCCCTGGAAGATGCTCTGCTCCTTGCACATATAGTTGAAATATGTTAAAACGAACAATGAACGCAGATTTGATAACAATCCTTGGTCATAAACATGGGTTCTTGGAATTTAGAAATGGACTTAAGAGTTACCTGTCCAAATCATTCTCAGAGTTTGAGATCAATACACTATTCCCCCTAAAATTAAGCTGACTTGACTTTTTCAACTTTTGATTTTGCCCCAAAAAAGGACAGAAATGAAAAAACTATCATTGACAATTATCTCCTAAGAGATTGTTTTTTTTTTTTTTTTTGGTACTGTGAGAGTGAAAGACATAGTCTAATTAATAGAATTAAAATGATCAAATATATTTAGCTTTATAAAAGCCTCACAGTTTTGTCTTTGTTTTTGTCATTTCACCACCAATGAATGAAAACTTCATCACGTTTTGGTATCATCTTGTTAATTGGCTTTTAGGAACTCCTGATTTAGATCAACCTTTTTTCTGATGCTTGCTTCTCTAAAGATTTCTGCTAAGGAAATATTCCATTTATACTTGAATACTTCCAGAGAAGTGGAACTCATTATTTATAAAAACAATCTATTCTTTCTTTGGATAGCACTGTTAAAAGGTTTTTCTTATGTCAAATTGAAATCTCTCTCCTTATGCCTTCTACT
Organism: Indri indri; assembly: GCA_004363605.1. Classification (NCBI taxonomy): domain Eukaryota; kingdom Metazoa; phylum Chordata; class Mammalia; order Primates; family Indriidae; genus Indri; species Indri indri. The sequence goes on from RJWJ010000269.1 coordinate 241,968, forward strand.
CATTGGTTATGTGGGGTTATGTGGGGCTGAGCAGAACAAGGCTTAGCTCCCTACACACGATGACTCTTTGGATTGACAGTTGTTCTCCTCCTCCCCCTTCTCATCTCTCCTTGCCCCAGAGCTCAAGTCTTCTCTAAATAGTCTCAACATTTTTAACTGTTCCTTCTATGTTTTTCTGATTATATACTTTAAACCAAAATTTTTAAATTTTATAAATTTTTTTACTGTGGCAAAATATGCATAATATAAAATTTACTGTTTTAATAACTTTTAGGTGTACTGCTCTGTGACATTGGGTATATTCACATTGTTGAGCAACCATCACCATTATCCATCTCCAGAAACTTTATCTTCCCCAACTGAAATTCTGTACCCATTAAGCCATAACCCCCATTATCCCTTTCCTGTATTTCTTGGCAACCACCATTGTACTTTCTGTCTCTATAAACCTGACTACTTTAGGAACATAATGTAAGTGAAAACATACAAAAATATGATTGGCTTATTTCACTTAGCATGTCTTCAAGGTTCATCCATGTTGTACCATGTGCCAAGATTCCTCTCTTTTTTAAGATTGAATAATATTTCATTGTATGTATATATCACATTTTGCTTACCTGTTCAATCGTTGATTGATACTTAGATTGCCTGATTATGTGCTTTTGAATAAGCAATTTCCTATGAAAATCCATTTCTCAATGCTGGGCTTAGAGCTAGAGACACTGTTTCAGGAGTGGTTTGCTCACCTGAGGTAGCAAATGACTTAAAATCATTCTACAGGCCTGTTTCAATTGCATATTATATATACAGCTCCATTAGGTAATACAAGGTCTGCTGAAATGGGTCCACCTCTGGATCTACTCTCTGGCTTATTCCTCAAATATAGTGGGTAGGTAAGATATACACATTTCAAAATTGCAAAGTAGACCATGGACAGTGCCATCAGAGGGACAGGAAGGAACTTGATGCTAGAATTGAGAGGAAACATTGGAATGCTTCCATTTGATAGGAGCATGTAGCTCTCAGGGAAATTCTGGGGCTAGGCCTTAGAAAAAGAGTAGCATGTTGTACATATAGAAATGTAGGGAAAGCATTCCATTGCAGGTCATGACCCACACTGTTGCTTTATTTACTGGTTTTAGGCTGCCATGTAGGTCGTTTGGCATAGTGGTGCCTCAGTGCCAACCCGTGGGACTTCTGTTGTCTTCATGTGTCTGTAGCACAGTGAACTAACCTTTATTCTGAGATTATGTGCTTCCTCTCATTTGGGGAGAATAAAATGGTCTTTCCTTTCTTTAAAATGATGGGGATAATAAATGATATTTTATTATGTTTTAAATATCCTGATTGGTGAAATAAAAACTTGGTGACTCAGGCTGCTGTCTGTGTTTTCAATTTAGTTTCTGGAGTGTTAAAGTCTAGAAACCATGAGTCTAGCAAATACCTAGTAAACAGTAAAAGAAGGAGAGCATCAACAACAACTTTTATAATGTGTTTACTATGTGGCAGCAACCTTTTATAGTTGTTGGCTCATTTTATCCTCACAACAATCTAAAGGAGGGACAGATACAAATACTATTAATATCCTCATTTCAGATGAGGGAATGGAGGCTCAAAAACATTAAGCAACCTCCAAACGTCACACAACTAGTAAGTCATTGAGCTGGGAATGGACCCTGTAGTCTGACTCAGGAGGCTCTTCCTCCAAACTGTCTACCTTCCTTTTGGATGCCCTACACCAGTCTTCCAAATATTGAATGATTTTTTTTTCTGCTCAAAAAATTCTGGGAACCACAGGTCTAGTAAATATTCCCTGTGGAATCATTCCTACCCTCATCCCAATCTTCTTCTTCCAGTGCTCGCTTTGGCAGCACATATACCAGTCTTCTTCTTCCTCTGGTGCTGTTATTCCCCAATGTCTATGACTCTCAATGACTGCCCGCATTTGCAATCCTTCATAAGCGACTACTCGATTCATCCCTTTCCAGCCCAGTCATACTTGCAGTTTTCTTGATATCTTTTTGGGTGGTGCAGCAGGATAAGACCATTTTGGAGTAGAATGCATTCATTGTACTTTGTAGTTCTTCCCCAGCCTCTTGGGTCACTGATAATTTGTGTGAGAGGAGTAGAGAGGAATTTTGAAATTGGAGATTTTATTAAAATTTTGGATACCTGCAAAATACGAAAATTTTCTGGGCATTGGTGAATATTTTATAGTCCCTTGCAAGCTTCCTTCAATGGCTCCTATGGAGCACAGTTTCTATTATATTTTCTCATAGATTTTGATGACTTGTACCACAAAACTTTTTTTAAGTGTACCTCTACACTTTGAAAATCTCACAAAGGCTTTCTGTCGTCATAGGAAGCAAGGGACTCAGCTTTAATTTGCAAAATTGGCTCTACAAGGTAGCATGTTGTTATTCTATTTAGAGGACTTGAAAGCAGATTCAATGATTCAGTTATATTTAATTTGTAATTAACTCCCTCCCAAGCAGCTAATGGTGCATAACTTGGTCACTACTATTCTGGAATATAACAAAGAAGGCTTCTTTTAGAGAAAGCCTATCTTAGACAGGGTCCCTAGGATTGTAGTAGTAATTCTTGGTTTGACTTTCTGGCTCTTAAAAAAAACTCTTATCAGGGGACTCTCCCTTAATCCAAGAGGTGGGCTTTTAGCAGCTGAGTATGCACTGTTTAACCCTGCTACTTGGGACAGAAATGACTGGTCTAGGGGTAGGCATCTGACTTGCTTATGCCAATCTGATTCTTTCTCCTAAGAATTTGGAATTTTGAACTGAGAGCAAAAGGTAGGTATTGATGGTATTTTAGTCATTTACATGATGGTGCTCTAGGGAGAGGTCTCTGAGCTCTCACCTCCCATTTCTCTGGATTGACCTTAATTTCTGATCTTCATAGATCTTGGTTTTTCAGTTTCATGAGATACTGCAGTACTCTTCCAATAAATTCTTCCTGTTTTTAGTAGACTTACTAGGGTTGGTCTCTATTTCCTGCTACCAAACTTAGTACAGAGACCAAAGAAATGAAGTCTCTACTAAATCTGCTAATGCAAGTGATAGAGGATGCATCCACTTGGTGGAGATTATTAAAATATGCAATTTTATGTGTATGTGTGTGTATGTTTCTGTGTATTTGATTGAATGTTTTAGTATTTTACTAGATGCTATAGAGCCTTATTATCAGCATCATTATCATCATGAGCATCATTGTCATCATAACAGCTCTTGTTTATGGAAAACTTTTTATAACTCAGCTACTGTATTAAGCACTTTGCATACAAAATGACATTTATTACATGATTACAACAATCCTACATACAAAATGACATTTATTACATGATTACAACAATCCTGTCAAATGGATACTATCATTATCCTCATTCTATAGTTTGGGAAGCTGAGGCTGAGAAACTTGCTTAAAGTCATACACCTGGAAAGTGATGTAGAAATGATTTGAATTCAGGTTTGTCACATTCCAGAGAAAGATCATACTCTTAAGCTCTGTATTGTAATATGCAAAGTTGGTTCTGCCCCCAAAGACGTTATATTTCTTGGTTTATTCTTTTCTTTATGTCGAATGTGGAAATGGGATAGAGGCAGCATTATACTTTTTGGAAAGGTCAAACTCTATTTCTCTTGGCTTCATTTTATTATGCCTTCTTTCAGGTATGTTATGTTTGTGGGGATCAGGCAGGGGAGACACCAGATTAGGTACATCATGTTGAGAAGGCCTCTTTGAGGAGAGGACATTGAAACTGAGACAGAATGGCAAAAGTGAGGCAGCCATGCGAAGATCAAGGACAGGATGTTCCAGGGAAAAGGAAGAACAAATGCGAAAGCCCTGGTTTGGGAACGAACATGGTAGGAGCAGAGGAGTGGCTGGAGAGGAGTGAACGGGGAGTGACTGGTGAGACATGATGCAGGGGAAGGCCGGGACTGGGTCGTTTAGGATCTTATAGGATGCGGTAGGGAATACGGAGTTTTTATAAGCACAGTGCATTAGCCATTAGCAAATTCGAAGAAGAAGAAGAATATGATCTAGTTTACATTATAAAAGATGAATTTCTGCTTATCGTAATGGTAGAATAGCTAACAACCCTCCAACAGAATAACTAGAAAAGCTAGATAAAACAAAGAGAAAACATTCGTTTGAAGGCATTGAAGAACTACCAGTCACCCAGGACTTGAGGGGCCAGAATCCTGGAGAGGGGAGGTACATTGAAGTGACTTCAACATTTACATTCTTTTTCTCTTTAAAGCATTTGCCGATTTGTAAATGATAAAGCCCTCAAAGGCTAAAAAACCCAATAGAAAGCAGCAGCTAAAGAGGTAGGGAAATTGAGCAGAGATTTTGGCAGTCTCGAGGATGCAAAGATCCTGAACGGTGTAACAGCAGACCAAGCGATATATGAAAAGGATCTATGTTATGTCCAAGTTGTATTTATTATAGGCATGAGAGGTTGGATAATGTTTAAAAATCAAATGCTGTAATAACAGAAAAAGGAGAAAAAAACATATGATTATCTTAGTCGATACAGAAAAGCATTTGATAAAACTCAACATCTAACCTCATAAGAACTTTTTAACAAACTAGGAATATAAGTAAACATCCTTAATAAAGATGCTATATTGGGCCAGGGCAGCGGCTCACACCTGTAATCCTAACACTCTGGGAGGCCAAGGCAGGAAGATTGCTTGAGGTCAGGAGTTCGAGCAAGATCCTGTATCTACTAAAAATAGAAAAATTAGCTGGGTGTGGTGGTACATGCCTGTAGTCCCAGCTACTCGGCTGAGGCAGGAGGATCGCTTGACCCTAGGAGTTTGAGGTTGCTGTGAGCTATGACGACGCCACTGCACTCTACCCAGGGTGACAGAGTGAGACCCTGTCTCAAAAAACAAAAACAAAAACCCCCAACGATTCTATATCTATTAAAAAAAAAAACTAAAGAAAACATACTTAAGTGAAATATTGAGAGTCTTACCCTGAGATGAGATATGAGAAAAGGGTGACTGTCCTCACCATCGCATTGTACTAGAAGTCCTAGTGAATGCAGAGAGGCTAGGAAAACAAAACAAAACAAAACAAAACAAAACAAAAAAAAAGAGAAAGATATAAGGGTTGGAAAGAAAGCAATAAAATTATATTATTTGCAGAAAATGTAATTATGTAAATTTAATGAATTAATTTAGCAAGATTGCTGGATACAAAGTCAATATAAAAAATCGATTGTATTTCTATATACCAATGACAAATAATTAAAAAATGAAATTTTTAAAAAGGATACCATTTAAAATGAATCCAGCAACATATAAAAAGGATTATAAACCATGACCAAATTATATTTTCAAAGAATATGAGGTGGAACAATTGGATATCTTTATCCAAAAATTACTCTATACTATATATAAAATTAACTTGGAATGGATTACAGATCAAAATATAAGCACTAAAACTGTAAAACTTCTAAATGAAATCTTAGAAGTAAGTTTTTATGACCTTACATTAGTCATAGTTTTCTTAGATATAACATCAAAACCAAGGTCTCTAAATGAAAAAAAAAAAAAAGATTAATTGGACTTTATAAAATTTAAAAACTTAAGTTCTTTCTTTCTTTGAAAGGCACTATTAAGAAAATGAAAAGACAAGCCGAAGAGTGGGATAAAATATTTGCAAATCATATCTGAAAAGCATTTATATCCTGAATGTATAAAGAAGCCTTATAAGTCTATAATAAGGACACAAACCAGAGCATATATAGTCATGGCAAATAATCACATGAAAAGATGCTCATCATTACTAGGGAAATGCAAATTCAAAGGGAGGAATAATATGACATATTATTATAAACCACGTAGAAATAACAATTCGTGCCCACTAGGATGGCCAAAATAAAAAAAGACAAACAATAAGAAGTACTGGTGAAGATACGGAGAAACAGGAGCCTTCATACATTGCTGTTGGGAATGTGCATGGTCTACCTACTTTGGAAAACAGTTTGTCACTTTTTGAAAAAGTTAAACATGTACTTATAATGCCATATGACCCAGCAATTCCACTTCTAGTTATTTAAATGAAAACTCCTAGAGAAATGACGTGTATGTCTACACAAAGACTTGTGTGTGAACATTTATAGCAGTGTTTTTCATAGTGGCCCCAAGCTAGAAGCAATCCAAATATTTATAAACTGGTAAATGAAGTTAGCAATGACTGGTGTATTTATACAAGGGAGTACTACTCAACATCATGAAGGAATGAACTGCCAACACATGAAATAACCTGGATATATTTCAAAAACATTACGCTAAGTGAAAGAATCCAGACACAAAAGAGTCTGTATTATATGATTCAATTTTTAGAAAAGGCAAAACTACAGGGATGGAAAGCAAATCAGTTGTTGCCTGGTATGGGAGTGGGGATTAACTGCAAAGGGCATGAGGTAACATCTTGGACTGATGGAAGTGTTCTAAAACTACGTGGTGAAGGTTGCACAGCTGTGTAAATTTACTAAAACTCATCAAACTGTATAATTAAATGAGTGAATTTCATGGTATGTAAATTTTATCTCAATAAAACTATTTATAAAGTTACCATTTAAAGTTGCTTAAAATATTAAAACATAGGACTATATCTAACAAAAGATGTATTAGACCTCTATAGAGAAAGATACAGAATATTACTGAGATAAATGAAAGATGACCTAAATAAACAGAAGGGCATAATATATCCACAGATTGAATGACTCAATAGGGTAAAGATGTCAGTTCTCTCCAAATTGATCTCTAAATTTAATGCAATCCTAATTTTTGCAAAAGGCCAAGAATAGGCAAGACAATTCTGAACAAAAATCAGAACAAAGTTGGAGGACTTACACTATCAGCTATTCATACATTCATCACGAAGCTACAGTAGTTAGTATAATGTGGTACTGCACAAGGATAAACAAATAGATCAATGAAAGAGAATAGAAAATTCAGAGAGAGAGCCATTTATACAGGGACACTTGATTTCTGAGAAATCCTCCCTGCAGAGCAGGGAGGAAGGAGGATCTTTTCATCACATGGTGCCAAATGAATTGGGTGTCCATGTGGGCAGAAACGAACCTAGACTGCTTCCTCACATCATAAACAAAAACAAATTCCAGTTGGATTGTTGATCAGAATGTGAGAGTTAAAACAATAAAGCACCTAGAAGATAACAGTTGTAGAATATTTTCACAATTTTGGGATAGCCAAATATTTCTTTAACAGGACATGAAAAACACTAAGCAAGCAGCATATAAATAATAGCCTCAAAGCGGACGCGACTCAAATATTCATCAACCTGGTGAATAAATAAATAAATGTGGTATGTCCATAGAATAGAATATTAGGCAAGAAAAAGAAATGAGGTACTGATATATACTACAACATGAAAGAACTTTGAAAACAGTATGCTGAGTGAAAGAAGCCAGTCACAAAAGACCACCTTTACATGATTCCATTTCCAAGGAGTGCCCAGAATAGGTAAATCAATAAAGAAGTGGTTGCTTAGGGTTTGGTGCAGGTGAGCATGTTTGGAGCAATACGAAGTGACAGCTAATGGGTACGAGATTTCTTTTGGGGCAATTAGAATGTTTTCAAATTAGATTATAGTGATCATTGCACAGCCCTGTGGATATGCTAAGAAACTTGGGATCACACATACTTGATTGGTAAATAGGATGGTATGTGAATTATATCTCAATAAAACTACTTTTAAAAACAGTAGCAAAAAATAAAAAGATAAATATAGTAGAGTACATTAAAATAGAATATTTTTGTGCTAAAGACACCATTAACTGAGAGAAAAGGCAAGACACAGAATGGGAGATGATAATTGCACTGTATACAGACAATATAAATATCATCTACAAATCAGTAAGAAAAAGATATAAAGCAATAGGAATATGGGCAATGGATTCAAACAAACCCTTCACAAGAGAGGATATCCACATGACTAATAAGCATATAAAAAGTTCTTATCATGATTAGTCATCAGGGACAATGAGATACCACTGGACACCCATCAGAATGGCTAAAATGAAAATGACTGATAATACTGAGTGTCTGCAGTAATATGAAGCAACAGGAACTGTCATATAGTGCTGAGGGGTTGAAAATTAATACAATCACTTAAGAAAACTGGCAATATTTACTGGAGATGAACAATTATAGGTGCTATGACCTTGCAATTCTACGAGGTATATGAGCAAAAATGTGAGAATATTCATACCTCCATTATATTTAATAGCTCCCCTCCAAATGGAACTCGGTCTGAATGGTCATCAACAGTTGAATGAATAAATAAAATGGTGTAGTCATACAATGAAATATTTATAGAGCAACGAAAACGAATCAATTACTTCTAGTTGCAATGGCAAGGATGAGCCTCACTAACAGAAGAAGAGAAGTGTATGTAATGTATGATACCATACACATAAAGTTCCAAACCATGTAAAACTGATCTATGTTGTTAGAGGTCAGGATAATGGTCCCCTCTGGGCTGGAGCCGGGGGGAATTATTGGGAAGGGATATGAAGTATGCTTCTGGGATGCTGGTAATATTGCATTTCTTGATTTGAATGCTGGTTACATGGGTATGTGCACTCTGGGAAAATTCATTATGGTTTATGTATTTTTCTATATGTATGTTACATTCCAACAAATACATTTTTTTTGAGAATGGATTGGAGAAGTGCAAAAATGAGGGGAGAATTTAGGAAGCTGTTACAAGCATCCAAGTGAGATGACTGTATGGGATTCAGGGAAGTGGTGGGGATAGAAAGAAGTAGACAGATTTGAGAAGTATTTAGGAGGGAGTCTGCACATGACTTGGTGATTAACTTAGAATGGTTGTGTTATGAGTTGAATTGTGTGCCCCCGAAAAACATATTTGAAGTCTAATCCTCCTTGCCTCAGAATGTCACCTTATTTGGAAATATGGTCATTGCAGATGTAATTAGTTAAGGAGACGTGCAGAAGAGGTCGTACTGAAGTAGGACAGGCCCTTAATATGATGCGACTGATGTCTTTAGAAGAAGAGAAGGCACAGAAACACAGACGCATGAAGGGAGGACACCGCATGATGACAGAGGTAGATTGGAGTGATGCAGTTGCAAGGAACACCAAAGATTGACCACCACCATGAGAAGCAAGGAGTGGGCAAGGAAGGATCCTACCAGAAGTCTCAGAGGGAGGAGTGTCTGGGTGGATGGTGCAGTGAATCGACCAAATTGAATTTTACATGGACCATCAAACCAGAATTTGAAAATTTAATTAAGGCTATGACGATGCTTTCAGCAGACAGTAGAACATAATGCATCAAGGATTGGGTACTTTGAGAGAGCATTTTATTCCTCATTCTGCTTTCAGCTAGGAATTTACTTAAATCTCCTTGACCAGGTAGGAATATATCTTCTTCTTTAAGCATTTTAGGGAGGGCTCACAACCTCCCCTGGAAGGAGTTGGAAGAATGGCAGCAGGAGGGGCAAGTTGGTGTGAGTAGTTAACATGTCCCTTCTTGTCTTTTCCACCTTGTGGGGCACAGCTGGAAGTGGAACCCTGTAGACAGAGTCTCTCCATTTTATTAGCTTCGAGCAATCTGAACAAAGAAGCAGGGCTACTGCAAATCAGCTCCCCTTCCCTTTCTGTTTCTCATTTCCAAGTAGTAAGAGATTTGCTAGCGCTGGTGTTCTTTTAATTTTTTCTGGCAATGGGAGATGGATCTTTGTTAGTGAGACTTCTCTCCAGCCTGCCTTGAAATGAAGAAGCAGGTTTGTGAGGTGGGAGGCAACAAAGTCCTGCTAAATTTAGGTCTCTGCCTCTGCCTCTTCTTGCAGGGACCCTTTAACAAGGCTGGCCGCCTCTGAGTTCTCTGCAGATCTCACTCAGTGGCATGCATGTGAATTGGAACAAACTTTCTCATTGTTTTTCTTCCTGCTGTGACAGCCTGGAATGTTTCCCCATTGGTGGAAATGCCCCACTCATCCATCATTTTCAAAGGTCGTCAGGGCTCTTTTTTTGGCTCCAGAAGAGAAATAATCGAGTCTAATCAAGCACCTTGAATATTCAATATGATTAGAGGAAAAATGAATGGATTCTGTAAACTCCTATCGATACTAAATTCTACTTGCAGTTAGTCTTGGACATAAATTTCAGAAAATTACATGTAAATATACTCATTAGCACACTAGAATATTGAACGTCTATTTTGTTTCTGGGCAATTTTTCTTTTCTTAGCACAGAAGCTATTTCTACTTATTAAAAATAGTAATCGATTTTCCATTTTTTTAAAAGTTTTTTTTTCATTTCCATTTTATCTGTGCATTTTGGCTCATGCATTCCAATAATATTTTCCTAAGGCTCGTGAAGGAATTACATTATGCTCTAATAATTCTAAGGGCGAAAGGAAGGAAGGGCAGATTTGGTGTTACTGGACAAACTATTTTAAACTGGAGTGGGCCCACCTTGGAATGACAAATTGAACGGCTCGATGCCAAGCATTTGATTATATTATATGTGGTTTCTTCTGAACATCATAGATCTTATTTTGTAATTATATGTTTTGATAAAGCCCTAACTAAATAATGCTAGAGTCAAAATACGGTTTTATTAAAAGTTTCTAAAATTTAACAAATAAGCATATAGATTAGCTATAGTGTGAATGCTTTGTGTGTTCTTTTAAACGTTTGTTTGATTTCTACCCCAGTGTAAATTCATTCAAGAAAAAAAATGAAATATTGTAAGAATTCATGATAATTTTAATTAAAAATTTTATTTATTTCAAATGATTATTATATTTACTGGTATATAAGATATGTTCTATCCTCACAAATGAACTTTTTTTGTGAGGGAAAGAAATAAAAATACTCTGCATATTTAAATGTGATCTTGTGGGGAGAATATATAATTTTGTTCATGTGAATATGGTATTATCTATCCTGAAGGGCAAGTGAGTGAACTTCTTTCTGTCATTTGGGATTTTTTTTTTTTAGTGTTTTCAGGGCTCAGCTGAAGTCAAATTGAGCACAGAGTAATATGTACGTGGGTGTGTGTGTGTGTGTGCACATGTGAAATAATCTTTTACATCATCAAATAAGTTAGGCACTGGAGATTTAGCAACCATAGACTTGTAACAAAATAGGAGGAGATTTGTGATTTTTTTTTTTTTTTGTATTTTTCTATTTTCACTATTTATTGTGAACCAAAAATTGGCCGTTTTTGTGATTCAGGATGTCCATCAGGCAAAGTTCTTTGCTGAATGTATTCCTGCTGCTAGTTTATATTCCATACTATGGCAGATAAACAGACTGGTATCTAAATTTTTTAAATCTCCCTGCAAAAAGCCAGAAACACTATAGTGTTCTCTGTGTGAGGATGATTGTGTAGTTGGGATTTATGGTTCTGGCATACACGACTGGCTGTTTACACTATTATTTATTTAGTTCGTTTCCCTTAAATCCCTGAGGCAGTATATTGGTTACGATCAAGGTGGCAGAGACCCTCAGCCATCAGCCTCAATTGAAATCTCGGCTGTACAATTTACTTGCTCTTGTGACTGCAAGCAACTTTTTTCTTCCTTTTTTTTTTTTTTTTTTTTTTTTTAAGAGATTGGGTCTCCCTCTGTCACCCAGGCTGGAGTGCAATGGTGCAGTCTCATCTCACTGCAGCGTCAAACTCGTGGTCTCAAGCTATCCTCCTGCCTCAGCCTTCCAAAGTGCAGGCATGAGTAACTGTGCCAGGCCCGCCAGCTACTTTTTAAACCTCTGTGCGCCTTAGTTTCCTCATATATCACAAGAAGAAAATTTTGATACCTGATAGATCGGGGGAGGATTTAATGCATCTAACATGTTGAGAACAGTGTCTGGCACATAGTGAGAACTTAATATTAAAAAGTTTTAAAAATTGAACGTGACCAGCTTTTTTTCCCTAACCTGGTCTGTGGTGACCATATTGACTTTTGTATTTGGGAGAAAGGACATAGAAGAAAACGTTTTTAAATTATATGCATCTGTGAAGATTACGTAAAAAATACAGATTTACAGAATGTTCATTTTAGAGAAATCGGCAGATTACAAAACTTTTCCTAGCTATAACTGTACCACTTTGTATTGTTAATAAAGTGCCTGGGTGTGAGCGAATTAGGATTGTTGTTCGGATTATATAAAAAACTGTCGATGGTATTTTCAGCTTTTATGAACATTATTATTGGTTTAAAGACAGGTCATCGTGGAGTTTGCAACTCAGCTTCAAGAGTTATTTCATGAAAATATTATTGGGGAAAGCAAGATGTATGATAACTCCTTAGCAATGATCAGTCTTTAAACTGACTAGAGCATAACGTCATTCTAATTTGTGTATGAGGGACCAGGGTGGGGGTGGGAGGAGGAAGCGAGAGATTGGAGATTGGTTATTTAATAGAAATAATGACTATCATGTTCCTGTATGATGTTCTCCACTCAGTCTTCTTAGAAGTCATGGGGAGAATTGGTACTGCCTCTTTTTTTGTAGCAAAGAGGAAGGAAACTCCAGTGTTTCAATGGAAAATGTACCACAAAGTATGAACGACTAATACCCTGTCTATTGTTTATCCCACTGAGATTTTCTGCCTTTCTAGTTAGAGCGATGGGTGAATAAAAATTAATTAGAAGCTGGAATCTGATTTTAAGATGGGATGTCAGACACATATATCAAGTTGTTAGGTTAGCTGTAAAGCATAACCTGGGATTTATATATTTAGAAGTCATAATAAATCTGTCTGTCATGAAAATCAGATTACCCAGTGTTGCATGCTAATGGCTATAGTCCCGTGGAATTTGTGGTCTCCCCAGCAACTGCCTGCCGGCTCTGCTTTTTTCCAGCTTGCTGTCTGCCTTGACCAACTAGTAGTTCCGCTCTCCCCACTTAGCAAAGGTCCTACTTTAATAAGTGCTTCTGGGCCTTTATAAAGAAATGTTTTCTCCTGGACTGTACTGGCAGCCTCCTATGGCTCTCCTTGACTTTATTTCTTCAACTATCATTCAATCCATCAATCACTCAATTCATTAACCTAATAATTATTGTATTTCCAAGATATTTATTGAGTACTTGCTAAGTGCCAGGCTGTTTGCAATGTGTTGGGAATCTAACAAGGATAGTGCTTGCCTTCATAGAGGGCAGCGATGGGGCCGAGAGATAAGAAGACTCATAACACACTGAGAGATGGGTGAAGTGTAGCGTGGAAGGAACACAGATTTGGAGACATCAAGGAAGGTTTCCCAGAGACCAGTATCTTTTGGGACTGCTGAGCTGAGTTAGCCTGCTGAAGGGAGGGGAAGTTGATGGACAGTTTTCCAGGCAAAAGGAACAGCTGGGAAAGGCCAGGGGGTGAAAGAGCAAGACCCATTGCAGAGTTGTGATGGGAACAGGGGGTAAGGGAAGAGAGAGAGTTTCACAGGCCTTGCAAACTAGGTTTAAACACTTAAGATTCTTCAAAGGGCAGTGGGAAGTGGCTGAAGCATTTAAATTGGGCAAATATCTTCCCATTGTTGCCAAAAGCTATCACATTACTGTATTCCTCTGGGGCGGCTGCCCATGTTTCTTATTATGGGCTTGAAGGCTCCGTGCAAATGGTGCCATATTACCTTTCTGACTTTAGTTCTCACTCTCACGCCTCACCTTTCCTGTGCTCTAGGTATGCTTGACCTCCATTACCCAAAGGTTCTGTGAACTTCTTTGCTTCCATACCTGTGTTCATCCTGAGCCACCAACCTCCAGCGCCTATTGTTTTATTTCTCACTTGTCCAGACCTCGTACATTCTTTCAGGTCCAATTCACTGCTACTAATCTGGGAAGATTTCTTTGATTTACCCGAGGCCGAAGTAATCCTGAATTAAGTTTGAACTTCCTTAAGTGTGGATGTCTTCGTTTATCCTTCCATGAAACAAATGTTTGTTGGTTTCAGACTGTGTTCCAGGTGTGTGACAATAATCAGCAAACCAAAGTGCCTGACTTTATGGATCTTATTTAAATAACAAACACATTTAGCATCCTTTATCCTGTCTATAAGTGTGGCTATGTATTTACACACCTGTCTCCTTGATTTATTTGTCAGACGTGTGAGGATAGGTACTATCTATGTTCCTCGTATGTGCAGAATAAATGGGATTTGATCGAATGAATAAAGAATGAAAAGAAGGATAGTAAATATTTGCAGACAGATTTGACCCGATATTTTGTACTTCGATTTAGGGGAAAAACTATTTGATTTTGGAGTGATATTGTTTCAAGTTCAAATCATGCCTCTGCCACTTACCGCTTGTGTGACCTTGGATAAATCACTAATTTCTTGATCTCAGCATTCTTCTGTTCTATAGAGTTCTACCTCATGTTCTAGAGATTAGAAATGATATATACAAGATGCCTATCACTGTGCCAGGAGCATATTAAGTAATTAATCCATCTTTTATGTATTATATTATTTTCAACAGACTTCAGGTATAAAAATGGGGTAAATGTTTTATAGCCTATGTGTCCTTAGAAACATAAAAATTGACAGATTGAGGCATGCATGGTCCATCCAACCCCCACCGTCTTGGTCCCAAAAGAGTTCCGAAGAGACGTGTCATGGAAGGACCTTGCTTCTCTTTTTGCCTCTAGATCTGAAAGGTTTGGTCCATCCAGGTTCTTTTACCAGCTATTTGTAGCTCTGTCATTCACACCTTGACCTAAGCCATTCTGAAAGCCAATGATTTTTTTCTATCAGTACCACCTCTAGGAGCAGATGAATTCTGGAAGCTTATTCTCTGTATGGGAAAGTGCTTTCCAAATTAAAAAGCTTTTAAGGGTCTCTCCTCTGCATCCCTTGTTTTTGGCATGCCTCTATTATAGCTGGTATAGGTTGATATAGCAGATTATCTGTTGGTCTAGTGTATAGATAACAGGCCATGTTTAAATTGCAAATTTTTCACTTGTTAGCTTTATAACCTTAGGCAACCACTTTGTCTATAGCTCAATTTCCTCCTCTGTAAAATGAAGATATTGGTACCTTGGTCACAGGGCATTTATAAGAGAGTAAATAAATGAAAAATAATGTAAGGTGCTCAGAAGAATTCCTATCACATAGGAAGCACTCAATAAATGACAGCCATCATATTATTGCTATTCATATTTATAATCATTATTTTCATCAGAGTGTTTGTTTGTCTTTTTGTGAGACTTAAAACTTGACAACAGCAAAACCACATCTTTAAATTTCTATATCCCTAGAGATGCTTGACACACAGGAGGCAGTGAACAAATACTTATTCAATGAATGAATGAAAATATAAAGTATTATTACCAAAATGTGTTAAAATGTATGTACAGTGCTTTTGACATAGTAGGAAATTAATACACATTTGTTCCTTACCTGACTCTTCGCTTAACTTTCCCTAATTGTGTCAAAAGGTTTTTCTGGGTTCTTTACTATGGGATTTCATGAAGAAGATTGTATGTGTTCTCCTCACTGCTTCTGGTTCTCTGAAGGGTTTTATGTTTTTTATTGTGTTTCTATGCAATGATGCTTCTAACCTTCCAGCATTTCAGATTTGTTGGGTCCTAATGCTTTTAGTTCTTGGGGTTACTAGAAATCTGTTTCCAAGTGGAATTCTCTATGATTGTAGCTGCCATAAAATAATATTTTCTGACTAGGTATATGTATATACATGTGTATTTATTCCTTTTTTAAAAAATAAACGTCGCTTTTAACACTGCCCCCTGCTTGCAGGAGGAAAGAGACCATAAAACCTACGGGCAGTAAGGGTCTGAAGCTCCAGATGGAACAGGAGGCTGCTGCGGCCGCTCCCACCAAGAACGTCCCAGTCCCAGTGAGTCAGGGAGTGAAGGCGGCTTCCTGTTGTGCTAACTTATTCTCCTGAAAGGAGCTTAGCCAGGGGCTAAGACATTTTTGGTAGAACATTGGAACTGCTTTATTCTTCCTAGCCATCAATACCATGCTCGCTATGTGCTTAGTCTTTCTTACAAGGGCAGTGCTTGCTTTTCCCTTTCTTGGCTTTACTGCTTTTGTCTGAGACTGAACCGAGCTTGGCTTTTCCAAATGTCCAGTATCCTTTCCACACAACTTCCAGCTTGATGCTTTTCACACAGGGTCACAAACTCAAATGCCCTTGGAGGTCAGCTGGGAGGATTCTGTTATTGACCTTTACTTCTATAAAGAATTACAGCCTCTTGATTTTTCTGGAAACAGTCCTCTTACCCCATCTTTAGTTTTCTCGCTTGTGATTGAGGCTCACCAACGAGACATACTTGTTTTCAATCTTTACTTAAGAAAAATAACACTACTATTAAGAAGAAGAGAGGTAGTTGACATTTGGCCTCAGAGACAGGGAGACTATGTGGGTGGTACGATTGAAGCCAACTACAGAGTGTATTTTCCACTCCAACAGGAACAGCCTCTACTCAGCCCCAGCCATTTGTTATCTTGTAGGAGTGTGGCACTGGTGAGAGTCAGAGCTTCCAGCATTTTCCATAAAATCTCTCAATACATAAATGTTGAAAAGAATTTAAAAATGTTAAGTTACTAAGTCAACCATTACTGTATGGTCCAAATGAAACAGAGCGATGGGTCAGATTTGGCTCATGGGTTACCAGTGTTCAACTTCTGCTGTAATTCAGTGGATGGAACAATTAGACATCCTTTCATACTGTTTCAGTTCTGAACAAAAACAAGATTACCTTTAGAGATGTCTCTGTTCTAAAAATCTCTTGAATACCCTTTCAAAAAGAAAAGACCATGGTATTCTCTTCCGAGTTCATAACAAACCTCTGAAGGATTCTATAAGTTAAATGGGTGAGTTGTTTTTCACCCAGTACTGAAATGTAAGGGGTTTTGTGTGTTCTTCCTCTTGTTTTCCATTTGGCATGCACTACTTATGCTTTAAAAAAAATTAAACTGATATGCAGTGAGAAAAAGTTACTGGAGCCTGAAAGTTGGTTAATATCAATTACATTCCCGTGTCTAATAACCCATGCCTGGGAAATGTAACTTGTTTGTTATAAATACCCAATGCCAAATCAAGAATAAACAGCTGCTTTGTTTTAGTTGGTATTTACAGCATCACTTTAACTACTTTGACCCTATTCAAGGAGGTAATGAAGAGCTGGGTGCCAGTGATGTTGATAAACTGTGGCAATTTCTGCATTGTGTCCTTATGGCTGCCTCTGCTTCAGCCTCCATTATTTAAATTGCTAGTCATTACAGTCATGCCATTAACTGGAAATGCAGCGAGATGACACATAGGAACAGGGCCAGCAGGACACTGTTAGCCCTTCTTACTGAGTGCCACATTCTGGAATGGGGACCAATAGTTATAAAAAGGAAACACATGAACCAACTTCCTAAGGTTTGAATACTCATGAATTCTTTGCAATGCTGGTAGGGAGATTTTTGAGTTCTCGCTTGTACATAGTTTCTGGATATCAGACACAAATCATAGACCATATTCCAGGCTTTAAAAGTTTACTATTTTATTTTTCACTAGAATAGAAAATATCTAAGCATATCTCAGGCTGGTTTATTCTTCCCCATCAGGATCAGATGCAAAAGTAATATAGGAAGAGAGTGTTGTTCAGTGTGAGATATGGAATCGGATAAAGTAATCGTGCAGTCACTTGACTTAATTTATCAATGTCATTTTTAGAAAAGTGCATATTTTATTACTATGGAGCCCCCATAGGCCAAGGAGACTGTCAGTCTTCATTACTTGATTAAGACTCACAGTTAATGTAGCCCATGCATATTCAAGTAGCAAATGCTTTCTTTTGATCTAGTAGCATACACTCCATCCACCCTGATCTATCTAGGGAACCTCTTACAAAAGCATGGCCTCTGGCCAGTTGTTTAAGACCTACAGGGAGAGAAGGATTGGAGGAGATCTTTGTTATTTGAGATTTTTTTTTAGAATACCTAGAATTCCTTTTTAGCAAGAGATAATCTATTGCAGCACAAGTCTTTCCTTGGAAAACTTTGTCCGTTGTTTTTTGGGGACTTTATATGTATTCAAATTAGAGAAATTGGGTCCTGTGTGCATGTTTTGGGAAGAGAGAAAAGATCTATTTACTTTATTTCTTGTCACCTTCCCTATAAACTACACATACAAATTATAAATAAGTGTATGTTGCACATATTAAATATATATCCGGAAGATGAGAGAAAGAAAGGAAGACTTCTATTAATATTTGTTGAAATCTACTCTCTGTCATGGCCTTGGCACTTTTGCTTTCTTTTTCACTTAGAGTACTTACAGATGGAAGTAATAGCAATCCCAGTTCAACTGAATAAACAAAAATGATAAATGTAGATTAAAAAGTAAGGCCAGGCCAGAAATCAGCAACATTATCAAGAAGCAAGATTCTTTGCATCTTTTATTTTTACCCTCTTTCAGATGCTAGTTTTCTTTGCAGTCTTGTTGGCTACAATGCTTCTAGACATCCTCAGATAGCAGTGCCTGAAACTCAGAAATGGGATGAATACTCATCCTTCCAGGTGTCTTTTGTTTTCTTAAGAGTGAAGAAAACTTTCTCAGAAGCCCACTCTATCCCCATCCTCCCAACCACCCACCCCCTGCCAACAATTCTCCTTCCCAGTTATTTAGCTAGAATTTCAAACCATAACCTGAAATAGTTCCTTGCAAGGGGAATGAACTTACCTTCCTTGTCCTAGCTGAGTCAACCCCAGCCTCTCGTCCCTGGGTACGGGGGTGTGGGCAGTCAATACCTGAACGAAATCGGAGCCAGGTCCTATTAGAAGGAAGGGGAGGGAGAAATAACTGTTGGATAGGAACTCAACACTTCTCATTTAATTCTCCGAACAACTCTGTACCAGAGATCCAGAATACCCAGAGGGATTGATCTTATCCATGGTCATAGAACTGGAAAGTGGAGAGCTGGGATTTGAATCCAAATGATTCCGCCTCTAAAGCAAATCTTGGAATAAACCAAACAACAGAGATATCGAACAACAGAGTGACTACATCACTGCAATACTCCAGGGAAAATGGCAATGAGTATATTTAGCCCCACAAATCAGTAATAATGTAATATTTTGGGGTTATAAAAATAACATGGACATTTAGGCAATTTAGAAAATATACAAGAATATAAGGAAAACAATAAATATTCCCCATAATTCCACTATCTGGCCATAACCACAATTAACATTTTGCGGTATTTCTTCTCTGTCTTTCTATACATGTATACACATACAAATCACTTATACATTCAAAAATATGTATTGATCATTTTTTATGTAGAATAATATACTAATCTATAAATATATATGCAGATATACATTATAAACATATTAGAAACAAATTAGGCTGCATAGACTTTTATATCTTGCTGTTCCATTTAACTTTATATCATGTATATTTTTGTGCATTTTCCTATAGACTGTGATTCTTCAGGAACATCATTTTTAATAACTGCATAGTGATCTATTTTATAGATAACAAAATGTATTAGACAAGCCCTTTGTTTGTTTCTCCCTATTTCTCTTTATGGGAAGTAACACTGTAAATGAGCATTCATGCA
The DNA here is from genome assembly GCA_004363605.1 of Indri indri. NCBI lineage: Eukaryota > Metazoa > Chordata > Mammalia > Primates > Indriidae > Indri > Indri indri. The sequence continues at coordinate 261,572 of RJWJ010000269.1, forward strand.
TGGCACATATTTTATTATTTCATCAGGATACAGTCTTTGAAAGAATGGGTCAGGAAATGAACATTTTAAAGCTGTGAACATTCGAAGCATATTGCCAGGTTGCAGTCCAGATATGTTGAACAGTCTGCTTTCCCAAGAACAATGTGTGAGATTGCTTTTACTCTTTCTTGATGGCTCTTGGCTAGGAATTTTCTTTTCTTTTGGAGTAGTTTTGGAAGTTCCATATCAAGCCTTTGCATTCCACAGATGGATTTTCATTGCTACCTATTTGTCATTTTCTCAATGGGATTGCTGAGAGTCCATTATGCTTCTTGTATTAATTGTACAAGGCAAAAATGGAACCCCATATATTATAAGATATTGAGGAAAACCATAACAAGTTGTAGTGAAATGATATTTGACTTTGCCTCTCTACCAGAATTGAAATAAAAATCTCCATAAGTGCTAGTGCATTGTTAAAATGTTCAGATAAATTATTTGGTTCATAAATAAATAATTTTAACTTTTATGATAATGGGGAGGAGGAAAGGTGGTATGAGACATTCTGAATATGCCAATAATTCATTCTCTTACAGCCAAGATAAGCAGCACCATGAATTAAATGACAAAACATTGGCTGACAGGCTGCACCATCTCATGACTGGGCCCTTGTTATGGATGCATGTATCCATAAAACTTATAACAAAAAATTGGTGCTATCTACCCTAGGCGGTCCAAGAGGAGATGCTCTCAAAAGGGGCAATGGGTAATTGTTTTGTAGCACTGTGTTGGTTACAAAAAGAAAGGACAGGGAAGGCAGGAGGCTCATGTGCACAATTCCTTTTCCCATTGTCCCAGATAGAACTGGAGAGATTGCATCGGGTCATGATAGGTTAGAAAGGCAGAAATGAATTTGAGGCAGCTGAGATTTGCAAATTTCAAAACAAGTCTGTTCATTTCAGCAGGAGTCTTTTGAGTGATTTTCACTGGCATGCCAAATGTTTTCAGTGACCTACACAAAACTGCAGGAGGAGACACGGTATTTTGAATATCTACCTCTTCCCTGCACTTCACTTCCTGCTCTGGGCTCCTTCCTCTGGTCCTCCCTCACCCAATGTAGTGTTGGCCTTTTTATGCCAAAATTCATTCATTCATTCACACATGACACATTTATTGGCTAAGTTCTGTGTGTACCTGGTACCATGCCATCCTGCTTATCCGATGCATTCATCTGACTAGAGTATGTGCACTTAGTGTTAGATGGATAGGATCTCTGGCTCTTCTAGGGGCAAGAGTGCCCTGCTTTAGTGCTCTCTTGAGCAATTGCTCCTCCTGGGAAGAGGGTGTGTTGCCCCACCCTTAATCCTATCCCTAGCAACTGCTACACCTGGGGAAGGAGAGAACGCTTTATCAATCTGGGAATTCCCCATCCCAGGCATGATAGGATTTAGAAAGTAACCTAGAGTAACCTAAGGGTAATTATTATGCCATTAGCTTCAATCTGCATTGTGGTTCACCTCCACTCCCCACCCCAGGTGGGATTTCTGAGAGGGAGCTTGTATATGCAGATAGAATTTTTTTTCCTTTTTTTTTTAATTTCAGGGTATTATGAGGGTACAAACATTATGGTTACACTTTATGTCTTTGCCTCACCCAAGCGCAGGTTAAAGGCATGCCCTTCCCCCCTACAATGCTCCCCGTGTCCTTTAGTTGTGGGTTTACCACCCCCCAAAATACCCCTAATCCCTGGAGAGTATTACTGCCATGCGATCATCCTAGTGTTGACCAGTTAGTACCAATTTGATAGCGAGTACAAGTGGAACCCATTCTTCCGCTCTTGTGGTGCCTCACTTTGGATAATGTGCTTAAGTTTAATCCAGGAAAGTATAAGAGGTTCTAGATCACTGTTGTTTCTTATGATTAATATTCCATTGTATACATTTACCAAATTTTTTTTTTTTTTCTTGAGACAGAGTCTCACTCTCTTGCCTGGGGCGAGTGCCGTGGCGTCAGCTTAGCTCACAGCAACCTCAAACTCCTGGGCTCGAGCAATCCTACTGTCTCAGCCTCCTGAGTAGCTGGGACTACAGGCATGCGCCACCATGCCCGGCTAATTTTTTCTATATATTTTTTAGCTGTCCAATTAATTTCTTTCTATTTTTGGTAGAGACGGGGTCTCGCTCTTGCTCAGGCTGGTCTCGAACTCCTGAGCTCAGGACTATCCGCCCGCCTCGGCCTCCCATTTACCAAATTTTAATAATCCACTCATGTATTGATGGGCACTTGGGTTGTTTCCACATCCTTGCAATAGTGAATTGTGCTGCCATAAACATTCGGGTGCAGATGTCTTTATCATAGAATGTTTCGTGCTCTTTTGGGGAGATGCAGATAGAATTTTGAGGACACCTGTTCATCATTTGATAACATCTCCTGAGAGCCCGCCCCCAGCCTGAGCCAATAAAATGAAACAATCTGAAAAGTCAGAGTGAGAGAATGGGTCAGTGAGTGAGCTAGTGAGTCAGTGAGTGAGTTGGTCTGTCTCTCTATTCACGGAGACAGACTTGTTTTATTCTACAATGAAGAGCTGCTGGTGTGAAATTGCTCCCTGCTGAGGTTACTCTGTCCCATTGGCCCTGTTGGTGATTTTTCCAAGCAAGGAGTCAGAGAACCAGGATAACAGTCTGGATTTGACACTTTGGTGTGTCTGGTCATTCTTCAGCCAAGAGCACACCAAGAACCGAGGCAGACTGCCACCCAGACAATACTATAATAGAATTCCCAAATATTAAGTGGGCATACAGCTTCCTAGAACCTGCATTTCCTACTTTTGTTGCAGGCGGGTATGGTCATTTGACTAAGTTCTGGCTCAACAGGTTGCGCAGTAAAAGATTAACTCAGATGGCTTAGGGTGTTCAAATTCTATACATTCCAAAGAAAAGGCCCTTGACCAGATCCTGGGAGATAAACTCTGAGCTCTTGAAATATCCCACCTGATAAGACCTGGGCCTTGCCAGATCGTTTGTACTGGTTTATACTGACAATATGATTTATGGTGAATGCTGTTTTTGTTCACCTGAAGCCCTGGGCGATGCTGTATCAGTTTAACCTCTTGGGAGCCTGGAGACTGGGTAATTAAGGTCAGTCATGCAGGCACTTCATGTCTATGTGACTGACTTCCAATAAAAATCATGTACACCACGGCTCCGGTGAGCTTCTTAGGTTGGCAATACTTTTGACATGTTGTCATACAAAGTTGCTGGGGCAATTAAGAAGCATTTTTGTGACTTTGGTGGTAGAGGACAACTGTAAGCTTGTGCTTGGTTTCTCCTGGATTCTTGCCTATGTTCCTTTTTCCTTTGCTGATTTTAATATGTATCCTATCTCAGTAATAAACCATAACCATGAGCATATAGCTTTTTGGGGTTCTGGAGGCTTTTTAGTGAATCAATGAAGCTAAAGGTCACCTTGGGGACTCTTGATTCGTAGAGGTAATGAGAAGCTTTATGAGCAGCTTTCTGGACATGTTCTTACAGCAGGTGCACGAAGCCACATTCCCTAGCCCCACTTAATTTCAGTGCAGCTGTGGCACACACTTCCAGGTGTTGCCAGGGTCCTCAAGTTCTGCTGTGCTGTATTGCTTCTCTTCTGGTTTAGGCCTTACTCTAAGGCCATGCACAGGCATGGTCAGGGAAGTAATACCTCTGATGCAACTCTCAACCAATGTGTTCAGGAATTGGTAGATTGCCTCAGCCTTCTATTAATAGATGGACAGTTTTGAGGTGCCTTCTACACGGTTCCTGACATGGCCCCCAAGGCATTGATAACATGTTTTCTTGGCTGTTCCCCCTTTCCTTCCAGTTCTTACTTTGCTCTCTCTCTCTCACTCCAGATTTCTGAGATCACCCTCAAAATAAGCTGTCTGAACCTGTGCCCTTGGTCCTTCTCTCAGGCTCTGCTTTCAGAGGAACCCAAAGTAGGAAAATCATTAATGGGACAGGATATCAGAGCTTCCTCCCTTCCGCTGACTGGGATGCAGATATAAGGGCTCATTAGTTACTTTTGGCTATGTCAAGGAAGGCGAATGCTATGGCCTGAATATTTCTCCTGAAGTTCATGTGTTGGAAATTTAATCCCCAATGTAATGAGGTTGAGAAGTGGGACCTTGAAGAGGTGATTAGGTCATGAGGGCTCTTCCCTCATGAATGGATTTATGTCATTATTACAGCAATGGGTTTATTATCAAGAGAGTGGGTTTGTTATAAAAGTGAGTTTGGCTCCCCCTTGCTCTCTTGTATGCTTTCTCTCTCCATGTGATGCTTTCCACCATGTATGACACAGCAAGAAGACCACCGCCAGATGTGGCCCCTCGATCTTGGGCTTCCCTGTCTCCAGAACTGTGAGCCAACAAATAGCTATTCTTTATAAATTACCCAGTCTCAGGTATTCTGTTATAGCAGCACTATACACATACAGCCATCCTATAGGAATGGAGAAGTGGTAAGTTAGAAGGCATCTGGGTCTGTAATAAGTTTGCAGAACTGCCATGCCGGCCCTGGACTGCTGAACTGTAAACTTGTTAAATGAGAGAATAAAAGCTTGTGTGGTTAAGCCACTGTTAATTTTTGGGGGGTGGTGGGTAAAAGGTGGCTCACATGCAACTTAACCTAATTCTGACTAACACAGCGACTAATGGCTACATGGAGATTTTGGCTTATTGTCAGGCTGAAATTAAATCATCCCTGACCTTTATCACAATTGTGAAGGACTGACTGCATGAGGGACAAGCACATTAGGTTTGGAGAAGGGCAGCAGACTAGTAGTCAAGCCACTTGGGCTCTGAGTTTACTCCTAAGGAGCTGTGTGTCTTAAGTTCTTTTGGATTGGACCCTTTGATCTCAGGATTTCTCCTGATTGTTATATACCATGATTCTGTGAATTTACAGTATTCAAAAATTCACTTGCAAAGACAAAGCACTTGGTTCCTTATGAAATGTAAATGTGAGGACACCATCTACATTTACATTTTGAGCTTTCCTTACTAATAGAATGATGAGCACCTCTTAACCTCTGTGTGTGAGTTTATGACGTATGAGATAGAAGGCCCTTGAGTCATTATTAAAGTTGATCACATCACTCACTGTAAAGACTCAAACTTTCCTTGAATGTTGGAGGATGTTAACAAAACTCTATTCACCTGACAGTGATTCTTCAGGCTGATAGGAACCTTCACATGTTCTTTTCCTTTGCCTGGATGGTACCCAATCAATCTATATAATGAGATAGGCCAAAGGACAGGGAATTATGTACCAGGACAGTCTTTGCTCTGTCGTTTGGTTTTGCATGCAGAAACTACAATTTATGATGTGCTCAAGAATGATATGAGTCGGCAGTATAATGAGGCTGGGATGGTTGGATAGCCCACATGTACACCATGACCTTTGCTCGATGGAAAGTGCAGACGGGCATATGCATATCAGTCGTGGATAAAGACCCCACTTTGGGAAGTCAAGGGTCATGAATTTTTGTCTCTAGGCAGCATATATATAGTTGCCTGGCAACTGTGAGAGCAGTTTTAGTCCTTGCTATATGATCCTGTAAAGGATTTCATCCATCTTGAAAAACTAACAGCATAATTTGAATTTTTGAAGTAGAGTGTGGGTGTTCTCAAGTGGCAGAGCCTTATCTCACATCTAGCTGCAGACTCTAATTGCATAAACTTGATGTTGTTGAAATTTCCCTGCATTAAGGATGCTGTAAACAAAAAGCTAGAACTCTGAAGTGAGGTTGAAAGACAAATCCTTCAGGGGAATATATTCAGCACCAAGTAACAGAAAACCCAATGAATAGTGTCCTAAAACACAAGGATGTTTACTGTTTTCCACACAAGAAACCTCCAGATAAGTAGTCTCAGGGTTGGTTTAGCTCCTTAACAAGGAACCAAGCCTCTCTGTGCTTCCATTCCCCCATTGGTGGTGTGTTGGTCTTTATCCTCAGACTTGTTACCTCATGCTCACAAAAGAGCTTCCAGGGCTTTCAACACCATTGTCCTAGATTAGCATCAACACAAGAAAGGAGGGAAGGGAGAAAAAAGAGCCTTTTAGTGGTGGGCATCTCTCACCAACTCTCTTTCTCTCTTTAGGAAAGGAAATCTTTCCTTAAAGTCTCTTAGCAGATTTCTTTTTATTTTCATTTGGTTAGAACTTGGTCACATGTGCATTCCCTCCCAGACTAGTCAATGGCAAAGGAGAATTTAGTTACCTTCAGCGGCTAAAGCTAATCAAGTTGCAGCTTCTTGTGCTAGGGGCAGGGCCTATCTTCCCTGAGCACATTACCTTCCATGTACCTGAGAAAGATCAGGATGTGTTAGCAAGGATGGAGAGCAGATGGCTCCTTCCACATTATCACTCATGTGTGAAGGCCAGAGAGTGCAAATTCACCCTCAAAATGTTTTTAAAACATTGAAATTAGAATTTAGAAATAGATACATTTTGCATTAAAAATGGGATATTTTTACCTCTCTTGAAAGAATTCATTGATTTGACAACATTTGAACTGATGCACACATGGGAGTATGCAGCTCAAGAGATTGCCCTCTTTAGGCGGGACGTGTGTTTTTGGTTCACCACATTCTTCACCACTCCCTTTGTCATACACATGGCCCTCTTTACTCATGTATGTTACTTCCCTGGCCCCCACAGATGTTTGAGTTTGTGAACCTTGGCCTAGGTGCCTTTTTAGTTATATGCTAATGTTATGAAACAAGAATTTACAATTGGACTGGCCCCTTATGTTCCAATATACCACTTGCCCTATTCTCTTTCATCTTTCCCATGTTTGGGATTCTTCTGCTTTTCATGTATATATTTTATGACTGTGGAAAGGAGTATAGTGCAATGGTCAAGAGTGGTGGTTTGAGCCCTGGCAATGTATCACTTATGAACTTGTGGCCTTGTAGTTACATTTGTAAAATTGGATAGTAATGGAACCTACCTCATGTAGTTGATTTGAGGATTAGTGCATAGTCCACCTAAAACTAATCTTGATGAAGATGATGATGAGACGATGATGTTTCTATGAGACTGTGTTAATTACACCAGTTAGTGCTTTGAGGTGCCATTTCGGAATGCAAAACAAGGCATCTTCAGTGAGTAGAGCTGATGGATAGCTGCCTTCCTGTGAAGCAAGAAGGAGGGTCCTTTGAGTGACCGCACTGAAGGGGCAGTAACCACCTGGAATAATTTTTTCTATTCCTTTTGAGATAGAATCAGATTCACATAATTCATGCCTCCAGGTAACCACCACGGCTCCCAGAAATTCAGTTCTGCACTCAAGATTTGCTCATTTCTATTCAGACTGGGGCACATTCTGCATTTATACTGTCAAAAAGCAGTGGCTATTTTAGTTTATGCCTGGGGACCTGGGAAACAATTCTTGATGTCTCTAGTGACCTTGGTGAGTCATAATTTCCCTACCCAAAAGTCTTTTTATTCCATTCTTATTTTTTGGTTGAGGTTCCATGAGATTCATCTGTCTGTAACTTAATCTGGAGAGAACTGGAGGTCACCATATGAATGAGTTCAGATTAGAAGAGTTGTTCGGGAGAGGCAAAGGATACTTTGAGGTTGGATAGTTGCTTTATTTCATTCTCAAGACTGGTCAAGTACATCCTGGTAAATTAGGAATCTCTAAGGGAATCTTAGGGAACTCATTATAACCCCATTTTAATGTAATTAAATTGAAAATCATTTGGTTAGGATAAAAAGCGCTGTGGGCAAAAATGTGGGGGATATAGGCACACGCCCCTTGTTGAGGATATAAATAAAACAGAAAACTTTGAAACGGGCAGTTTGGAACTATCAACCACAGTTGCAGAATTTTGACCCAGAAATTCTTTGAAATGTCTAGCAACATACTTCATAGATATACTTGACCAAATATATAAAAAGTCCAACATAGTATTATGTGTCTATACATTGAAATTACTCTGCAGCCATTAATAAGCATGGTGTAGATCTCTATGTATTGACATGAAAAGATTTAAGCATGTGGCAGAACAGTATGTATTATACAAATGTGTACAAATGTATGTCTATATGCCAAAACAGAGATACATGCCATAATATTAGCTCCCTCAAGGAATGAAATTGTGAGGATATGAGGGTAGGGGGACGGGAGGAAGAAGAGGAGGTGAAATTCAACCTTTACATACTTTTATACATGTTTTGTAATAACATGCACTCCATAAGTAGTATTTTATGTTGGAGAGTTTGGAATGGAAACCTAGGGAGTTGTAATGCTCCTTCTGAGGAACAGTGTCATGTGGAGGTTAAGAACACAGGTTGTAGGGCCGTGTTGCCTGACTTGAATCCTGGCTGCATCATTGGCAAGCTGTATGTTCAAGCAAGTCCATGGACTTTTCTAGGCCTTTGTTGTTTCATCTGTAAAAGAGGATAATAATGATACCTTCCCTATAAGGTCGTTGTGAAGATTAAACAAATTACTGCACGTACAGCATCTTGAAAAATGTTAACTATTATTATTTCTAGTGTAAGCTTATAGCAAAAATGCAGAAATAACTGAAACGAATTAAAAATTTACCTTTAGCATCTGGAGTCTAGGGTTAGGAATTTATGAAATTCAATGATATTCCTTTGATATGAAATAAGATGCATTTTTAAAAATCGAAGTTTTGAAAGGAAACAAGTGACTGAATAGATAAGGACAGGACACACAGAGGCTCTTACCTGTAACTGAGGTGCAACATCAACAGCCTTGAACTAAACATATATCACAACAGGAACATAAACAAACCCGCTGAAACTGGCAGATCCAGAGACTCAAAGGAGGAAAAAAAAAGGGAAGGTGTTCAATAGCCTCCTAAATGTTTCATAAACTTCAATCATCTCACGCTTCTTCCCAGCTAGTCTACTAATTCTTCACCCTATCTGTTCTCTGCCGACAACAAGTCCTGTATTTGATCCAGATGTTATCTCTTTATGGGACAGCTGATTCAACAATAATGTATTAGTTCACTGAAGAGCTGGAACATTCTGCAGAATAGTGAAGCAGGCACTTGAAAATGGGAAGATGTGACCAGGGATGAATGTTATCAACAGAAGCTACTATAAATGAATAACAGGGATGAGGCAAAACCAAACAAAAACATTTGGTAGGCAATGCTTAGAAGCCAGGATAACTTGACCTCCAATCCTAAGACCTAATTGAGCTGAGGCACTGAGTGCCGTGGAATCATCCTCTGCTGTTGCTTAGATGGAAAGCCAGCCGGGCTGTAAGAACAGTGACTGATTGACGTTGACAGTCTTCCATCTGGAGCTTGCTCTGTCCTCATACCTCTGTGACAGTAGTGTGTCTTTCAGAGCAGGTTCCTGTAATTCTGAAGGCCGAGCATCAAGCAAGAAGCCAAGAGTCTCGCAGTCATCAGTCACACATCCGGGCCACGGGGCAATTCCAGGGCAACGCCTTTGCTTGCAGCTGGAGATGAGATGGCCCAAAACGCAGTTCCTAACGAGGAGTACACACAGATGACAGAGCTGAACTCTGAACAGATGACAGCAGCAAGTTAGGAAACAGCTCCTGCTTTAGGGAGTTTCCCTCTGTACCTTTTCCCCCAGAAAGCTGCTGGCTTTCTTTTCATAGCCACAGATATGTCTCTCGATTGACTATCGTCAGTGTAGCTCATTAGGGTGTCAGGTGGCAGCCTGTTCACCTGTTGTAAAGTACAGTAAATCCTCACTTAATGTATTTAATAGGTTCTTAGAAACTGCGACTTTAAGTGAAACCGACATATAACCGATTTGACCATTCGACGTATCATTTGATGTCACTGACCAACTGATATAAACAAGAGCTAAGCTCCTACGGCATATTTCTGGTCACAAAAACATCACCAAACTTCTAAATAAAAACCCAAACACTTCTGACAGTAAACATTGAAATAAAAGTGAGCTACATATACATTTAAGGAAGATTAATAAAAACAAACAAGATAATTATTTACCCGCTTATTCCAGCTCAGGGTCTTAGGTGCCTGGAGCCTCCTGGCAGCTCAGGGCACAAGGCAGAAATCCACCCATCGCAGGATGCACTTACACACACACACACACACACACACATAGACTGGGACCATTTAGACATGATAATTAGCCTCCTGTGCATAGCTTTGGGATGTGGGAGGACACCAGCGTACCCAGAGAAAACCCACACGGACGTGGATTAACCTGCAAGCACTACACAGACAAGGGCCCTGGCTGGGAATTGACTTTTCTCCTCGTTGATGTTTCAACCAAACAATGTTGAATGAAACAGCATTATTCGAGGACCTGCTGTACAGAAATGCTTGGTTGAGTCGTTCCATACCCTCGAGGCACTGACGGCTGGTGTCCCTGTCTCAAAGACAATCATCAGTTGTTTCCTTTGAAGCAGATTTTGGGGACTTGAAGGTCCCTTGAAACGTTGAAGGTTTCTGTTTCTTCCTACTTCAAAGAGGATGTGTGGCTGTTTACAAATGAAGATATTACTTAGGGTAATTTGAGAAAAGGATAAACTATGATACAGACTCACTTAAAAAAAAGCACAAGAACATGTGTCAACAGGCATCCAAAATTAACTGATTTTCTTCAGTATGTGGGTATTCAATTTGACTCAGTGTTTTCTGTCAAAAAAAAAAAAAAGCCACATTGAATTAAATGGTTTTCATTATCTGACAGAAGCAAAGCATACACTTTTTTTGGAATTAAATTCACATGTGAATTAATTTAGTTAGCTGTGGCCAATGGGACATTGTGTAAAATGTTGGACAGTATTTTCAAATTAAGTTTCATTCACAAAAGTTACTATAATGCTGTTCAAATGAATGATTTTTTAATGGACTCTGTTTATTAGCTAACAGGATAACAATAAATTGTAACTTAAGGAAGTGCTTAGTTGGGAAAGGAAACACTCTAGATTTTTAGGGCCAGAAGTTGGAGAGTCTAGAGAATACATAATTATGGACCAGCAGTTCCCAGAGTTTCTCTTTCCTGGACTCACAGGAAGGATACGACTTGTAGGAACAGAGTTGTGTGGTAATTAAAAAAGTGAATTCCGGAGCCAGACTGCCTGGACTCCAGTCCTGGCTGCATCATTTATGAGCTGCATTTCCTTGAGCAAGTCCATCCTCTTATCTGGGCATGCTTTGTTTATCTGTAAAATGGGGATAATAATGGTATCCACCATGTAAGGTTGTTGGGTTATGCACTTTCTGTAGATCTACCCATATCTTTCCTCCTTAGGAAGTATGTGGGGGCGGGGGATGAATAAGATTGATGCTATTTTTAAGGATAGTCTTAAATATACTTCACATGTATATATGTGATTAATCATTGGAAACTGGCCACATTTTACTGGAGTATGTGAAATATGGAGACATTGTTCCAGCACTGTAGAATTGAGTAAAGCAGTCTGCTATGTCATCCGAGGAGATTTGTGCTTACATAATCATAGACCTATAGCATTGTAAAAATCATAGCTCACCTTTATGGAGCACTTACTATATGCCAGGAAGTGTTCTAAGTGGTCTATGAGGATTATCTCGTTGAATTTTTTCAACAACCTTATAGTGTAGGTATTATTTTATCTTTTTTTCCTGTGATATTAAAGAATTTGCTAGGTCTCAGAGCTGCTCTCGGTTGGAGGTGATTCTTGAACTCCGGTTTGATTCCAGAGGCCAGCTCTCAGCTACTTCAGTTGTGAAGTTTATAAAGTTCTATGACCCAAGGCGTCTTCACCTACTGCTGGAGCTTTTCAGACAGTCGTCTTAGGTATTGTTCACATTTCTTGGCATAAAACAGTCTTATGTCATGAGAAAAACTTTTCCTTGCAGGTGAAATATGTTTAGCTGGATTTATTTTGCATTTTTAGTGACGCTTGACTCTTCATCTCTCTCTGCATTTAATCTGCACTGGAGTGCAGTGAACCTTTCGTAGTAGCTTCCTCACCGTCCCTCCCAACCCCCACCCCCATACTTTCCAAGTTTAATGTTCCAATGGCGTGGATATTCTGAAGGAGACTGAACCTGTATGTTATATAAATTATGGCCTTTGTGTTCCTTGGTGTACAGAAAAGAAAAGTTACAGTTCTTGGGTATATCCAATTTGTGATATTTTTCCTACCAAAGATTTTCACCTCCTTTCTTTCCTATACTTACCTTGTGGTTCACTGGAAACCACTGAGAGCTAAGATGTGGCGGTGGTTCTGGAAAACAAAGACTATTTCCACCACCGGCTTTCACTGTGGCCAGACCTGAGTAACATGTAGATGACATTTAGAGGGAAAAAATTCTTACAAACTCCCAAAGTTGACTTAATGTTTTTGTTATTGCATTACTAAAACACATGAATATATAAAACTAGGCAAAAACTTCTATGTGTATAGTTCTTAGACAAATTGAAACCAGTATGCATTTACAGATTAAACGCAATCAAAATGACAAAACTAAATTCAAATTAGCAACGTTAAATTAACACAATGGACAATGTTGTTTTTTTTTTGACAATGTTGTTTTATTTAAACAGAATCAGCTCTGGAACTATCAATATGGGATATCTGTTATGTCAAAGGCCTGTGTTAGCCTTGCCTGTGTGATGACTCAATTCCCCTAACACTTCCAGATGCTACTGCTGGGACAATTCATTTGTACCCCATCCCTACTCTGAGGTCCTGAGGCACAAACACATTATTTAAGAACCAAGTCTGTCTCATTTATCTTTAGCTTGTGACAATTAAAATAGCACTACCTGGTACCACCACATTTATAAATACAAATGCAAAGCCAGGTGCAGAAATTTTGTGCTGGTATCCATATTTTAGGTGCGATGTAGATGATCCAAAATATATCTGCAACATTTTAAATGAGTATTACCTAAATAAAAACAAAAATTAACAATTCTCATCAAGAATACTCAGACTCCTAATAACATGCCCAAGGCCCCAGTTTGAGAAAGAAGAGGATTGGCACTCCCTCCTCTGTGGACAGGATTGCTGTTCCCTTCGAGGGGAATGCTCTTCCCATGGAGTATTGCATGGCTCACTCCTCCTCTTCATTCAGGTCATTGTTCGGTGTAATTGCCATGGGAAGGCCACTCCTGACCACCTTGTCTAGGGTCGTACTCTCATCCACTTGGCCCCTTTCTCTGGTCTGTGTTATTTTTTTCAGAGCACTCATTACCTCCTGCTGTCATTGCTTGTTTGCTTTTGTCTGTCTCCACCATTGGAATGTAAACTCCATTGAGAGTGGATTTAGGTTTACTTATGCCTCACATAGTAGTTGGTAAAGATCTGTTGAACCAATGAATAAATGGTCTTGCTCTCCAACTTCCTTCTGGCTGCATCCCCAATCTCAATGTCCACATGGGTAAGACTCATTTTAAAAACTGCCCCCTCTTAAGCCTACATCCCCTTTGTCCCTCACTGGGACACCTAGAATCCTTATTGGGACCCCTCTTATGTTGCTCATAGGTTTTACATCCTGATATTTTTCCTTCATTTTTGTCTCTTCTATGAGACCCTGAGTTCCTTGAGGACAGCCTCTGTGTTTGATTTGCCTCTATAATTCCCCCAGTATCTGGCATGAATGTAGAAATGTAGTTATAAATGGGAATCACCCTCAATCTGTAGAGTACTTGGTTCTAAATACCACTTCTGTTCCACAGTATCTTGCAGAGTGTTCGGCATGTGGTAGGAGCTTGAGGGTCAGTGGACAGTGGATGGTTAAAATACAGTAATCTTTGGGGACTAAAGTCTCTGTGGTTAACGTGATGCTAATACTATTATATAATACGTAGAGGAAATTCAATTTAGTACAGCTGAGTTTTGCTCATCTCTGTTACGTGCAAGACCCTAGTTAAACATTGTGGTGGCTACAATGAGCAATGTGTTGCCTGTGAGTTCACAGTCTGGTGGAGAGGACAGATAGAGGCAGATTGAGACAGACAGAGGGATAATGTTTGTTCATTCATTCATTCATCCATTCACTCTTTCTTCAGATACAGAGTATTACGTGTTTGCTACTAGATTTAGGAAAAACTCAACATAGGCCTTGCCTGTAGCCTAGTCCTAGTAGAAGAGAGACACACAAGTAATAACTAATGGGACCTGTGGTTAGTGCAACAAAGGAAAGGAATGCAGAGGTATGAAGATGCATGTGTGATATGCTTTACCTAATCTGAGGCAGGGAAGGTTCTCCTTGAGGTAAGACACTGAACTGAAACCCCAAGGATGAGTGGGCCTTTGCCAGGTGCAACAGCAGAGGAGTAGCACATGCAAGGGGCTCTGATGTGTGAGACGGTAATAGAGGGACCTTGACGTGCCCTAGGAATGTGGGGTGCAGAGAGTAATTCTGAGCATAGATCTGGAAAGCTTCATGGAGAAGGAGAGTTTGGGTACATGGAAGAGGAGGAGACAGCCGTCCAGACCAGGAGACCAGCCTTCTCACAGGCACGGGGGGTAGCAATGTGCACATCTGGCTCGGGAACTGTGCAGGGCTATAAAGAACCTCTCCAGTACAATAATCATAGTGATGAAATACAGAAATATCTGAGGCTGATGAGTCACAAATTCAAAACATTTGCTCGTCAAAAATGAAAGCTTGTTGTATGTTTATAAGGTTAATAGCATATAAAGAATCAGCTAAGATAATTCTTAGCTGATGCTACTATTAACATTTCCATCAATTAAAGATCTTTATCATTAGCACTGTATGTCAGCCTTTTAGAGCAATTAATCACATGGAATCACAGATACCTTTTTTAAGGAAAAAAAATGAGATAATTTGTTAGAAAAACATTACAAATTATATTGAGTTGACATCACTCAATTACAGCTGCATTACTGAATTACACCTGTTCAGCCCAGAGCTGGGGAATTTATTAGAACAGCTTCCATTAGAGCTAATGGGAAATGCAGTTCCAAAGCTCTCTGAATCCATTGCACATTCTGTAAGAAGTGTTTTTCCTGTCGGGACTGTACTCAGAGCTTGACAAGGCGAGCTGTGAGGACTTTATTTCTTATGGGGTTTGGGAAAACCACACCAGTACTGTTTATTCACACAGGCTGTGACAGCAGGGGCTAGCTAGGCTGTGAGAGCCTGTTCAGACAGGTCTTTTCCAGTCTCGGGATAGATGACCCTCTCCTCAGCCAGAGAGACACAGAGGAGCTTCGTCCTTCCCGGTGCTTGCTTGCCTGCATTTTAGTTTTCATTACCCAGCCATCATGTTCACCGCCCACAGCCACCTCCGCTTATTGATTTGGGACCTGTGCCAGTTTCTAATTGTTTCCTTCAGATTGGGGTTGCTCCAGATTGCTGACTCTTGTCTAGTAATTTCTCTCCTCCATATTGTGCCCTTCCTTGCCCCCTCCCTTACTAATTTCCTGAGTGGCCAGAGAAGCCATGGATTTGACCAATTGACTTGTATCAAGGTCACATGAGTTTTGGTGACGTTAAAAAAAATTTAACTTGGAACTGTGGAGCACAATAAAAAAAAGAAAAAAAATCCAAGAAGCATTGATTTCTTCCCCCACCCTTTTTTTCCTTCCAGGGCCTATATTTTTTTTGTGCGAATGTATTATGGGTATCATTTTTGTTATTTGAGAACTTCTCAAGAGGCATGGCAGGTTGAAGAATTCCACGTGTCACCTTATATTTGAGATCTCTTAAGTACTTATTTTCCAACAGCCACTCACTTTTCAGGATGGATTGGAAAGAGAGTCCTTCCCTGCAGTGGGTGGGAATGGGGAGGCACCTGGTTCTTCTGATCCTCTTTCCCTGGCTTCACTATTATCCACTATTGTTCCCTTGGTGAAGAAAACTATTTCAAAGTTTCGCATTTTTCTTTTAACGTTTATCAAAATACCATAGCAGTTATATCATAAATCAACAGAAAACTTCAGAAGTTCCTTATTTCTTGCTTTTTTTTTTTTTTTTTTTTTTTTACTTTGGAACCTATGCTGGGTATCTGGGTGAATATTTTTAGGATAGAATACAATGATAACAATCATCTTAATTTTTAAAAAATAATAGATTAACATCTGAAAGAATTATCAGCCTCTCAGTAGATGGAGGAATCTTGGAACCTTGTTATAAACAGTGTTCATTCTAAGCACGGATCTAACAATATATTGTAGTGCTACAATATAGCACTACTCAAAGGGCCGGCCTTGCCTTGGTGACAGTGTGGGACAAAATAAGCCCAGAAATTAAGAGTAAGAATTTAGAAACCCATGTGTAATTTAACAGAGTAAATTTTTGTGCTGAATCTAATAACAAAAAATTTGGACTTTCAGTGATTTTTATTGCATTTTGTAAAAGTATTTATCTGCGGCAGTTGGGGATGTGTGGGGCAGGAGAACAACCCTGATCCTTTGTCCTGATTCATTTTTGTAACACTGGTGTGTTCAGGTTAAAAACACAAGCCCCTAGCATTGGTTTTTCATAGCCCTGGGTGTGATTTGTGGATATGCTATTTATTGTCTGTTTGACTTGGGCCATTTACCAGGTCTCTCTAAACATCATACTCTTTATCCTGGAAATGTAAGGAAGATGGCACTGTACTTTGCAGGGTTGTTGCTAGGCATAATTGCCATGTCGGTAAAGCTGGAGGGTCACCGCATCAGGGTTCAGCCAATGTTGGCAGCTCTGGAAAGAACCTGAGTGCTTGTTGCCTAAGATAACTTAATAAATGTTGTTTACCATGATTTGTTATTAAGTAGACTTTGTATATGCCTTATATCCTATCTGAGGGATGTTAGGAAACAAAATACAGTGATATTCTCATTTAGATCATACATTTATAAAGCTCTCTTCAGACATGAACTTGAAGGAAAACATTATATTAGGGCTCCAATAACAGTTTTTTCTCAAAGATTATCTCCTTACTGGTTTTCTCAATCTTATATCTTCTGGTGGAGTATGGAAATTACTAAAACATGTGTATAGAGAGCATCTCTGTGGAGCAGATGTGTATTCCTACTCATCATTAGATGCAGTGTAACTTTTGCCCTGCCTCATGAATTTTGACTCTACTTTGGAAAAATGGTCACACATAAATTCTTGATAGATTTTTCTTAAATTAGCTTCCAGAACTTTGTACAGAAGGGCTTTAGACTCTCCCCACCTCTTTGCATGTTATATTTCTTTTTTGGTATAAAATTTGCAAATTTATTATTAATGCAACAAACATCGATCAAAAACATTTTGAGGGCTTGTCATTTGCCAACTCAGTGGTGGCTGCTGTAGCTTCTAGGAGAATGGAGTCATTTTAGCTGGTGAGATATGTAAGCCGAAAATAATCCAAGAACAATAAGAGATAGAGTTAAGGTACCCGTGGAGCCAAAGCAGGGGACGACTTGTAGGTTTTAGAAAATCTCACTGTCATCAGCAGTTTTATTATCATAACTTGCTTTCCATGTTCTTTATAGATTTTTATATGCATATTTTTCACATTTTAATCTTTGAGATTGGTATATATCTCAGAATTGATGGTCATAGAATCACTCCAGGTAGGTAGCAGTTGGCACATAACTGTTGTGGTCTACGCATGTGTGAACATCAAAATTCACAGAATGGATGTCAGAGGCTTGGAAGAAAATCCTAGGAACAGTACTGGAGCACTCTTAGAAGAAGTGCCCGTGCTCTCGATGACCCAGAGGATGGCAATGTGCAGGCCATAGTGATCCGCCCAATTTCTCACACCTGGAAGTGGAAGAGCTGGTCAAACCAATGTCTGACTCCACGGTTGTGCCTTAAAAAATGAATTCTGGAAAATTTCAAATATATACTAAAACTAGAACTAATAGCATAATGAACACTATGCATCATCCACCTTCAGTAATTATTAATATCATTATTTTGCCAATCTTATTTCATCTTTTCCCATTTTCTTTTCTTTTTTTTTTTGCTTGAATATTTTAAAGCACACCCTGAATATCACACCTTGTCACCTAAAAATTCTTCAGCATGTATCTGCAACTGATAAGGACATTCCCCTTTTTACTTACAGATCATGCCATCACCACACTTAATGAAATTAAAAATAATTCATTAAAATCTTCTGCTATCCAGTCCATATTCCGCATTACCCTAAGTGTCCTTTTGTTGTTGGTTTTGTTCAAGCCAGGATTCGAATGAGATTTACACATTGCATTGAGCTGTTATGTTGTTTAAGTCTCTTTTATTTTATAATAGTCCTCCTATTCCCCTCCCTCCGATATCCTTGATTTGTGAGAGAAACTGGATCTTATGCTCTATGTTGTGAACTTAACTGTGGCCTTCCTTGTGGTAGTGTTTAACTTATTCCTCTATTGGGGAAAAGAAATATCTTTCCTTCCCATCTTAGTTTTATGGCTGAGGTCCCTATAACAAAAGACAAACTAACAAGAGAAAAGCATACAGATTTATTTAATATAAGTTTTACATGACATGGGGGTCTTCATAAGGAAATGAAGCCCAATAAGGAAAGAGGTAAACCTGTGCATTTGTTATGCTAGGTTTGATGAAGAAGTGAATAGTCTGGAGGAGTGTGATTAGACAAAGGGGTGTGATCTAATTGTAATAAACTGGGGGGGGGGGGGCACGGGAATTTAGCAAGGCCTGTTTGTTCAGATTCTTGTCTGTGTCCCTGTGTCTTCAGGGATAAGAATGTTCCTTTCCTCCAGGCATAGTGACGGCATCTTGAATGAGGGTCTTATAACCTGCTCCAGGGAAAGGTCAGAAAAAGCCTCCCTAGGTTTCGTGACCTGTTTCAGGAGAGAAGGGGCAGAAGGTGAGAGAGACCTTCCTGCTTCTGTGTTCTCAAATGCCAAGGTGCTGTGTTTTGGGATATCACATCCTGAACCCCATCACATTTATGGTCTGGTGTTTAGTTTGGAGTCTTGATTAGATTTAAAAAAATTTTTTTTTCTTTTTTAGGCAAGAATACTTCATAGGTGGTACTGTGTATGTCCTATTGCATCATAGTGTGAAGGAAATAATGTTGTTATGTCCTTTCTTTTTTTATTTCAGAATATTATGGAGGTAAAAATGTTTTGGTTGCACGAATTACTTTCGTACAGATGGAGTCAAAGTTGTAAGTGTGTCCATCACTTAGATAGTGTGCGTTGTATCCGTTAGGTGTGAATTCACCCATCCCCTCTTCCTCCCTCCCACCTGCTTGATTTCTGTTGAATTTTACTACCGTATGTGCACATGAGTGTTGATCTACTAGTTCCAATTTAGCAGTGACTTCATGTGGTTTTTGTTTTTCCATTCTTGTGATACTTCTCTTTGCAAAGATAAATTAGTGGGTTCAGGTGTTATCAGCCTGTTCTGTTACCAAGTTTCCCGTCATGCTTACACTGATGGTTTTAGGGTCCCTTGATGGTAATTGCTTATATCTGCATATAGGTCTTATTTTATTAGCGGTTGCAACATGGCAGTTTTCTAATTCTGTCATTCCTCCTGCATTTATTATATGGAGTTCTATAAAGAACTTTTTCTTATCAACCATTCAGTTATCCTGAAATAGTATTCATATAGGCAGGAAAATACTTGTTTCTTTATCATATTTTGATTTTCAGATTAATGAATGAATGTCTAATAACTTCCAATTGGTGACCAATGAGGGTTTTTTTGGTTTCATTATGAACTTTTGGATTTTTAAACTATATCTTATATGCTTTAATTCATTTTAGTCATTAACCTTTTTGATGCTCAAACATTCCCACCCTAGACTAGTGGGAACTCCTTAAAATAGTCTACTTATTGTTTTATTTTTAATTGTTCAAATTTTTATTGTGTAAAATGTCAAATATATACAAAACGAGACAGAATAGTGTAATCAATTCCCATGCACCCATATCCTGCTTCAAAAATAATCAACTTGTGGCCAGTTTTGTTTCTTTAATATCCCAACTTACCTCTGTCCTCCCATATTTCTTATAATATCATCTTTAAATACTTAAGTTTCAATCCCATTAGCCTTTAACTTCCCTCTTTATGCCACTATAAGACGTCCCAGGTAGAATATATGCTTTTAACTGCCTAACTTAGTTCATTAATTAATTAGGGTGATGCTAGCTGCTTTAGCACATAGACTCTAAAACGTGATATGGCTTAAGCAAAATGGAATTTTATTTTTGACTCACATAACCATCTGGTATTGGTGCTCCTGCAAAGGAAATTCCTTCTAGGATGATTTCCGATTTCTCCCATCTTGTGTTTCTGCCTCCCCATAGGTCCATGATGCCATCTGCATCCAGAGAGTGGAAGGGGAAGTAAGGGCAAGAAAATATACCCATTTCTTAAAAGACTTTGCCAGAATTGGCACATATGCTGTTGGCTAAAACTCAGGCACATGGCCACACACAAGTGGGTCTGGTCAAAAGGAATAAAGATCTGGAAAGAAGAATATGTCAATTTTTGGTGAATAGCTTTCACATTGTACTGTACATTCAAAAAATCCACAAATATTTCTGAAATTCACTTTTTTCATCATCATCATAATTACCTTTGTTAAATCTTTAAGATATTGTTCTTATTTATTAAATGAATTTTATTAGCTCAAAAGAACTACTGCTTTTCAAAAAAGGGTATTGAAGGAAATCAGTGATGAACGAGCCTTGAATTGAGTGGGTTTTTTAAAAATTATGATAGCATACCTATCTACAAATTATAGATGAGTGTTTCTATCTTTGTAAGGAGGCAAGAGTAGATACCAGCAGTTGTGAATTTGTCAGATACTGAAAAAGAATAATATCAATAATAGAAAGGGCTGATTAATATCCATGGTCACACACAGGTAGGAGAAGGTGCAATAGTGTTGCTAGTTGATAGACTGAGAAACTCAAGAGGATTGACGACTTGCACAGACTTGATCCCCATTTTTTAGAAGGTGCAGATTCTGAATAGTCCTGTCAATTTTATAATAATATGAGGGCATTGAACCTTGTTTTTTGTAAGTTCTAAACTGAGTTGTGACATCCAGTGTCCAGGATGCACACCAGGCAGAGAGGGGAGATCCAGGGGAGGAATGAGAGCCAAGGAAGGGCTGTCAAGGATAGGAAGCCCGATCTCTGCATTATAGTGCTGATTTATGTATTTAATACATAAATACATGGCATGGGCTCTCAGCTGGTTATGGGTTCTCTGGAAAAGCAAAGGTTTTCCTTCCAGGGGGAATAAAATATAAATAGCTCCTATTGTATTCTTGCCATCTGATTTTGGGGCTGATAACTGAATAGGGATGGGATGTCTGTGAAACAGTCCTTCCGATAGCCTATACCCCGACTTTGTGTGCAAATATTTAATAGAAGCAACAGATGCCACACACATCTCCGCTACCCCTGGCCCTTGGGCCATGTGCAGTCTACTTAATTCTATGTAGACCCCTTAATCTAGTTAAAGACTAACGATTAGAAAACTCTGTGTTGCCTCAATTCAAACATGCCAAGATATTAACATTAGAGTGTCTAAAAAAAGCAGTGACAATTTTCTCATCGATGTATTATTTAACAAAGTAGATAGTCTTACTTATAAAAATGTACCTTTTCTTATGGTATTTAATAAAACCATTATCATTCTGGATGGACAAAGAAATTGGTGGTCCATCAAATTATCCATTTTTCCTAAATCACTCTTTGTGCAAAATAAAGTTTGTACCGACCTTGCTGATCCTCAAGAGTACTTTCTGTCCAATGTTTAAAAAACAAAAAGGGCTAAGAAATTCTCCGGGTCTGTGAGCCTTAATTCAGGTAACAGGCTGTAGTAGATGCTGGTAAAATCATCATGCCTCTGAGCTTCTTAAGGTGATGGATGTTTTTATCGTGATTCAGCAAATGTTTTAGGTCATACACAATAATCTAACTTTTACATTTTGTTACTTTTGAGAAGGTTTTAATCCTAAACAGAAAATTACCTTTCCTATAACGTTTTGCTTTTTAAGACCTTCTTGCCTTGATTCTTTATGTAAACCTATGTGACATAAGTCATCCCAAAAGGGCTTAATTTGGACAATTAAAGGGGACAGTGAGGTTTCATTACACCCATTCGAAGTTTGCACATGCCTTTCTCATTTAAGAAAAACCAAAGCATTATTCACCAAGATTCAGGCCCGCAAGGATTCATTTCACTTTGATGCTCCTTCCTCACCACCGTAAGTGATGTTGCCTGACTTATAAATAAGAGCCTGGCTTTTGGAAGAATCTTCAAGTTGGTAATAATATTCTGTTCTATGTGCTGCAGTAGCCTGCAGTCAAAAATCCCTCCTAACAAATTTTAAAGGGTCTAGGGTCCCAGGAAGCAAAATATAATAAAAAAAATCTAGCTAAGAATTAAGTTTAAGACTTTCTGTATATAGGAAGATCTCTCAGTACGGATTTTATTATGTGTCTAAAGTAATCTTTCCAGAAAATGTTGTAATCTTTCTATAAAATGTTGGTGTTGCTTACTAGCTACAAGTGTAGCCTTTGTAAAAACAGTAGTGCTGGTAGTGGCAGGAGCTAAACAGAGCATTTGCTGTGTGCCGGGCACCACTCTGAATGCTTTTCGTGATTATGTCAGTATTTTGGAAATTGTAGCCCTGTATCTATAGCCTTCACAATTTTTGCCATTTTTCCATATTGTCTTTACTTCCTTAATTTTTTTAAGTGAACCCCTTTAAGTTATTATGGAGATTTTTAAAATATACACAAGTAGAGAGAATAGTACGATAAATTTCTACACACAGAACACATAGAGCAGGCTTCAAGGGCATGCAACCTGAGAATCGCACAGAGCTTATTGTACACGAGGGGCCATGTTTGGTTTAATGCTGTAAAACAAACATGTCACTGTTTTGAAATTCTTAATCACTTGTGAATACGAGGCCGTGCATTTTTATTTTGCTCTAAGTCCTGCAAATTGTGTACCTAGATTCAATAATCATCAGGATTTTTGCTACATTTCCCTCATTTTTTCTTTTTCCCTCTCCCCTTTCTCTCTCTCTCTTGCTTTCTCTCTTCTGAAGTATTTTAAAGCGAATTACAGACATCACTTCACTTTACTCTGATGTACTTCAGCATGCAGCTCTAAAAATACGGACATTTTGTACTTAACCACAATGCCATTATCATATTTAGCAACATAAACAGTAATTATTTGGTATTATCTAATCCCACTTCACATTGAAACTTCCCCAGCTGACTTGAAAATGTCATTTACTGTTCTTTTTTTTTTCAGATTCAAACGAGGTCTGTACATTATATTACCTATGTCCCTGAAATCTCTTAATCTGGAGAAATCCTGCCTCCATTCGCACTATTGATGTCTTGCAGAAACAGGGTCTCTTGTCTTGTAGGAGGTCATGCATTTGGGTTTCTTGTGGTGTTACTTAATTTGTTCCTCCACTACTCTTATTTCCTTTAAGGGAAACTAGCTCTACATTTGATTTAATGTAAGTGTTCTGGTCAAGAATGCTTTGCAGAGAGTGTTCTTCATACTGTGTTCATTAAGAGGCATCCACTGTTTTGAACCACTTTCAGTGATGCTAAGATTCATCAGGTGACAGCCTGACCATTCTATTTGAAAGTTCCACATTAATTTTTCATGTAATGGTCTCTTCTATTGATGATTGTTACCTAAATTGATTATTTCATTAAGTGATTGCAAAAATCAGGATTTCTAATTCCATTATTTCTTTTATTATTAGCTAGATTTTTTCTGTAAAAAACTTTCTCCCACCAGCTAGAACTATTTGGAACTCACTTTTTCTTTTCCTTAACTTAGATTTGCCCTGAACAATCATGTTAGTTAGCTTGGTGTCTTAGTCCCTTTTGTGCTGCTGTAATAGAATGTGAGACTGGGAAATTTAAAATGAACAGAAATTTATTTGGCTCACAGTTCTGGAGGCTGGAAAGTCCAAGGTCAAGGGGCTGCATATGGTGAGGACCTTTTTGCTAAGTCATCCGTGGCAGAAGGGAAAAGAACACATGTGTACGAGAGAGGGAAAGGGGCTGAATTCATCTTTTATCAGGAACCCATTCCTGCAATGACTAACCTATTCCCCCAATGATGGCATTAATCCATTCATAAGGGCAGAGCTCTCATGACCTAATTGCCTCCTAAAGGACCCAGCTCTGAGGCAGTGGGAATTAAGTTTCCAATACATGAACTTTGGGAGACACATTCAAACTGTAGCACTTGGTGTGCTAGTTATACATATTTTAATGTGTTTGGAATTAAACACATAATTATTAAAATAAAAAGAAAACCACTCATATGCTATCTAGTATCATCTGGTATACTCCCAGTGATACATATGCTAAGCTTTGGGAAACACTATTATTTTCCTTGCTTTACAGATGAGGAAACTGAGGCAGAGTGAGGCCAAGCAACATTCCCTGGGTGGATTTTGGACCAGAACCCAAGTGCTCTGACACCAGAGGTAAGCATAACCACTCCGATCTCATAGCACTTTTCCGAGTGGCCAAAGTTTGTATAAAGAAAGGCAGACTGATCTTTGAGGTGGAACCAAGGAAGTGATTTTATAATGGCAAGCCCGTGAGAAAGCCCAGAACTCTCAGATAATTGATCCGTGTTCTTACTTTCAGCTGGTGCTACCTCCCTGACTGGTGTGATTTATTGTGCTTACAGGTTTAAATCAATAATCTGAGTATATTAGAGCCTAGATTGACCTAATAAACTTCTCAAACTTCCCCAACATAAAGCTCTTGTAGCTTTTGGATGAAATACTTAAAACTTGTTTTTATCTTTTCCTTATTATTCTTAGTAATCTCAAACTCATCCTTATGACAATAGATAGAAACCATTATCGTTTTTAGGAAGGAAAGGCTGTTACACACACCAGCCTAGTCAAGACAGAAAGTCAAGCTTTCTTGGGACAAATTATTGCTCAGCCCTTTGAATCACAACAGGAACTTTTGAAGTGCCCTTGAGGAGTCTCAATACCACATTACAAACATTTGGTTGGGAGACTTGGATGCAAGTTTAAATTTTGAGCATCGTTTCTGACCATTTCATTTGATTTGCCTTTCCACACATCAGTGAGATGAGAAATGTCAGACTGAAGACCTTTGAGGGATTTTATCTATTGGAACGTGTGTGCTACACATTATTGAGGAGCCAGATGAGTGAGGTGGAGCTGGAGCAAAAGCAGGACCTGCCTTGCGAATTTTCTTTTTTGTTTCTGGGAAAATATCAAACCACCACTATCTGACGGTGACTTCTTCTTGGACAATATTAAGAAAGAAGATGTGATTTTATATTATTCATGGAATTTTAAACCTGCAGGAATAATTTAATCTAATCCTTTTAATTTACATGTGAGGAAGCTGAAGCCAAGCTAATTCAAATAATTTCTCCTGAGATTAATAGCTAATTAGATGCAGACCTAGAATTAGAGTTCAGGTTTCTTGACTGACATACCAAGGTACCATATTAATTACAGTTATTTGGTTGCAAGCAACAGAAACTAATTCCGACTAACTGTGTGGAAGAGTGATATATACAGGGTGAATTTTGGGTAGTGTACAAAGTCTAGTGTCAATTATAATTTTTGTGGGGAGAAGGTGAGAACTAGAAATGGGTAACAAAGTATATTTTAAGTTTAAAAAAATCACAGTTATGATGGATAGAATGCAAAAACTACATGATTTAAAAATTTATTGAGATGAGATTCATGTAACATAAAATTAACCATTTTAAAGTGAACAATTCAGCGGCCTTTAGTTAATTGGCAATGCTGTGAAACCATCACCTCTGTCCAGTTCTAAAACATTTGCAATTCACTCTAAAATAAA
This sequence comes from Indri indri, assembly GCA_004363605.1. Classification (NCBI taxonomy): domain Eukaryota; kingdom Metazoa; phylum Chordata; class Mammalia; order Primates; family Indriidae; genus Indri; species Indri indri. The sequence continues at coordinate 287,375 of RJWJ010000269.1, forward strand.
ACTCCATACCCATTGAGCAGTTTCCTCTCATTTCCCATAACCCCTGTCAGCCACCAATCTGTGTTCTGTCTCTATGGATTTACCTATTCTGGATATTTCATGTTTATATAGAATCATAGAATATGTGACCTTTTGCGTCTGGCTTCTTTCACTTGGCATATTTTCAAGGTTCACCTAGGTTATAGTATGTATCAGAACTTCATTTCTTCTTTAGGCGTGAATAACATTCTTTGGCATGTATCTATCATAATTTATCCTTTGATTCACTGATGGACATTTGGGCTATTTCCACCTTTTGGCTATTGTGAATAGTGCTGCTATAAACATGCATGTATATGTACCTATTTGGGTAATTATTTTCAATTCTTTTGGGTATATACCTAGGAGTGGAATTTCTGGGTTACAGGGTAATTCCATGTTTAGCTTTTAGAGAAACCACCGAACTCTTTTCCACTATGGCTAAACTATTTTATATTTCCATCAGGAATGTTGGAGAGCCCCAATTTCTCCATATCTTTACCAACATTTGTTATTTCCCATTGAAAAAATTATAGCCATCCTAATAGACATGAAACAGTACCTCATTGTGGTTTTGATTTGCATTTCCGTAATGACTAATGATGGTGAGCGTCTTTTCATGTGCTTATTGGCCATTTGTATGTCTTCTGTGGAGAAAAGTCTATTCAAGTCTTTACCCATTAAAAAAAATTAAAAAAGTTTTTTGTTGTTGTTGAGTTGTAAGATTTCCTTATGCTGTATATTCTAGATACTATACCCTTATCAGATATATGATTTACAAATGTGTTCTCCCATTCTGTAGGTTGTCTTTTTACTATTTTGATAATGTTCTTTGATGCACAAAGTTTTTTGATTTTGATAAGGTACAGTTTATCCATTTTTTCTTTTGTTGCTTGTGCTTTTAGTGTCATGTATAAGAATCCATTGCCAAAGATGAGGGTCACAACTTTGGTGCTTTCTTTGGAAGAGTGTTCTGGTTTTAGCTCTTATGTTTAGATTATTGATCCAATTTGAGTTAATTTTTATATGTGATGTGAGGTAGGGGTCCAACTTTATTCTTTTGCATGTGGTTATTCAGTTGTCCTAGCAACAATTATTGAAAAGACTATTCCTTTCCCATTAAATGGACTTGGCACCTTTGTTGAAAATGAATTGGTGTACATGAACTTTTATGTAGATCATGAAACTTCAGAGTGTCTCCCTCATGGAGTTTGCATAGAGCCCTGCTCTATGTAGTAGAAAGAATGTTGCTAGGCAGCAAACACAGCAGATGTCCACCAGACAGCCCAGCCACTGACCTGTCTTTGTGTGAAATTCTGATGGACACGTATTTTCTTCTGTTGAATTTTCAGCAGCAATGACCTGTAAGAATTTCAGATTTTTGAGTTTGTGAACTTGGGATAATTACTAAAAGAAAGATCTTGGGGCAGAGTATAAAAAACAAAGATAAAGTGGAAGGTAGGGTGAGGACAGAGTTTTCCTATTCAGCTTGTCTCCAAGCTCCGTATGCATGCTGGAGACTTTCCATCTATACCAGTGCCCTCCCATAGAAATATAATGGGAACCACAAATGCAAGCCCAGTATATAATTTTACATTTTCTAGTAGCCACGTTCAAAGGACTAAAAAGTAACAGATGAAATTAATTCAAATAATATATTTTATTTAGCCCAATATATCAAAAAATATTGGTTTTCACCCTGTAATCAATATAAAAAATTATTGATGAGATAGTTTACATTTTTTTCATACTAACTCTTTGAAATCTGGTGTCTATTTTACACTTACAGAATATTTCAATTTGAACTAGCTGCACTTTAAGTGGCTGGTGACTACTATTAATGTATTGGACGTATAGTTCTTGACCAGGGATTTGTATACTTTTTCTGGAAAAGCCCGGAGAGTAAATATTTTCACCTTTATAGGCCGTGTAATTTCTGTAGCAACTACTCAACTCTGCTTTTGTATCAAAAGCAGGCATAGACAATATGTAAACAAATGAATATAGCTGTGTTCCAATTAAACTGCTTACGAAAATAGGTTGCAGGGCACATGTGATGATTGATTTTGCATCAACTTGACCAGGCTAAGGAATGCACATCATTTCTGGATGTATCTGTGAGAGTGTTTCTGGAAAAGATTAGCATGTGCATCAGTACTGGGTAAAGATCACCTTTACCAATGCTGGTGAGCAGCATCCAATCCATTGTGGGTTTGAGTAGAACAAAAAGGCGGAGAAAAGGCAAATTCACTCTGTCACTTGAGCAGGTATATCCATCTTCTTCGGCTTTCAGATATTGGTGCTCCTAATTCTCGAGCCTGAGGTCAGAATCTGAACTGGGACTCACACCATTGGCTCTCCTGGTTCATAGGCCTGTGGGCTTGGACTGGAACTGTTCCTCTAGCTTTCCTGGGCCTCCAGCTTGCAAATGGCAGATAATAGGTCTTCTTAGCCTCCATAATTACATGAGCTAATCCTTCACAACACATCTCTTACTGTGCATCCATACTTACCCTGTTGGTTCTGTTTCTCTGGGGAAGCCTGACTACTATACCATATTTGGCTTGCAGGTGATATGTCCCTGTTCTAGGTTGTCCCTTTTATCCCTGTCTACAACAGAAAGGATCTTCTTTTCAGACAATTGATTTGGTAGGCCTATTAGCTCCTCACTTCTAGTGTCTTAATGTGTTCAGCCTTTGGAAATGGGTTTTCTTTGCTCCTTCTGGTTTTGCTGTACCAGAAAGGAGGTGGGATGAGGAAATTTCAACGCTTAGGGGTGACTTCTGTGGACGGATTATGGAAACAAAAGGCTCTCAGGTGCTGTGGCTTCAGGGTGGAGAATATAAAATTTATTGCATACATACCTGTTACCATGTGAAGATTTGCCTTCTGCTAGTGTGCCTCATGTTCCTCATTACTCTACAGCAGTCTAAATCCTTCCCATCCACAAAAGACCTCTTGAGGTGTCCTAGCTCTGGGAGATTCCTGGCTCCAAGAGGGAGCTATAAGGAAGTTAAAACTAAAACTGTAACTTTCATGTGGACACATTACTATAGTCTGTAAACGTCTGTTTTTCAGTAGATAGCACAGTCTTTGCTTATAGGAGGTCCTCAATACGTGTTTGTTGAATGATTGAAGAAAGGAATAAAATAATATCAAAGTAGCTCCAGTTCTGCACTCCCGTCACTCAAGCTGGTAATAATTTGGTTGCTAAAATCTCTTCTTGTGTTCTATAGCTCAGAAATGCCATGCGCAGATGCATACAAATGATGCTCCTTGATTCACTCACCTGCCGTGAGCGTCTGAGCAGTGAGTTCCCAATGACCCGGCATCCCTTGATTTATTGCTCATTTGATTTCATTTACTGAAGGTGACCTTACTCTATTTTCCTGCTAGAACTCTGGCTGGATCACAGTTGGTGGTGGTCCCCAGGGAATAAATCGCAGGTGATGGCTCTCAGTCATTTTAGGATTGCCTGTTCAGTATAACTTTTGTGTAGCTGCCTTAGTGAACATAGGCATTGAGGCTGATGATGGCATTTTGTAGACAGGCTACAATGACCTGTAGTTCATAGAACTGTAGTTGGATTACCTACAAGATAACAATATTCTCACTTGTGGGTAAAATGTGTCACTGTGTCTGGGAACTCTGAAAAACAAACTTAAATAAAACCCATACCCTGATGTTCAAAGCTTTGGACCTTAACTGGGATTATAAATAGAGTTAGATGAAATCAATTTACATGAGGTTGGGTAAAAAAGAAAAATTTGAAACTGTTTAACAGGTTTCCCAGTCTCCAAGAAATATCTGTAAATTAGAAAGAATGTAATCAACAAGTTTTGAGGATGAGACACTTATGTGGAGTTCTACCTTTTGGGCAATTGGGCAACTCTGATTTGCATTACTCTGGATTTGCTCAAAGCGTTTATAACAAGTATGGTTTGAGATTCTGGGTGGTAACGTGTAAGACTTTGTGACTCTGCATATTAATGGAGACTTTGAAAACGTATCTGAATTTTACAGTGATAAATTTTAATGACTTTTGTTTGTATGTCATTAACAAGCTCTGGTGGTTACCAAAATTTGTGAACAAAGTCATTTTGCCAGTGAAGATGTAACAGGAAATGGTCTGGAAAACAAACAAACAAAAAAACAGCAAAAAATATTTTCTGTCCCTTTAACTTTCCCCCACTCTTTTTGAGAACTGAAACCTGCATCCCTGCCTTCGGGCCAGCGGTTGGGAGGAGCAGGGAGAAGCCCTTTTGTTCTTTCATTCCAGACCTGCAACAGCCCCCCAGGGGGCCCAGGTGGGGCTTTGTCTTTGGCAGAGATGGGAAGATTAGAATAGTTAACCACAATAGCCTAGAACTGTGGGGCCCTCCCTTTAAAGGCTCTGTTTTTCTGCTTATGTTCAAAAAATTTGGATTTTGAGACAAGAAATCCAATTTTCTTCTTTTGCCAGCAAAGTAATAAAACTTCTCCTTCCTTCCCCACAAACCAATTGTTCTTGTTCTTCTGATGCAGCCTTGTGGACAAGTGCTGAGTTTTTGGTGACAAAGACAGTATCTTTATTCATCTGAATATGAATTAATATAAACAAATAAATAACTTTTCTAATAGTCCTTTTTTGCTGATCTGGAGATCATGTCAAAGCATGTCTCTCCTCTGCACAAAACCCTGCCAGAGCTCCTTGTTTTACTCCATGTGAAAGCCCAAGTCCTTTACAATAAGGAGGCCCTTTTTCCTACTCAGGATCGGTACCCGTCTGTCCCCCTACCCTTTTACTGACCCCTCTCCTCTTGCTCTGCTCCAACCACACGGGCCTCTTGCTGTTCTTCAAACATACCTGCCCTAGCACCTTTGCACAGGCTTTCCCCTTTGTCTGGAATGTTCTCCCCTCTGGCTCACAGCCCACCTTTCCTTTAACGTAACCTCATTGAAGCAACCAGACCCACCATATTTAAAATTCCTCTGTCTCTCCATCTTCCTGGTTCCCTCTAACTCTGCTCTATTTTTGTGTCCTCAGCATCTGGCTGTCTAACATAGCATTTAATTTAGTCACTATTATGTTTGTTGTTTATCATCTGCTTCCCCACGACTAGACTGAACTTTGTGTGTACAAGGAGCTTTGTCTTCTTAGTTCAGTGATGTGTCCAATAGACGTTTCTGTGATGATGAATATGTACATGTGGGTATTAGCCACATGTGCTAATCGAGAACTTAGAATGTGGTTAGTGCAAATAAGCCCCTGAATTTTAATTTAATTTGATTTAAAATCATTGAAATTTAAATAGCTATGTGTGGCTAGGGGCGACCTTCCATACCGGATATTACAGAGCTTGAAAGTTTATTTATAGAATGACTGAATGAACGAACGTCTCTCTAGAGCATTACTTCTTGTGCTCTAAAGGAATCATGTGGGCATCTTGTTAAAAATGCAGATTCTGATTCAGGAGGTCTAGGGTGGAGCCCAAGAGTCTGTGTGTCTGACAAGCCCCCAGGCAATACCTATTCACACTTTAAGTAGCAAGGCTCTAGAAGAATGAATATCACCTTGCTTTTAGTTTGTATGCTTGTTGACATAGGCCAGGTGGTTCCTCATTTCCTGGACATGAGAGATTCCTAAAAATAACTTGTTAGTTCAAATAACAGCCTGTAGACCCCAAAGACCACAAAAAGAGAAAAATTTATTTCCTTATCTATGATAAGAATGTGATTCTCTTTCTACCTTTTCTCTCGAATTTGGTTTAATTCAGTTGTGGTTAATTTAGAAAATTTTTTGTTAAATTCTATGTATTTTTAATATATGCCAATTTGTAGCTGCCTAATGTGTCCCCTTGACTTGCAATTCGTTTTTTCAGGTCACTGAAGATGCATGCTAGTTACCCCTCACAAAGAATTTTCTGTTGATGTTAGACAACTCAGTTCTGCATCCTTCTATTACCTGAGATAGTTGGCTAAATCAAATTCCCATAGTGAAAAATCTCATCAATCTTTTCCATTGTTATAATCACATTGTTCATCTACAGAATAAACATCACCCAGTTATTCCCTCAGGGAGGAGTTTAAATCTTATTCAGATGCCTTACATTGCTGCAAATCCGTGGTCATTCTTCTTAATTATCATGTGCTCTTTTCCAGGTGGATTTTTGTCAGAGTGGTAAATCTTGGTGCAGATCAATTTTAGGTGTTGTTGGTATTTAACAACAATTAAGGAACTGATGAATATATGTAATATTGCCTGATTTATCATTCCCTTATAGGCTCTTCACAATTTATTGAAGGCACAATTTACAGTACCTGTCAGGAGAGAAAGGATAAAAATCATCTTAAAAACCCAATTTTGTTTTGTTTTCCCCAGAAGAGAATAAGGAATGGGTGTATTTTTGAACCTTTTGGAAAAGCGCAGGTCTAGTCTTCCCTCCTTATCTTCTGAAGTTGTGCCTGATCTGAACCTCCAGGAATGTTCTAGTATCAGGACTACCAACTGGCCCAGTGTGTTCTCTGTTTTTTGCTTATTTTCTTCTCTCTTCCTGGAATGCCCTCTCTCCAGTTCCTGTACCCTTCCCTGCCCCAGAAAGACAACTTTTTAATACTCAAGGCTAACAACAACAATCACAGTGGCAGGTAACATGTGTTGAGCACTTTTGAAGTATCATGCACTGGACTAAGCACTTTACATATGTTGTCTCATTTGACCCTCACTACAGTGCTGTCAGGAGTTATTATCTTCCTTTTTGCAGATGAAGAAACAGAGGCTTAGAGAGGCTAATTAACTTTCCCAAGTTCACACAGTTAGTGAGTGAGGGAGTCCGGGTTTGAGCCCAGGCTGTCTAATTCTAGAATCCTTTTTCCTAACTATTATGTTATGCTCTACAGATTTCTCCTTGTCCATGGGACTTTCCTCCCTTCTCTTGTTTGCTTTGAGGCAAATGAGACTGGCCATTAACCAGGTCCTGGGATGTGAACTCATGGGCTCTCTCCCCAGTCATGCCATAGCACTTTGTACCTACCAGTGCCATTCCCCTTATATTATAGGTTTATGCGCTTGTCCACCCTGCTCAAGTGTCTTGGAGGCAGAGAGGGGCCATATCTTCCTTATCTTTGTATCTCTAGTGTTTTCATGAATTGTAGAAAGCTATCTTGTCTTTTCCTAACTTGTGTTTCCATGTAGCAAATTTTTTGTAATAATGGCAGAACTTGAAGCTGTGAGCTTACTTCATTATCATGAGGATCAGAATGTCCAGTGTAGTGTATTGAAATATAATAATCTAATTGGGTAGACTCAATTGAAGCTAAAACCTTTCACCCCTTTACGTGCCAACTTTAGTGCTTTGAAGATGAGCCTAAGGCTCTACTGGAGAGCTTCTAGGTTCTTCTTTAGAACAATGGTCAATTTAGTGGTGTGCTGGTAAACGTTGAACAACTGGCTCTCTAGGAAAAACGTGTATGTGCATGTGCATGCGTGTGCATGTGTGTTTATTGTAAATTTTATTGATATAAAGGATGTGTAGCATATAACTGATAAATAGTAATCAAATAATCACTACTCTTTGTTATAAATTCCAGATGGCCAGTAGATTCTCTCACACAATGCCTTGGTTGATTTTGCCAAACTCTTATATCCATGGCCAGTTATATGTTTGCAAATGACGAATAAGTACTATCATATAATAGTTTTTAATAGTAGAAGAATATGTTTTCCCTTTTTTGTGTGTTATTTGGAGTATAATGGCCACGAAATGGCATACTTTACGTTAACCTGCGTATTCTCCATTACTCTCAAGTCAAAACACAACATCACATCTTAATTTGTAGCATTTGCTGATTCGGCCAATTTCAAGCTACCAATGTGACTTTACTGAAAATGGAATTGTGAAGAAATACACAGTAGTATTCTATTATGTAGCATTTCTACTCTACAGATACAACAGAAGCAAATAACCTTAAAGAGTATAGATAATACTAAAAGAATTAGGATGTGATGAGTTTCATGTATTTATTACCTTTAAAAATATTTTTATTATAGTTTATTTAATTATATAACTTAATTTTAAGTAATAGGTGTGTTTAACAACTGGCTTGCAAAGTTTCTAAAACTTAGCAGTCAGAGGCAAGCCTGTAGAATGTGGCTCCAGTACACAACTGGGTCAGTCCAACTCAAAAGTGGTGTTTGGTTATAAGACTCGGAATGCAGTAGGTTGAAGCTTGCATTCCAGCTCTGCCTTTTGCTTTCAGTTTATAAATTAAATTGCTTATAGTTTGTTAAAGCTTATTTTAAGATGTAAAGTATTTTATGAATGTTAAGATTTCTAAGATCAGTTAAGACTAGTAAAAAAAAAAAGGTGCAGCCAGGCCCTGTGCTAAGAGCTTTACATGTCATGTCTCTTTTGTACTCCTTCATTCTAGCTTTTTTTTTTTTTTTTTTTTGAGACTGGCTCTGTTGCTTGGGCTAGATTACAGTGGTGTCATCATAGCTCACCGCAACCTTCTGCCTCAGCCTCCTGAGTAGCTGGGACTACAGGCGCATACCACCACACCCGGCTAATTTTTCTATCTTGGGTCTTGCTCTTGTTCAGGCTGGTCTTGAACTCCTGACTTCAAGCAATCCTCCCACCTCAGCTTCAGCCTCAGCCTCCCAGAGTGCTAGGATTACAAGTGGTAGCCACAGCACCCAGCCTGTTACCTTCATTTTATAGAAGAGCAAACCAAGGCTTGGAGAGAACTGGAGGCATACATAGGTCAGTGGTGGAGGTGGGGCTCACACTCAAGCCCCAAGAACACTGATGACTTCTGCTGGGAACAGCAGAGATGAGAGGGAGTGAAAAATGGCAGACAAAGACTACAAAGCAGGCTCTTTTACCATATTTCTCTTTTCTCTTCCTCCTCATTCTTCTTTTTAAGGGAGGTGTGGTGGTGAGAGAATACCTCTTTCTTTCCCCTGAGTATAAAATCATTTCATCCTTGTTGCAGAACAACAGAAAATGCATGAAAGTATAGAGATAAAGATAAAAATGACTTCTGTTCCCCTTACCCAGATATAACCAAGATTTTTTTTAACATTTAGGGGTATATGCCAATACATTTTTGTGTATGTAACATATAAAATGTAAAAAATATACAATAGGGTAAATGTCAATATATACTTTTATGTATTTAACAATTGTTTTTTTCCTGAGTTTAGAAAGGGTAACCCTTTTGAAAACTGTAGTCTTTAGCTATTCTTAGGGGCTGGAACTACAAAAACAGAATCTACGTATAATCACCTAATCTATTACTTAGTCCAGTCTTTCCCCACGTAAGATAGTCACCAGGTATGTTAACTAGCTCTACCCGAGTAATTGGACTTAACTTCCACTTCTTACTGTTCTCCATCCCTTGGTAGATGGCAAGTAGCAAAGTCAAAGTTTGGATGATTCATGAACTCAATATCTACTTCCTAGATAATTCCATATTTTATCTAACATAGAGAACACTTTCCATATTTCCATGTCTGATCTGTAAATCTGAATTCTGTCAATGCCTTGTTGATAAGGAAGAGAGATGAGATTTTCGTGCCAAAAGTGCTTATCCATTCAAAAGGTGAAAGCATACTAAAATTCAAACCTCAGTTCAGGCTAGATTTTCACACATCTAGCACTTTGAGACATTGCCCATGAAGAACAAAATCATATGGAATGACATTTGGGCACTGACCTAACTAAGGATACTTCTGGGACCTTTAATCTACTGCAGCAACAATCATGTTTGACCACAGTCAGTGAAACGTTTCCCCTTTTACATTCCGTTATTTGACCAGCGAAATCATTTAATAAGCTCTGTCCTGCCGCCCATGATATATAAGTCCTGTGTGGTTCAGCCTAATAAATCCTCATCCCTGTCTTGATCTTCAGATGTCTAACAGGTCATATTACTCTGAAAGATGTTTCCAGATTTTGCACACAAGAATACATTGGTCATTTTCCTGTTTATGATGGCCAAGCTATATAGTGATGGAAATACAATGTTTAACTGGGAAATGAAGGGTGAAGAGAAGGTAAGAAAGGAATATTCTCTACTGACAATTGATAGATACAGACAAGGTGATGTCTAAAATATCATAATCTCTATAGTTTTCATAAACACTGACTTGAAAAAATTAAATATGGTTAAGGTTAAGGCTCAAAGAAGAAAAGCTGTCTCTTGTACATTAATCAGGATTGCTCTGTAGAGAATGTTTCCTGAGAAACTGTCGTGGTTATTAACAGAAGCAATGTTTAGTATATTTTATTTTACAGCATATCGTTAATAGCTATGATCATATTTCATTTTAAAGATCAACTTTGAAAATCATAAAATTTGTTCTCTTTTGAAACATTTTGATAGCTTGATTTAAATTACAGTTTTGCCATAGCATACATTCACCTGGTATTGTTAGAATATTCCATCTTTACATATTTAGTGATAACCAGCTTCTTGATGATGTTTTTCTTTCTTTAGCCATACTTTGTGCCACAAATGTAACCATAAACCTATCATTACAGTCTCTTTTTTCTTGAAAAGAAAAAGAAACACCAAACAGAATTTCTTCCCTCAAGAAATAAAACCTAGCCTTAGCAGAGAATTTAAAGCTTAGGAGAATTCTTAGCTCAGCCTGTTTGAAGACCTAATCTTGTCAGTTTTCTGGTGTTGAATGGGAGAAAGTTAGTAGAGTTTCTCTCTCTAGTGTTTGATTAGGATTTTTTTAGGGGGAACAGGGTTGAATTTCACATAAAAATCTTAGTATAATTTTTTTAAAAATGTCCTTTGGAGTTTAGCTGTCTCCTTTTTTTTTTTTTTTTTTTTTTTTTTTTTTTTTTTTTTTTTTTTTTTTTTTTTTTTTTTTTTTTTTTTTTTTTTTTTTTTTTTTTTTTTTTTTTTTTTTTTTTTTTTTTTTTTTTTTTTTTTTACCCTCAGTAATAGATTTATTTTTAAGACTTACTCTGTGTAGGTTGTTTTGCAAAGATGCTTATAGATGACAAGAATAGAAAACCCTCATGTGTGGCAGAATCTTTTCTATTCTGTTTGCATCATAAACTTCATTTGATAAAATATACTATAATATGCCATTATTTTCCCAATTTGATTGGCTTTTATAATGCTGCCCAAGATGAAAATCATGTGAATAAATGAAGATGTTACCTTAGACATTCCTTTTACTCTAGTGCCTGGAGACTAGGTAGTCTAACATAAAGAGAACAAGAAATGACAGCTTTTCTCAGAGAATTCTGAGTAGGAAGTGAAAAAGATTCATGGAAGTCAGCTCCTGGGTATTGTTTAAAGCTATAGAGAAAATATCTTCTTTTGCATCAAAACACTAAGGCATAAAGAGAGCTAAGTGTGCTGTATAGCAACACACACCACAGAGTGTAAGTGTGAAAGAACCTACAATTCACTACAGTGCTGGAACCTCAGGATGTGCTGCCAAAACAGCAGTTTTCCTGATCCCACGTATGGCAGTCTATTAGACTTCGTAGTCACTACGTTGAAGAGATGAGACTCAACATATACTTATTTTTTAAAATTTTATTTTACTGCTTATCATTCTACAGATTTTTGTTGCCGTATTTGTTTGTTTGTTTATTTATTTATTTATTATTTGTAGAGATGAGGTCTTGCTATATTGTCCAGGCTGGTCTCAAATTCCTGGCCTCAAACAATCCTCCGACCTCGTCCTCCCAAAGCGCTGGGATTACTGGTGTGAGCCATTGTGCCTGGACAACACATATTAATATTTATTAATTGGTCTTATTTTCAGAATGTATTATTGGCTTGCTCTTTCTTTCCTCCCTCCTACCTCTTGCATGCCCCTGCCATTCATAGAATGTTCTTTCGTATAACATTCAAAGGTATGAAAAAGAAAGTAACTGAATCATTTTATCCTGGGGACTTGCCAAATACAATTTAAGCCCAACTGATAAAGTTTTTTTTTTGAGACAGGGTCTTGCTCTGTTAACTGGGCTGCAGTGCAGTGGTGTCATCATAGCTCACTGCAACCTCAAACTCCTCAAGCAATCCTTCTGTCCCGAGTAGCTAGGTCTGCAGGTGTACACCACCCCGCCCAGCTAATTTTTTATTTTTTGAAGAGACGGGGTCTCGCTATGTTGCCTAGGCTGGTCTCAAACTCTTGGCCCCAAGCGATCCTTCTGCCTTGTCCCTTCCAAAGTGCTACGATTACAGGCATGAGTCACCATGCCCAGCCAAATAAAGTTTTTTTTATTAATATACCTAATAGCAACTGTTTGAATTAATCTCTATGTATTTTATAACATAGTGCATATACTGGACAATACATACATAAATATGAGGTATATATGGGTGCATTGTAGCTGATATATCAGACATGATAGATTAAAAAATAAACACACGTTCCTTCTAAGGAAGATTTTTCCTAAGGAACGCTAGCCTATTTTTTTTTTTACTGTGTCAAAACAGGACAACCAAACTTCAAATCAGAAATTGTCATTTTATTTAATTGTTCACGCTTTATTTATTCCATTACTGCGAGGATGACTGCTGGTCTAATTTAGAATCTTAGTGCCACTCTGTCTAGTTTATTTAAGGTTTATCTGTTGTGTGATCGAGCTTAACTATTCGTGTTTTACTGAAGATAGACACATTGAGAGAGAATGAGGACCCAGGGGACAATGGAAATAGTTACAACAGAGGTTTAAATGAGAATGTGTATTTGTCCTGTATGTCAGAGAAACATAAATAAAAATAAAAACAAAAATATGAAAAACATAGTGATGAAATTATGTTGTGATTTATAATTTAGTATAAATTAGTTTTTAATAATTTGGTTTGATAGCAAAAAGAATAATATTGGAAAGATTCTGTCTTATTTTATCTCAGTAACCTTAAAAGTCTTTTCTTTGAACTTTCATGGTTGGAATAATGTATCGTGTTGGTGGACTTCATCAGCTGTTCCTTATGGATCTGTGACTGCCCAGCAGTCTCCTGGGCCTTAGGAGAGGTTTCACAGTCAAATCCCCTTTTCTGTTTAACCTAGAAAAAACAAAACTGAATAACTATCTGGAGAAACTAAAAAGTGGAGGTTTACTTCTCTTTCAAACTAATGTCAATGGCATTTAACTTTCTAACAGCAAGTTGGTTTGCTATTTGCTGACAATGAAAGGTTCTAGAATTCTCCTTCATGTTTTCTAAACTGGGAAGAAAAACCTCAAACACTTTTTCCTTAATTAGTCACAAGCATCTTAGTGCTGTATTCATTAGGGCCTCTTGCAGAGTCGGACAGATGTGTTTTTAAGTCACAGTTCTATCACTTACTAGGTGGGTGGCTTTGGGAAAATTACTTAATAGTTTTCTCAGCCTCAGCTTCACTGTACAATGAGGATGACGAAAGTACTTACCTAAAAGGATTGTCATGAAGATTAAATTGGATAAGGCATACATACTGCCTGGCACATAGGAAGTGTTCAATAAATAATTGCTGTGATTTTAATTTTTATCAGTTTGTCTTAGAGCTCAAAGTCCTAGTGTTGAATTTCAGTAGAGCTGTTGCTATTGGCTCCACCATATCTTCTTTTTCCCTTTTTGGTAGAACTGCCCAACTTTGAAGTTTGCTTTGTTACCATCTTTCCCAGTATTTTGTGGGAATTTTTTTTTTCTTCAGTCACTTCTGCATAAGGTAGATGTTCCTTTCTGTATCAGCTGATTATTTCTTGTGATTCTGAGGGATATTACAGAATAAATCTGTGTCTTTACATAAGATAATACCCCACCCCATTACCAAATTCTGCAGAATCTTATTTCAGCAAATCATTCATTTGTTCATTTGTATGTTTCCTGGACATTTATGGAGCATATTAGACACCCAAGTGGGCAAAACTGAATGAATTTTGGACTCTGTTTTCAGGATATCTAATGTGAGCCCAGATATGCTCCTAATCATGACTGGTGGGAGTACGAATTGTGTGAATGATACACCTGCTTCATAGAAATGAAAAAACCATAACTGTCCTGGGAAATAAGGCCTCATTTTTTCAAAACTTGTGTTACCAGGCTTCATGGTTCTTGAATGTTTTCCCTTAAGAATCTCCATAACTCATCATTTATCAGCTCATCTTCTATTAAACTTGCTTTCCTTCAAGCACTAATATTCAGAATAATGAAAGCACACATATGCATAGCCAGTGACTTCTATTTTATTTTCAGTTGTTCTCATTACTTCTATTGCAATAGGGTTGTTTTGTGATATTTTGCCTTTGCATGTGTACAGGTCAGCTTTTTTTTTTTTTTTTTTTGAGACAGAGTCTCACTCTCTTGCCTGGGGCGAGTGCCGTGGCATCAGCCTAGCTCACAGCAACCTCAAACTCCTGGGCTTAAGCGATCCTCCTGTCTCAGCCTCCCGAGTAGCTGGGACTATAGGCATGCACCACCATGCCCGGCTAATTTTTTCTATATATATTTTTAGCCGTCCAATTAATTTCTTTCTATTTTTGGTAGAGATGGGGTCTCACTCT